>CM035233.1:42154419-42490085 GCA_020226215.1 Sindora glabra | reverse complement strand
TAATTTGAAGTACATGAATTGTTTTAATATTGTTGCTTATAACCCCTTTCTCAAAATTTTTTCATCTGTTATCATAGTTATTTTTCTATTATTTTAGTATCTGAAACTATGTAATCTCCATAGGTTTTATCAAACCATTCATGAACATTATTGTTATTGTTTCCAATTGATGTCATTACAACTACTTAGAGAGCCCACAACAATTCTATGTTATGCAAGCTCAATTTCAAGGATGTTGGCAAGTCAAAGTTTAAGTATTTAATACATATATTGAGAAATGAAATTATGCACTCGTATTATTTGTTATTCTGTTCTCAAGTGTGTTAAACAATCATGTCAGGTGCCTCTCTTTTCTCTTAGACTTAGAAGATATTTTGTAAAAATATTTTTTTTATAAAAAATTGTTATTTTTGTTAATAATTTCAACCAATCAACACTTTGCACATTAACTTTAGTGTCCATTAATATCAAACAACTAATAGGCACATTCCATTATAAACAACCTGGCTATCTTTATTTTTATATCTTAGTATTGGAACAATTAATTATTTGTTGAATTATATGGTTCAACAAGTTATTGGAACCTTTTCCTACAAGGTGTTGAATTATATATTAAAGTATATAATTTTATATAGTATATACAAATTGATATTTGATTGTCTTATTATACAATGATTTTTATTATTATCAGTTATAACTATACTCAAAACTTGAAGCATTTCTTATTACTGGTGGATTTGATTGACAATAATAGTACAAAAATTTATAAAATTTAAAATAAGTGATGTGCATCAATCCACCACTTTATATGATATTGTTGTTTAACATCATGCAATGACTTATATTTTGACCTTGAAGTAGAACTTGCAAGTAATTCTGACTTTGATTGATGAGTTGAAAAATTAAATTTCTTCCTTGATTGGTAAGGACTAGACAAGGCTAAATTAGATAAAATAGTTTTTATTTTCTTTTCCCACGTAGTCATACCTGATCATAATTCACTTGTAATTTATTTCTATCTCTTTGTATAATATAACAATTTTATAGCTAAATTATTGATTTATATAGAAAGTTAAGTTTTTAATGCCCTTTTTGGATTAATCTTCTTGACTGGCTGTATGAGGTTTGCTTTATTATTTGCTTTATTATTCTCAATATATGGTAATAATTAAGTATCAAATTTCCTTTCTTCTACATTGTTTATAGTTATTATAGATGGAAAATTAAATTTTGAGTATACCATGGTTTCAAGTGATTGTGCCTATAAATTTCATTGATGATAGCCTTTTCTATACAATGTATTTATGATATATACATATATATATATTTTTATATATAATTTATTTTACTTTATGTGTATAAAGATAACTAATGTCTCTAGCATTGAAAGAAAAGAAGGTGCTTGAATTTGGCAATACCATGATATCAATTTTGGCTTCATATTTGCCCAAAGTAACGAAATTTTAGATCATTTAAAATCATTCGACTAATGAGCCTATCACTATATAAGAGTGGACAATTCATAGTTGAAGTGTAGTTCCAGGTTTATATTTAGAGTTCTAATTAATTGAGTTTAGTGTTAGCTTAAATTTCAAATTCAATGCTTTATTTTTTCCAGTCCCTAATTTAAAGGATTTAATTTGTTTAGAATTCATGGATTCAATAAATTGTGAGCTAATGCATAAGACTAATATTCTCTGTATCTATATGCTTCTTTACATGATGGTGGACTTAGTTGTCAAACTTTAATATGGAATTAAAAGGGGTCTTCGATTAGTGTTAGGAAGTCTAAACATATCAATACATTTGCAAGGTAATGACCTAATTTTAATTAATTTTTTAATTAATAACAAAATAGCAATTATGAGTTGTGAGTAATGAAAAAATTCATCTTTCCAATGAATAAGAAGTTGTTCCCATTCTAAAAATAGTCTTGGTAGTTTTCATTTAACTCCTCATATTCTTAAAAGCATTTCGAGATAAATGATATATTTCTCAGATTTTTCTAATTGAGGTGACATGATTAGTAGTTTCCAGTATAACTATTAATGGTGCAATGAGTCCACTTCATCTCATCATCATACCTTTATTGATGTTTTTATATATATCAGTTTCAGATTAACACAAAGAAATGCTATTAGTTGTCATATTTGCATCCTGTTAGCATTTTTTTTTTCATTTTGGTGTTGCCTTTATGTCTAACATAGTGGAGAAAATAAAGTTGCTTTAGTATCTTATTCTAACTCTATATTAATCAAGGCTTTTTTTTAATTTCTTTTTGCATGGTAATGAGTTAAATTAATTAATCAATAAGACTAAATAAGAGATAATATGGAAAGAGAAATAACTTGCCTTTCCAAGCAAGGAGCAAGGCCAACTAGGTAAATGTAATTGAAAATGGCAAGAATAAAATTGTCATCAATTTCCATTCCTTTTCTTTCTTGATTGTTGCACAAGAACTACTCAGCCATGTTATTGGGAGAAAATGGTTTTGGTCCCGTTTAGCCCATATTACTGATATTATTGGGAGACTAGCAGTTTTAGCATATAATAGCAATCATTTTACAAGTTTTACCATACGTACTTCCATTTGATTATTTTTGTTTTTATTATGATGGGGTTTTTAGGACTACTTTGGGATGAGTATGAAACTCGAGATCTCAATATTTTGATTTAATCTTATATCAAACTATGAATTATTTAATCATTTTAAGAAGTCAATTTTTTGTGATAGAGTAAATTAAATCTATTCCATTCAATTAATATTTTCTTCAAAAATATGAAATTAATTAGTCATCTATAGATTATTTTGCAAATTTTTTTATTATAATTTTTTTGAAGTCAAGAGCATGGACCGGTTAAAAACTAGTCTATATATATGTATGTATAAAGGACATTTTCACATCATGTGCTTATTGATAATTTAAATGCATCCAAAACTAGCCAAAAAAAAGAAGGAAAATGAAAATAATAATAATAATGGTATATTTTATCAAAAAAATGGGATGTCTATACTGATCACGATTCACAAAGTTGAACTAATTATTTTTCCAATAAAATAAAATTTACTAGTGGGATAGAAAAACAAGATTATTTTACTTTATATTAGACATATACTTAAGAAAGAAATATAAAATGTCACCTTTAATAACAATTACTGGCAAATGTCCAATAGTTTTTTAATGATAATTTAAATTATGAATTTTAAAAAAGTATGAAACTATTTGATAATATTTGGGATGTACTCATAACCTCACTTTCTATGGATAATAAAAGTCATAAAAACAAAGGACAGTAGCTTCAATAACAATTATTTTGGTGATAATTTGAATATGAATTTGTAAAAAATATGAAACTAGCTATTTTATAATATATTATTTCACATTATATATGCATGAATTTAGCTTTATATAATAATTTAATTATTATAAACTATATTGTCCAGTTTATATCAAATTTTCAATCCTATCTTGATTGGTCTAACTCTAATTCAATGATAAGGTTCAATTTTTAAAATATCACTTACATGAAAAAAATATTTTGCCAAATATCCAAAAAAAAAAAAAAGGAAAAAACTAAAACTAGATTTATACATGGAAAGGACAATTGAGTGACCTTTTTTCTAATTTAACAAGTCTAGTTTGATTGATTCAATAATTATTCTTGAAAAAACATTAAGTTCAAAGGTCATGTAGTATTTTATTATTTATTCAAATTTCATTAATCTTCCTCACCTTTGAGTAAAAGTAATAAATGACATGCAACATAGTCATGGATTGAAAATTTCGATAAGGAGAATAATCTTGTTGCAATGCTCGAAAGAAAATAGATGGCATGAAAATTGACTTTTCAAATAGAAAGGTAATTCTCACATGCAATTGCAATCTTTAGCAAAGACACAAAAATCAAGATTTAAGGTAGCATCCATCCATATTTACTCAAAATTTAGCAACATAAAAATTAGTTACCAGTCTTCCAAAGCAAAGCAATTCATCTTGTACTATCAATGTTATTGGAAAAATAATGTATTGGTTGATGCATTTCAAGCATAGAAATGCGTAAGTATTTATTATATGTAACAGTTAAGAATATTCCCACATCGACAAATTTGTCCAAAAATACATACACACGCACACGCACACAATTAGACTGGCAAAATTGTCTTAATATCTTTGTGCATTGTTCTAATTACATTAGTAACCTGTTCAATTTGATCTTCATTTGAGCATGATGCAAGGAGTACCTTAGCAGTTCCACCATCTGGGAAACAACCAGCATCAATCATTTCTTCAAATATTTCCAAACACCTTACATAAAGCTTCTTTCTGGAATAGGCTCCAATACGGCATGTCCAAGTGATGACGTCAGGTTTTAAATCTTTGCTAGGGAGCAATTTAAAAAGTTCTTCTACTTTGTCTATAAATCCGGCTCGTCCATATATATTTATCAATATATTGTATGTTGCAATATCAACTAGGTATGGTCCTTTTTCCATAACAGTCAGAACCTCCTCCATCTTCTCATATTGGCCTAAACGACCATACAAGTTTAGCATATTATTGAGAACATATGTATCTACTTTTAGGCCAGATTTAGATATTTGATCAAGAATGTCTTCACATTTATCCACATTGCCTATTTTTGAATAGCTAGACAAAAGAAGCATGTGGGATTTCATCGTTGGGGTTATTCCAGCTCTCTTCATATCTTCAAAAGTGGCTTCTGCATCTAAATTTTTCAAAATTGATTAGAACAAAAACATGCATTTGCTATGAAACTAAGATAGATTCTTACCTAAGTTATAAATTAATCAAACCTTGGTTCAACTAATTTTTCTATTTAAAAATACTTCTCTTTCAAACTTCATCCAATATGGGTCTTGTATATCTTATATATGTAAATTGATTCTAAATATATACAATAATCTTGCACATTTTTTTGTGTGAATATATGTATAGGGACATATTAAGTGTGAGCATTTTTTTTTATGAGAGTGAAAGAATAAATTGTTACCATCAGATCTTATATTAAAGAGTTAAGATTAAAATATAAAGTTATGTAACTTTTAAAAGTTAACATCTCTCTTTTTTAAGTGATAACATGATTTTCAAATATGTTTAAATCTTGCCTATTAAATGTAAGATCAAATGGCCATTATTCCTCCTCTTATCTTTCATATAAAATTATTTTTCTTATTTGATAATCTCTCTCTCTCTCTTTCTCTCTCTCTCTCTCTCTCTCTCTCTCTCACACACACACACACACACATACATTGCATACATATACAAGGATTGCAAACATCCATATCCATATGTGGATGTGAGCAACTTCCATAATTTTAGTTGAAAAAAAAAAGCCATTCATAATTTCAAAAAGTAACATAATAGTTAAGAGGATTTAAGTAATTTTAGTGAAAATTATAAATTTAAAATATTTTAGTCAATTTAATTCATATTTTCATATTTCCACAATAAATGCACTTATTAATTTAAGAAATAGTTAGTGACTGGTAAATTGAAAGAATTTAACTTTATAAGTAAATAATTACCTTCTTGAAAGCCTGCTCTCCCATATGCATCTACCAAGATATTGTATGAAGCCCTATCTGGTTCATATCCCATATGTTGCATTAGTGAAAAAATTTCTGCAGCACCATAAGGATAGCATGCACGACTGTAGGAGAAGAAAGTTAGGATTTTTCTTCCAAGTTATAAAAGCATAATATTTTATTGTACTATGATCCGCCTAATACACCTATTAGTTAATCATGCGATTATTATTTAATAGGTTATCATACTTACAATAACATTTTAATATTATAATCTATCCAATCGAATGCACCAAAAAAAATTTACATTAGCCAAATCATTAATTATGATCTTCCACAAAACATAAGATATAAGTTATTATGAAAAGCAAAACAATTCAACCTTCCTTGGATATAAGCTAAATTACATGGCCCTCCCTAACATTCTTTAAACCTAAACTTTGATCTAGTCAACAATATTTTCAATTAGGAATATTTTAATATATTTTTTTGACAAGTTAGTTTTAGAGATATAAAATGACTAACTTAACCATTAACCTTTCACTAAGAGACACCTTGTGAAAAGTGAGAAAAAGAAAGAAAAGAATTGAAAAAGCAAAAGAAAGAGGAAATCAAAGACAAATTAAAGAAGTGTTCAAGATTAAACCCAAAATTAAAGGACAAATTGCTTAAGACACAATTACTCAAGCGAAGCTACTTTATTTTCATATCATAACAATAAAGAACTAAGAATGCATCATATTTCCTCTATTACCTAAACTTCTACCATCATTTCTTCTTTATTGTTAAATTATGCTTCAAGCATTCCTATTTAAATGAAACCTACAAACAATAGTTCAAGTTATAAACAAGAAATTCATTTCATAATTAACTATGATATTGAGAATTTATATTTATTTACATTTAATAACCATTATACTAAATAGAATTTTTTATGAAGATGAAAAAGGACTAGTAGAAATTGTTCTATTTTAAAATTCTTCATATTGCAAGGTGAAAGAATGAAGGGAAAAAAGGAATAAACAGTGCTTTAAACATCTTGAAATTTCAACTATGATTGAATGTGGCTAATAAAAGATGGACTAAAGTTTGATGAATATTTTTGCATTTAAGAGAGGCTCATGAAGGTTTAAGAGATATAAGAGAAGACATTATAGTTTCCTCAATATTAGAAAGTAATATTTAATATTTAAGTTATCCTATAGGCTTAGATTACGTTATAAGCTTTCTTATTATACACCCAAAATTATGGGTGTTATAATTTTTCTATTTTTTAAGAACTATGTATATATATATATATAAAGCATTAAAGTAAGCCTTATGTAATCCAACTGCTTAATTCGACTCTAAAATGTATCAATATTCTCTCTCTAAATCTTTTCAACCTCTGCCTATTTCTTTCTCTTTTTTTAAATTCTGATTTTTTTCCTAATATGATATCAATGTTGTATCATCCACCTTGAGGCCTACTAGGTTATTACTCTTCTAGCAAAAAATGATTTAATTATTGTTTGGAGTAGATAAAATTTCTTATTTATTCATTTTATATAGTATTTTTCAAAAGCTAAACACAATTATAAGGTAGCTTGCAATTTGATATAGCAATTTTATTCCTTAATGACTAGAGGGAGTGGTGACCATACTACAAGAAATAATGTCAACACTGATGATACTTTTTGCGATGATAAAAATTTGATCATCAGTGATGCTTTGCTAGACTTTTATTAATGACAAAGTCATCAATGATATATCAAAAACCCATGGGCGTAAATTTTTTTGGGTGGAAAAAATTTTGACATGAAAAAATAGTCTTCAATGATGATAATTGACTTTTAGTGATAATAAATATCATCGCTAAAACTGCTTTGATATATAAAGTAGGAAAATTTAGTCTTTAGCAAGTCCAAGCGTTTAGCGATTATATTTGTTATTACTGAAGAGTCAAGCACTATTTCTAGTGCAACTCTTTAGCGATGATAGCTATCGTTGCTAAAAGCTTGACTTTTAGCAATAACATTTATCATCACTAAAAACTAAATTTTTCCATTCTATATTTTAAGGTAGTTTTTATGTCATTGTTAAAAATTGACTTTTAGCGATAATACTTTTAGCAAAAATAAATATCGCCAATAAAAGATGAACTCTTTAATGACAACACATTGCTAAAAGTTAGCTTTGTGCAATGACAATTATCATCGCTGAAAGCTTGGACTTTTAGTGACAACAATTATTATCGCTAAAAACTTAGACTTTTAGTGATGACAAATGTCACCGTTAAAGGTAAAAAAAATTTCACTTTAGATTTTAGGATAGTTTTTAGCAATGACATTTATCGTTGCTAAAAGTTCGAGTTTTTAATGACAACAATTGTCATTATTAAAAACTTGGACTTTTAGCGATGATATTTTTAATGACAACAAATTTCGCTGCTATAAGCTAAATTTTCTCACTCTATATTTTAGGACAATCTTTAGTGATAACAAATGTCGTCGCTAAAAGTCTAAGCTTTCAGCTTCAATGACAACAATTATCATCATTAAAGAGTTAAGCACTATTTCTAGTGCCACTCTTCAGTAATAACATTATCGTCGCTAAAGCAGGGTATAGAAAATTATGCTAGTAAATATCATGACATATACCAATGATATTATTGTTAGTGAATGTTTTCAATTTTTATCAATGATACTTCAACGATGATCGAGAATTTTGTCATCATTGAAGAATTCATCTATTAATACTCTTAAGCACCTTTTTACTTTCATTCTGCACCAGGAAGAGGAATGGCAATACGGAGAGAGACTAGATAAGTGTTAGTTTTACTATTTTTTATAATGTATTATTTTTATTTATATAATTTTTATGATATATTTTTTATTAATATATTTTTGTAATGTAATCCTGAATTCATCTCCAACTTACTTAAAATATCTTCGGCTCTCTTCTTCTATAGAACACAAAATTGTTTGAATTGCAAAGATTATGAAAAATTACTGAAGCTGACTGAAAGGACCAGTATGTCTCGTTTATCTCTATTTGCACCTTCACTTTAATTGGCTTTCTCTTTCAAATTGACTTAACTTTCTAATAAAGAAAATAAGAAAAATTAAGAATGGGGTGCAAGTGCATCTGAAGATGAATGTAATGCAGATGAATGCCATGTTGAGCTATTAGCATAGCATTCATCCAAAATTATAAAGTGATATAAAAATATATTAATAAAATAAATATATAAATTAAAATAATTTATAACTTATTAAATTAATTTTTTTAATAAATTAATACATGAAATATTTTTAAAAATTAATTTATAATTTATTAATTAATTTAATAAATTATAAATTAATTTAAGTTTTATTTGAACTTTTAACAATAACATTGTCATTGTTAAAAGTTATTTTCAGTGACAACAAGTTATCACTAAAGAGTAAAATTCAAAAAAATTTGAATTTTGAAAATTTTTTCTATAATGATTTTATCGTTATAGAAACTTAGGTTTTTATCGATGATAATAATGTTATCCGTGTTGATCCCTTCATGACAAATTTTTACTAACAACAATTTCATTTAGCGATAACCAAGAATTCTACACCGACAATAAATGTTATTGTTAAAAGCCTTTTTTCTTGTAGTGTTAAATTCCAATGATTCAATAGGAAGTCGAATAATGCATAACAATGCTCCAATAAGTGATGTTAAATAAAGGTAGGAGTGTGATTCAATCTAGTTTTGTGATCTTATAGCAATCCAGAGGTGGTTCTCGATTGGTGGTGTGTAAACAAAATTTCTAATGGTTTCTAAGTGAACAATATTGATTCTTGTGCAACTCCAACAAACTAAAATAGTTGTTTAATGTTTCATAGATTTAGTTTGATGTTTTTTTATTAGATATTGGAATTGTTAAAATACTAAATGGTGGTGATTCTGACTATGAAAAATTGTTGTATTACATTGTCACTTAATTTGAAGCTGCTTAAGATCGATTTAGATAATAATGAAATTATTTTTTATTAGTATCATTAAATCATGAAATTATTTTTTATTGATATCACTAGAGGGAATCATATATTATTTAGTCATTGTGTCTCATTATAGAGTTATGTTATATAATTTTAAGAACAGAAGGTTATAACTTTATCTTTGTTACTTTAGGTGTTGTTAAAGGTGTCTTTTGATGATGCTTCTAGTATAAGAATGAGTTTTGGATGTTCAAGTTAGGTCTTTCTAGTTTGAGTTCGTATGATTTTAATTACGGTTAGCTTCTAACTTATAATGTTTTCAACACGATTTATCCTAATTGATGAACTTCTTTTGTGTATTTAGGTGTATTGTTACTTAAATTGGAATTTTGTAGTAATAGGGGTGATTATTATATTCCAACTAATGATTTTAGTTTCCATTTTGTCCTTTGATTGAAGTCAAGTGAAAACTAAGTTCAACAAAGTTAATGCTAAGCCAAGTGCTTGATTTGGTTTTATAATTAATGGATTAATGCTTTTGGAGCTATATTTAAAGTTCTTAATTAACAATCTTTTAAGATCTATGCAATCAAATTTGGTATTGTTCTTAGTGTAGGCAACATAATGTTCATCCATAGTTATTATGCCAAATTTCATGTATGAATTAAGATACCTAGCATATGGATGCAAAAATTTTGACATTTTTAGTATTGTCTATTGTTTGTAGTTTTAGTGCTTTGATAAGTTGGAGAATAACTTTCATATTTATGTTTATGATGGTACTTTGTATGAAATTTTTAGTGGTTGTGATTGCATTCAAGTTCCCTCTAAATTTTAGTTTATAATTATTTTACTAATTTTTAAGAGGTTAAGTTGCAATTTAAAGGATTTATACTTGACATTTGTGATATTTAATGTTGATTTAAGGCTATATGTATTCCATTTTAGTGTATCCTATTAGTTTGAAGAACTATTTGGCATGGCTTAGTGTCTATTAAGCCTAATTTGATAAGTTATCCTCAATTTGAAATGGTTTGGACCACTACTAAGGTGGATTGTTTCTTAATGAGTTGTTTTCTTCTTTAAGTCCATTTATTGCTTTAATATCTTGGAGTTGGTTGCAACAAACACAATTTTAGAGAGTATTATAGCTTATAATAGTATTAGTGGTTTTGGCATAACTACAACCATAGGTGTGGTTGATTTTGAGGACAAACTAGGAATTTCAAGGAGAGTAATTAGAAAAATATTAAAGGAGCAATTAGTGTTTAATGATGACTACTTATAGGTGTTGTATTTACTGAGAATTTACCATTATTTGTAGGTTTTAGTGAATGTTTACGTTGAAATGGATTTCTTTACCAATTCTTTTTTTTTTTTTGCAAGCTATTCATGAAATTTGAATTTCGTTAAGTGTTTCTTTATAATTATGTTTTATTGCCTTTTATTTTTTAAATTTTAAATTTATATGACGAACTTAAGTTTTGTAAACTTTAACTTAAGAAAGAGTGTTACTAATTTATATTTTATAATTAGGTAATGTTATTGGCATATGCTACATTATGTACTTACTTATGATACACCTAAATCTATAGGTATCAGTAGGTCTTCTTGTGTTTCTTAGAAACTTTGTATAAATATATGATTAGGATTAAGTCTTATGTAATTTAGGCATCTTATTTGACTTTATAATATATCAAAGTTTCTCCTTGTTAATTTTGTTAAGCCTTATCCCTACTTTATTTTTCCTATACTTTATTTTTTAAGGCTTTTAGGGATAATTCACTCTATTTTGAAGGTTAAATTCAATATCTTTGTCGATATTAAGTAATAAAGGAAATGAATTAAGGAAATTTAAATTATTCATAAAAAAATAAAGCATAAAAACATCTTAAATGCACCTATAATGCTTCCATGAGGGCATTATATGTATATACATCAGGTTCAGAGCCAAGTTCTTGCATATGCTCAAATACTTCTTCTGCTTTCTCACAGAAGTCCTTCTCTAGCAAATGCATTTATTAGAGCAGTATATGTGCAAATATTAGGTTTACACTTGTAAATTCTCATTTCTAGAAACACTTTCAAGGCCATTGATGATTTACTAGCCTGCACAAAATTCGAAAATTTTAAAGAGTAAATATTATATAATAATAGCAAGTTATTTGATTATTCACCATTTAAGGTGAAAGATGGAAGCAATTATTGACTACATTATGAAAGAAATATTGGCAGTATCATCTAGTCAAGCACTTTACTTGAATTAGAAATTAGTGTGATCTAAAAAAAAGAATATTATTACTTTAATCATGTTTCTTATTCCCTGTAAATATTTTTTTACGTAAGATATTGAAACTACATTAGAGACTTCAGAATGTTAGAAGTTAGCCACATCCAAAGAGGATGCAAATGCTTTCATACTAAGTTCAATCAATGATACAAAAACCTAGCAACCCATGCAAGTTTAGTTTAATCAAAATTAGAAAATTGAAAAACAGTATTGAATGGAGTAATTAGCCATAATCTTGAAATGTTTAAGTAGGCTAGGACCATTCACATTAAAACTTTTGACACATAAATCTTTCCCCTTTTATGTATATAGCATCTATTTTGGCTAATCTCAAAATGAATACAATTGTAAGATGCTTTACCTATATCTTAGATTAATGCTTTGCAAGTAGCTTGAAGATTTTACTACTTAGACAATGACTTTGGGGTGAAGGCAAAATGAGAAGAAAGGTGTACAGACAAATTTTTTATTACAAAATTTATGAGATAAGAAAAAATACAAAACAAATGAATTTTATTAATTTTTAAGGATATGAGTGCAATCATTGATTTTGAATTCTTGAAAAAAAATACAAAATAATTTGATTTAGTTGAAATAGGGAGGTATTATTATAACCCTCAATTTTAAAATGTTTATGTGAAAAAATAAAAAAAATTAACCCAGAAAGAATATGGCATAAAATTTTGTGCAAATGGTAATTAATTATTTGAATAAAATTTAAATGAGAATTTTGTATGGAATGAGAAAGAAAAAGTAAAAGAAAAGAAATATTTAAAGAATAAAAGTATTTAAAAATATATGAGTATGAAAAAAATTTAGGGCCTCTTTTCCCATTATTCCCTACTTTTATTTTCCCTTTTTACCTATGCACTTCAACCTACCTCCTTTTCATTTTCCTCATTTCCAAAATCCCTAAAGGCTTCCTCTTCCTGACTCTTTTCTTACTTGTTGATCAAAATAAAAAGGAGACAATCTTCATTAAATTTCCATACAATCAAGTTAAGATTTTCATTATTGTTAAGCTTATCTCCATTCTTCTTTTAAGTTTGGTGAGATTTGAACATTCTAGCTTAAAAAGGCAAACTTGAACCCTAACCTTGAGTGTAATGATATTGGATGATTAGGAATAAATAAACTTCAATCTCAACTTTCGAACATCTCCTCTAAGCAAGTTGAGTAGACATTCTAGCTTAAACTTAAAGGAATTTATTCAAATCATTTAGTTGTAAACTGAGTTTTTTTTTGTACTTGTTGAAATCTTAAGAAATGGACTAATTTGATATGCTTTGATCTAATAGTATAAATGATGTGATAAATGTGTATTATATGATTTTGGTAAAGTTTGATGGCTTCATAAATGAGTTTAGAATGAATTTTTGCTAAATAAATAGTAAAATAATGTAAAATTTTGAAAAGAACTAGACTGTAGTTGAATATGCCCTAGAATACACATTTTGGACAAGCATAGCAGATTGCATAATCAACTATGACCTAAAAATTTACCCTCAGGAAACTCATAGTCAATTACTTAATAGACTATGGACCTATAAAGCTATTTTCAAGAGTTGCATAATCGACCAATAATCAATTATAAGCTTCATAATTTGCTCTTTAGACCTATACAATTGACTTAGAATCAACTATAACATTCTAGAGTCATCCTCTAGATTTCCATAGTTAAGTATATAATCTATTATACCTTATTTTAACTCATTATCAATTGTACATTCTAGTGTTCTGTGGTATTTCAATAAATTGTTACACAACTAATGAGGTTAAATACATAGGGTGAAGCCATGTAAATAAGCATAATAGTGTTATGGTATAAAAATCATGTTGTAAGTTGACTTATTTTTATAAGAATGAAATTATTGGTATTATGACTCATGTGAATTGTGACGAGAACAATATATTATCATGCAAACAGAACATCAAATCCAATAACAATTTGTGAAGGATAAGATTGACTTAGAAGGATAATGATAAATAGGAGTTATATGGAGATTTGCTTGCTTTTTTCTATATAAATTGTATTTAGCATATGACTTGAATATGGTATACAAGATTATGAGAAATTGTATCTTACGATGCTTATGTCTATTGTAATGGTCATGACAATACTAATAAGGTTATGTTATGAATTGTATGATAAGTGCAAGTAGGCATATAAATGGTAAATTTGGTTAGTAAAAGTTTAGATATTATATTGTTCTTTATTTTATTAGAATGATTATTCACTCAACTTCAGACTTACCCTTCCATGTTTAATTTTGTAGATCCTCTAGCTAAATTGCCTCGACCACTACCATAAGAAGAGTAGACCCTTGGGAGCTCTTTATTGAGGCTTTAGGGAAGTAGTAAATACTTTGTTGGAGATAATCATATTTTGGCCTTGATCTATAGGATTAAAAAATCAGTAAGGATAGTGACCCTTGTAATTTAAGGCTAGTCAAGTTAGCTTATTTCTCTCCTAATATGTGCATTATAAGTAGACCTAATTTCTCCTTTTAATGAAAACAAATTGATGAATATGGTTCTTGCATTTATTAATGTCATTCTTCTTGTCAAGTTGTTCTTAATATTCTTACATACATGCTTATGTAAACAACAGGGATAGGTTAGGCTCATGAAAACTGATAGAACAAGTTCTACATTGGTTATAATTAGGGTTAGGATCATGATAAGGTTTAAGTGAACCAAAAGCATAGGTACAAAAATTGAGAGACTTGATAATTCATGCAAAAATAAAGAAGAAAATGATTTAAGAACAGAAAGGAACTACTACATAGGGTTAAGACTAGTTAGAACAAGTAGCTCGTACATCATTCACATTGTCTCTTAAACTTATATTTTGAATCCTAGTTCAATCATTTTCCCATATTTACATTATTTTATAGTTTTTCAATTTCATCTATGATTGTATATCTTTTTCAAAAGAAAATATGAGTACTGGTTTTATTCAAACTTCAATTTAGAAAATAGTTTTAACAGAAAAAGGATAGAAAATGACAAAAAAGAAACGAAGGATCTAATTCTTCTTCCTATAGTATAGAAAAAAAATCAAAAGAAAAATTTTCAAAATCAATATGTTTGATTATAATTTTGGAAATTTATGGCATTGAAGGACTAGGTGTACCTCGGTTTACAGTACTAATACCCATTGTTGTGGAGGCACAACGTTTGGTGGTTATAGCCATATGAGGTGACAAGTCAATATAGTATATAGAAATTGAGCATAACACGAGACTTGGTTTAGATTTACAAGGATAGAGCTCAGCATCTCCAATTGATTGGATCATGAATTTGACTCTGGTCTAGGCCATATGAGATAATACCCACAATGCACTATAGTTCATGTCCTAGTTTTGTAATGGTTTTCAGGGGGAAAAAATGGTTTTGTGACTTTAAAGCGAGTTTCAAAAGAAGTTTTTAAAGAAATTTATAGTAGTTTCAGAAAAGATTTTCTAGAAAGATAGGAAAAGGTTTTTTTGTAAGATAATAAGTATCATATTTTAGTTTTTTATAATGTTTTAAATGATCCATTGCACCCTAACCTTCAAGTTAGCGACATTCTTACTTACTGAGCCGTTAATTACCCTATTTAGGGGTTTTTTTTTTTTACATTTTCTATTTTTCTTAGGTCTAGCTTAGGAGAGTGTCACTTGATAATAAGCAATTGTACACTAGGATAGGTTGTAGTGTCTTAGGGAATATTTTGTTTCGAACAAAGGTTCATAAATGTAATTCACTTATATTGTTTTATGAAAAACATTTTTTCATTAGTTAATGAAATTTAAGTAGTTTGTAGGTGGGATGCGCTTACTAACAATTAGAGGCTTATCTAGCCATATTAGGGTAGTTTGCAAGTGCCATTAGGACCCTAAGAGGAGTCCTAAAAAATTATTCGTAAGCTATTAAATCGTATTGAAAATTAACAATTTAAACACAAACAATTATAGTTTTGTGAGAAAAATCAAGTGAACTTACCTAAACTCACCTTTCCATACAAGTTTATCAACAGTGTATAAGTTTCTGTAGATGGTTTGCATCCATCCCTTTTCATCCTCATGAAAATTTCTTCAGCCTTTTGAGGGTTTTTACCCTTAATAAGTCCATCAATATAGGCATTGTATACAACTGCACCTGAGTTATTTATTCATTTTTAGGTTTCCTAATTTGGAAGATCAAATGTATGCATTTATACTATAAATATATGCATAGTTAAATTGTACAATTCTATATGATGAAATGCTACAAAGTAAATTCAAATAAAATTCTCAGACTACAAGACCATCAACAACTCTTGACAAAAGTAGTTTTTTCATTCAGTGGTGTTGAAAAATTAGGCCGAATAGGACAAGGTTATAAAGAGGTAAAAAATAACCCAAATTCTATTCAATGGCTAAAAGTTACAAACTTCATATTAACTACATTCCTTTGTTTATATCACTATTATAAGAAAAAAATGACACTTAGCTTTCTACCATTGGTGCAATCTAAGTAATTTTTACAACATTCCATCAACAAGAGGTATGTTTTTATATTAAAATGAAAAGAATAAATTGTAACAATCATATTTTGCATTGATAATTAGAATTAAAATAAAATTAAAAGTCACCCAGCCATTTGAATAGATTCTATGATCAATTGGGAAAAAAAACACATAACTTTATGTTTTAATTGTAATTCTTCAATACTATATATAGTAGGTATATCAAATAAGAGAATAGTTTTTCATGTGAAAGTGAAATGAGTGAATCATGACCATTAACGACTTTTTTTAAGTCATCATGTAATATTTTTAAGTTGTCACCATAAATTCACATTTCAGCAAAGACATTATCAATTTCAACATGAGAGGCAAAAAGTTGAGTGAGGAACATACTCAAAGGAACTCCATAATTTCGCATTTCAGCAAAGACAGCTTCAGCATTTCCAAGCATCCCAGACATGCAGTAGGCCTTTATAAGAAGGGCATAAGTATCTTCAGTAGGGATGCATCGCACATTGAGGAGTTGCAAATATGTTGACTCTGCCTCCTTGTATTGAAACTTTTGCCCAAAAGCATCTATGAGTAAATTGTAGCAAATGACAGCTGGCTTAAAGGAGCTCCTATATAGAATCCATCTACATATCTGAATAAATACTTTTAGGTTATTGTATAAATATCAAATGTAAGAAAGTGTTACATAACAATAAAATTCTGCACTTTCACACAAATTGCAAACCTTTTGTTATTGTCTAAATGATAGTCTATATTAATAAAACAAAAAACCATTTTCTGTATGATGCTATTTAAATCAAATTGGGTCAATTTTTTGGCATAAATTACATTTATTGTAATTTCCTTTTGACACTTTCAAAAACGTTTAGAATAAGGTATTGATAATAACATTGAATTATTAAGAAATAAATTAAGGGGCTTAGTCCTATAGTATTACAGGTCAATATAAAGAAGTTACCCTTTTTATTGAAAAGGTTAGTAAATGACAGAGACAAAAGCAAATAGTATTTATAATGCATCAATAAAATATCTCTAAAACAACAATAAATAAATAAATAGACGCCTCTGATAGAAACCAAAGAATGCTATAGTTAAGCTTCTCTTTGGTAAGCTAATCACTTTATCACAGTGTTCTAAACGTAGATTTAGAACAATAAAAGTTATTTTAATTTGTAAGAATCTTTAGTAATTCTGTCAGGAATCTGCCTTTTATTCTACCAATTTATCATAATTATGAGACATTATGTTAAGAATAAATACTGCTAAACAGATCCATTATCTGAACAAAATCCCTTATCGAATTATTCAATCCATATAAAATACTAACTAAACGTATTAAATTAAAAAAATTAGCAAAAAAAGTGTCTCACCAAAATAATAGAATCCCACTCTTTCCCCATACGAAGTTGGACAGCTACATTGAATAAATCATCCCATATAGAAAGTGAGGCAGGAAGCATATCGAGCGCTCTACAAACTTTCTCAGTATCATCTTCTGATCGTACATAGTCTAGAATCTTCTGGGCAGTGGGGCTCAATACCGGAAAAATTCCATCAACAAACCCAGATCCATATTTCCATCCCCTCCCTCTCAAAGATCCACCTGTGCATAAAATATGACTATTTTCCTTTTCAGTTCATACACTAATCTCCACATATATAGTATAAAACTGATACACAAGTTTGTAATTCATAATTACATTTTTTCCTCGATACTTTCTTGTGGTTGAAATTCCTCAATCTGCCCCGCTTATCGATATAAAAGCTGTCTTGTTTGTATTTCTTCAGAGCCTCGTCCCTAGAATCTTTGGTTTTACCATCGAAATCTGCGGTTCTATTGTTCACGCTGCATTACTACCAAAACATCATGAGAACAATTTCAATAAAAATTTTAAAGTTGCAATACCTCCTGAAAATGTAGAATAATTTTAAAATCAAGAAGCCTCATCCGAAGCCTTTACTACTAAATTTATACCAAGAGGATACAATGCATCTCTGACAAGCTATAGACTGTGCCCAAACACCGTGCCGACAGTGTGACAAAAGACCATTAATGAAAAAATTTTCAATTAACAATTCTAACGTACCCAAACTAAAAATCTAAGTATTAATACCATCACTTGGCAAAATCATAATCATGAGATTATCTTATATTTTAATCTAATGGCTGAAATTTTTTGAAGGGATATGATTTTAATAAGTTAAAAAAGCTAACTTGACACATTTATTCTAACCCATAAATTTTGTTGAAATTATAAATAAGGTAAGTCTTAATTAATAGTTTTAATTGATTGATAATTTAAATAGATTTTATAAAAAAAATTAATGTGAAAATTAAACATCCAACTTAAAATATTCAATGTATTTATTTATTTATTTACCAAAAGTTAAAATTTTTAATAAAAATATCAAATCTTTCTGATGATCTTAATTTGATGGATTCCTTTCTTTTTTTTCAATTGTCATATATAAATGTCCAAAAGAAATTGTAATCTTTTATAAAAAAAATATCAAAAAATATATGAACTCAAAATATTGAAAGTTAAAAATATTATAAAAGTGTTTAACTGTACAATTTTAAAGAAGAAGTATGGTCCCGTTTAAAAGAAAGAATAGTAGAACATTAATTATAAATTATTTTTTAAAATATTAGTAAATTAGAAATTAATTAATCTTTAAATTATAATGACATTATTGAAAGGGGAGAGAAAATAAATTTTACAATTAAGACTAGATATATTCGTAAATAATTTCTTATTAAATATGATTGCAGTTACTAATTATTACCTTTCATTTTAGTTGATTAAAAAAACATGTTCATCATTTAACAGAAAATTACGAGTTGATTTAAGGTACAAAAGCTTAATAAAAATAAATACTTATAAATAATATAAAATATTTATAAAATATCACATTATTGATGAATGCATTTTGCTACAATGAATCTTTGATAAATAGTAACATAAAATACAATAAAATTGACATGATAAATATTTTTTAATAAAAAATGAATATAATAAATTCATTAATTTTTAATTAATAAAATAATTATTCCTAATAAGTAAAAAGTAGTATTCAATTATAATTAAAGCACAAAATTAAATAAATATACGATTATTACTCTTATGTATAATTTTTTTTGAATTATGTGCATATAATATTTAATGTAATTAATATTGTTGCCATAAAAAATAAATGTAATTTATTTTTAATTTCTATTAACAAAAAAATAATTCCTCATAATAAATAAAATTGTCAACTAAAGTAAGTCAACTATGTAAATACATAATTGTTACTCAATGTCGGTATATTTCTATTAAATATGGACATAAAGCATCATAGTAATGTTAATTTTATTTTCTTTACACTTAATTAAATTTAATGTGAACCTTAGTACAAATTTGACCAAGTAAAATAGAACTAATATAGGAAAATAATTGTACTTTTTATATAATAATAAATTTAGTAATTTAATTATTTAAATAGTTTAATATGATTTAACTCTAAAATTGATGATATGCACCAAAAATTTATACCTAAAAATATTATAAAATTAATATACATAATAATATATAATATACATCTAAACAAGAAAATTTATTATTTATACAATGTGTATATAGATTTGCCTATCAAAATTTTCAATTTATTAAATAATTAAACAAATAAATCATAAATAAATCTCTTGATATGGTTACTTATATAAATAAAAATTTTTATGTGTCTAAATAATGTTAACTTTTTTTGTCATACTTGATAAAGTTTTTGAAATACTAAACAAGTAATTTATTGAGTCTTAATAAATTGGAATCAATTAAAAAATAGCATAAATTCAGAAGCAATATTAAAAATAGAAAATATTTGTTAATGTGCCATAAGCAACCTGTTGACTTGTTATTTATCACTTGTCAAAATTGAATTGACTTGTCAACTAGGATATATATAGTTAAACTTTTTAACTTGAGTATAGAAGAACTATCTAATTTTTAATTATCATCATTGCTTAAAGAAAATGGCTCCAACTTGGATAGGTACATTGTAACATCCTAATATTTTGTAACTTTGAATAGGGATAAAATAGTTAAAATGTCATATTCACACAGATTAAAAATAAATAATAAAGGAGAGACATAGTTAACACATTCTATATGAATTTCAGCATTCACATATTACAGAAAATAGGCTAGCCTAAGTTCCATTTTTTTTATTAATTTATTTTGCATTATTTGTAATTTATTTTCTCAAATGGTAAGACATCTGCAACCAGCTCTGATAATACTTAAAATGTTCGGTTGTCTCATGGCCAATATGTTTGGCATGACTTATATATTTGACAAGCCTTTGATCAACTAACCCGACCCATGATCAACGTATGTCATTTCAATAACACTGACTTTCAAGCCCGATTACATATTTGCCTCTTGACACTCAAACCTCTTCTTTGTATATATCTCAGGTATACACTTTATAAAGAGATCTTTACTCTCATTTGACACCTTTTCTTTCATACGAGATACTAAACGGCAAACTGCTGCTTGCCACCTTCTGATGTCAATATGAAAATTGAAGTTCCTCCCGAACCAAATTGGGAGAAATTAAGCTCTAATAGCAAATACTATGTGCTTTCAGTAATGAGATAAGAAAGGATTAAGAAAGCAACACATAAGATTTTATATTGAAAAAAAAAAGTGAAAGACTATAAATACTACTACTAGGTAAATTCCAATAAAAAAGTCCATGTCAATTAAAAAAAAATCTGATAGCATCAGATTTTTTGAAAAAGTAAAAATTAACTTCCAATTTTTTCATAATTTAACCTGCACAAATCATAGTTCAGTTACAAGTCGAAGTAAGATTACAAAATGAAAGCATTCTTGACAGTATATGGACCTCAACTCTGCTTACTGTTTATCAGAGACAGACCTGTTTGAAGAAGCTTTGACAACGCAGCGGGTTCGAGCTTGAGCTGGTCTCCAATGGCGAGGTGTAAAATCTACGAGAGATGTCAAGTAAGGCCTCGGCAAGATCACTGGCTTCCTGCAGTCATTGAATTGCAAAGTTGCCATTGCAAGGTCCTTGCTTTCTTTTTCCTTTTTAATTTCTCTCTCTAAACCCCCTCTCTTATCTCTTTCTTATCCGAATGATCAGTGCTGATTTTAAGGTTCCTTGGTCTGTAAATGTGGATGTGGATAGGCTTGCCTTGTACATTTTTATGCCACGACAGCCTTTTCAAAATAATTCTTTTTTTTTTCAAAAAAAAAAAAGGCGCTGCTGTGAAATGTGGAGGACCACAATTGTATAAAACCTACTTATCCAAATATCCAAAGAAAATTCTCTATAATTGAAAGTATGACTTGGGCGTCCGTAAGATAGCAGCTTGAGAGGTAATGAGATTACCTATTTATAACTTCGAGGGGGGCGGTTAAACTCTCATTCTACTATTTCTTTGCTCTATTTAAGTGCTCAACATTGGTGAGATAGGACCAGGGGCGGGGTTGTCATGCCCGCTTGGATTTTTGGAATTTTTTCGGAAAAATATATATATAATTGTTATGTTTGAAAAAAAATATTATTAGTTGGGTTCCTTAGAAAAAAAAAGATAGATTTGTAAAGATGCATTTAAAAATATCACTTCAATAATTAATTGAATAGATTCATATGTTGAGAGTAAAATTAAAAAGAAGAGTATTTCAAAAAGATTATGTCCCACATTACTCAAATTAAGAGAATGTTGACTGTATATATATCAAGATAAGGCATTGGGCTAGTAAAAGAGTAAAGGAAGGAAGCGGGCTAGCGCGCGCAAGAGCGGGCTAGCCCGCGCATTGAAATTCGTTGATTTCTCCCTTGCATGTGAAGTAACACGCAGTTAGGGATTGTTTTTGTATAAATTTTATTAAACAAAAAAAGGTTATTTGGAAAGATTGAAAACTTAATTTTATAATAGCCCTATTAATACCATTAATTTCTTATAAATAGCTTTTACTAATAACCATATTAATACCATTAATTTCTCATAAAAAGCTTTTACTCTCCAACGTTTTATCCATTAATTCTACATTATTATACCATCCAACGATTAGCTTCTCTCTAACACTATATACACTCGAAATCATTTGGTGTGAAAACAAAAAATTATTATACCATCCTCACTGTCTAGGTTGCCAAATATTTTCCTGTAGTTTTGTACCCCTATTCTGTGATGGGAAGAATCTATTCTATCTTGGCGGAATATCTGTGTAGGTGGAATAATTCTCAAGGATAGCATTAGTGACGCGACTTAGATTTCAAAAATAAAAACAAACATTGCCTATTATTCCACTAACAATCTTGACAATTATAGACCTTGCTGCTTTTGTTCTTGCTCCTACTGTTATCTCTGATTTTCCCAGCACTATTGTTGTTGCCAACAACGTCAATGCTAATGCTCTTATTCTTGTTTAGTCTATGCCAACCATCAAGCCCTTTCCTGATTGTTCAAAAATTAAGCCCTTTCTTGTTCAATCTGGACATGCATGGTGTCGTTGGTGATCTCTCTGATTGGATACCATTACCTATGGTAGATAAAGCTTAGTTGGATGCTTGGACTTATGCCAACAAGGTATGTAGGAACACAATTCTTAGCACATTATCTAATAATCTCTTTAATGTTTATTATACACATAGGGAGGCTAGCGAAATTTGAGAATCTTTGCTTGCAAAGTACATTGCCGAGGATGCTGGAAAACAAAAGTTCGTGATAGGAAATTACTATCGATGGGAGATGACAGATGAAAAAGATATTAAATTCCAGATCAAACAATATTATAAGCTACTGGAGGACCTCCGAGCAGAAAAGATCAATTTTCTTGATGAATTTGTTGCAAGTATACTTATTAAGAGACTTCCAGAATCTTAGAAAAAATATAAAAAACAACTCAAGCATAAGCACAAGCAACTATTTTTATCGGATCTCATTACCCATATAATCATTGAGGATACAAATAAGAAGCAACTTTAAGCGACCAAAGCCAAAGAGATGATTTTAAAGGAAAATTTAGTGGAGATAAAGCCTAGCAAAAAGAGGTAGGATAATAAAAAGTCTAATTGCAAGCCTAAAGCCATTAACCCTAAGTTCAAAAGGAAAGGAATTTATTATGTTTGTGGAAAGTCAAGTCATCATGCTGCATAATGCAGGAAAAGAGCTAGAAACAACAATCCTTCTAATCCAAGTGCAAACTTAGTTCAAAGAGATAATATAATTGTTACAATTGTTTCGCAAGCTCTTTTTGTGACCAATGTGAAAGAATGGGTGGTAGACTCTGGGGCTACTAGGCACATATGTGCAAATAGAGAAATATTTACCTCTTACACTTCTGTGAGGGATGGAGAAGAATGTGTCTTTCTTAGTGATTCTAGAACTGCAAAGGTTCTAGGAAAAGAAAATATTTTTCTCGCACTCACATTTGGCAAGACTTTAGCTTTGAAGGATGTCCTTCATGTGTTTAACATAAGAGCAAATTTAATTTCTGTGGCTCTATTAGGAAAAGTTAGGATTAAAGTGTCATTTGAATTTAATAAGATTGTAATGATAAGGAACAATATTTTTGTGGGCAAAGGTTATTGTAATCAAGGATTATTTGTACTTAATATTTCTAAATTTGATAAGAATGCATCATTTTCTACTTACTTGGCTGAATCTTCTAATATGTGGCATGCTAGATTAGGACACATTATTATATCTTATCTTAAGAAATCTTGGTTTAATTTCTGGCATAAGTGCTTCATGTTTAAATATATGTGAAATCTGTGTAGAATCTAAACTAACTAAAAAATCTCACTATTTTGTACAAAGAGAAACTGAAACTTACTTTAATTCATACTCATTTAGGTGATTTAAAATAAATTATGACTAAGAAAGGAAAAAAAATATTATATAACCTTTATTGATGATTTTTCAAGATACACCAAAGTATATTTACTTAGGAATAAAGATGAAGCTTTTAATATGTTCATTTTGTATAAGGCTGAAGTGGAAAATTAATTAAACAAAATAATTAAAAGAGTTAGATCAGATAGAGGAGGGGAATATACCTTATTTAATGATTTTTATGAAAAAGAAAGAATAATTCATGAAATAACCCCACCATGTTCTCCTAAATCTAATGGAGTAATAGGAAGGAAAAATAGAATATTAAAAAAAATGATGAATGCCATATTAATTAGCTCATCTGCTCTTAATAATCTTTAGGAAGAAGTTTTGTTGTCAGCTTGTTACCTTTAAAATAGAATTCCTCATAAGAAAACTGGTAAGACACCATATGAATTATGGAAATGTTATGCTCCAAATTTAAATTATTTAAAAGTGTGGGGTTTTCTTACAAAAGTTATGTTACCTAATCCTAAGAAAAGGAAAATTGGTTCTAAAACTTCTGATTGTATGTTTTCTGATTATGCTGAGCAGAGTGCTGCCTATAGATTTCTTGTTTTGCAAAGTGATGTACTTGATCATAGTACTATAATAGAAACAAAGGAAGCTAAATTCTTTAAATAAATTTTTCCTTTAAAAATTAAAAATATTTCTCAAACAATAGAAAATGCTTCTTCCTCGTTTGAATAAAATCATGTTGAAAATTTATTTGAGGGCTTAAGGAGAAGTAAAAGACAAAGAAAAGAAGTATCCTTTGGAAATGATTTTATACTTACATGGTATAAGATGAATCATCAACTTATTTTGAAGTAGTCACATCCTAATGCACCATTTTGAAAAGAAACAATTAAATCTGAGAATGATTCTATTATTAAAAATAACACTTGGATCTTAGTTGATTTACCTCCACGAGTAGACTTATTAGTTGTAAATGGATTTTCAAAAGGAAATACAATCTTGATGGGACTATTGATAAATATAAAGCAAGGATAGTGGCTAAAGGATTTTTGATTATTTTGACACTTTTTCTCTTATTGCTAGAATTTCTTTTATTCGAGTTTTAATTGCTTTAACCTCTATTTAAAAACTTTATATTCATCAAATGGATGTTAAAACTACATTTTTAAATGATAATTTAGAAGAAGAAATTTATATGGTGCAACCAGAAAGTTATAATATTCCTGGTCAATAAAATAAAATTTGCAAAGTTATTAAATCTTTATATGACTTGAAACAAGCTCCCAAATAATGGAATGAGAAATTTGACAAAGTTTTGATAAAAGATAAGTTTCAACTATTAAAGTTAATAGATGTGTCTATACAAAAGTTATAAATAATGAATGTGTTATTATTTGTTTATATGTGGATAACTTGCTTATTTTTGGAACAAGTATGAATGTTGTGCTTAAAACAAAATAATTTCTTGCTTCTAAATTTGATATGAAAAACATGGGTGAGGCGAGTGTGATTTTAGGTGTTAAGATCATAAGGAAAGGTGATAGCATATTGCTTTTACAAGAACATTATGGTAAAAAATTCTTAAAAAGTTCAATCATTTTGATGATAAACCTGTAAGTACTCCTTATGATGCTAACACCCAATTAATTAAAAATAAAAGTGAACCTGTGGCTCAATCTGAATATGCACAGATTATTGGAAGTCTATTGCATTTAATGAACTTTACTCGACCTGATATAGCATATGTTGTGTGCAAATTAAGCAGATGCACACACTGTTCAAACAGTGATCATTGGTCTACATTAGTCAGACAAATGAGATGCTTGAAAGGTACCATGAACTATGGTATCTTGTATAGTGAATTTCCCACTATACGTGAAATGTACAGTGATACTAACTAGATATCAGATTTAGACGAGACAAAATTCACTAACGGTTATATATGTACTCTTGGTGGTGGTGCATTAACTTAGAAGTCAGGTAGATAAACCATTATAGCTAGATCCACTATAAAGTTAAAGTTTATAGCTCTGGAGTTGGTTGGTAATGAGGCTAAGTGGTTGAAAAACTTCTTAACAAATATTCTTTTAGAGGTAAAACCTACACCATCAATATTTATACATTGTGATTGCCAAGTGGCAATAGCCATTGCAAAAAACAAAACTTTCAATGGGAAAATTAGACATATTCAATTAAGACATGATGTGGTTAAGCAACTACTAAAAGATGATATTATATCAATTAATTTTGTGAGGTCAAAAGTAAATTTGACAAATCTCTTTACCAAACCCTTGGGTAGAAAATTAATTTTTAAAACATCAAGGGGAATGGGACTTAAACCAATTTGAAATTAATACTTATAGTAACCCAACCTTTGTGATTGGAGATCTTATGAAAAAAGTTCATATAGGTAATAACAAGTCACTGCTAGTTTTGCTAGCACTTAACTTTAGTCAAATGGTGTGAGAAAAAGTGCTAGAATACATTTACTAAGAGGATAAGCACAAAGCTCTTAATGATTTCATAGTCCTTATAAGTGGTGTATTAAATGTAGATACACTTGATGAAATCACCTATATGAGTGTGAAGTGAGGTTGCTCCTATGAAATTGTGGCAAAATCTCTAAAGCATTCATGAAAACTAGGCATGTACATGGCCAATTAAAGTGCAAACAATGAAAATAGAAGGAAAATGTGGGGATATAAATTGATTAGTAAGACCTCTAACATGAAACAAGAGTTGTTGATTTATAGAAGTAATAAGCTTCACTGATAGCTCTGTTTGTTAAGTTTTATTAGTCTAAGTCTAGTTCATAGTCCAAAAGACATTACATTCTAAATATTTACATCTATACTAGCAATTCATATTCTTTCTTTTCTTCATACCTTTTGAAATATGTGGGGGATTGTTAAGAGTAAAATTAAAAAGAAGAGTATTTCAAAAAGACTAACTCTCACATTGCTCAAACTAAAAGAGTTTTAAGTGTGTGTGTGTGTGTGTGTCTATATATATATATATATATATATATATATATTTATCAAGATAAGGTATTAGGCTAGTAAAAGAGCAAAGGAAGGAAGTGGGCTCGCGCGCATAAGAGCAGGCTAAATTGAACACAATTTAGTTGAAATTCATTGATTCCTCCCTAGCACGTGAAATAATATGCGGTTATGGATTATTCTTGCATAAATTTTATTAAACGAAAAAAAGTTATCTGGAAAGGTTAAAAATTTAATTTTATAATAGTCATATTAATACCATTAATTTCTCATAAATAGTTTTTACTAATAGCCATATTAATACCATTAATTTCTCATAAATAGCTTTTACTCTCCAATGTTTTATCCATTAATTCTCCAATGATTAGCTTCTCTCTAACATTATATACATTCGAAATCATTTGGTGTGAAAACAAAAAATTATTATACCATCCTCACTGTCTGGGTTGCCAAATATTTTTCCTGTAGTTCTGTACCCCTATTCTATGACAGGAAGAATTTATTCTATCATAGGAGAATATCCGTGCAGAAGAATAATTCTCTAGGATAGCATTAGTGATGTGATTTAGAGTTCAAAAATAAAACAAAACAAAGCTTGCCTATTATTCCACTAACATCATATTTGACATTAATTTTTTTAATTTGTTACAATTGTATATTAAATTAAGTAAAAATTTACTAAATTTATTTTATGATAATCCTTATTTTAATGAGATTATATTTGATAAATACATTTAACATTGTTCTATACTTGAAATAATACATTGAATATATAATAAATATCACATAACTAACTGTATACTTGTTCCTATAGAAAATGAGTGCAAAGAAATTAAAAGAAAGAAAAGAAGTATAAAATAAGGTTTTCTTTTGATTGGTTACAAGGTAAAAAGGTGACAAAAGAGAAAAGTAGTAAAAAAAGTAAGATCTACACAAATATTTTTTTCTGGGAACATATGGGCAAAAAAGAAGTAAAAAAGAAAATTGATTTGTTATAATTTTGCCATTGATTCTTCAATTTGAAGGGTAAAAATATTATTTGATTTATTTAGTTTAATTTTCTCTTATTTTTCTATCTAAAAAATTATAAAGAAAAATAATTTCTTCTCATTTTTTCTTCTTGTTTTCTCTCCATCTAATAAAAAGGTAACTCTTTTCTATTTATTTTTTTAATTTTCTTTTCTTTCTTTTTTGTTCCTTGGCATCCAAGCAAATTGTTACATCTCCCTATAGAATTTTACATTTTTATTTTTAAGAGTAGTAATTAATTGATTTTAACTAAAGCAATTAGTTTATTTTAGTAATAATAATCTAAACTAGGGACCTTATGAGGATAAAAATAAATTTCATAGAAAAAATATGAATGAAATATTAGAGGAAAGAGAATTAATTAATTAAATGATATTCAAATAGAAAATTTTGGAGAAAATAGAAATAAATTAATTAGTTAAGTTTAAAAATGAGGAATTGATATGATTTATTTAGGGAAAATGTAAGGAATGAAATAATTAAAAGTCATAAGTGTTAGAAATGAGTATGTGATTATAGATGAAAATTAAAGCAAATGCCAAAAATTGCCCCTATCCTATTTATAAGCCCAACTTCAATCCTTTTTTTCTCATCTCCCATCGAAACCTTAATCCTTTCCTTTCACTTACTTCTCTGTTCCTTCATCCAATCAAGAAAGAAGGAATCAATCTTTATCAAATTTCTCATACAATCAAGATAAGGACATCAAATCATCATTTATCATAAGTTTCTCTCTCTCTTTTTTGTTGAAATTTGATGAAGCTCAACCTAGAGTTTCATAAAGGAAATTTGAACCTTAATGTGAAATCTTGAAAATTTTGGGTGGCTAGGGCCAAATAACAATGGAACTAACCTTCTAAATCTTTCTCTATACTAAATAAGTGAATCTAGTTCAAACTTCAAGATTTGATTGATTTTGTTGCATTATATGGATTTTAAGCTTCATGACATATATGATGAATATGGTGATATAGGAAGAATAAACTGTATATATGTTAGAAATGTCTTAAATAAGATTCTTCTCAAATATATTTATGATTTGTTAAGGATTGCAAGACATTTAGGGTGTTATGAACAATTTTATCACATTAGGAAAATCTACAAAAATCTAATCTGACGGTCAATTGGTATAACTTAATAGTCAATCATTGATCTGGGGATTTGAAAAAGTCTCATTCTAGAAGCTAGCAATCACCCAATGGACCTTCAACAATTAACCATTGCCTTATTGTTGTCAAAACCCAGTAACATTGGTTGATGTTTTACTTGGTTTAAATTAAATGTAAGAATTCCTAGTATAATAAAGTTATACATAAAATAAGTTTTCAATATAAAAGGTGATTTTCATAACCCTAAGAATAACTGCAATATGTTAAACTATTGAAAAATGACTATGATTAAGAATAATGATATCAATCAAGATATGTAAGCCATGTATGGCCTAATTTAAGTTCGCACACATGCATGCACGCATGCACACATCTATGTGTGTATGCATGATTTAATTGTGATTGAGTTGCTATGGACTTGAATTGAAGTAGTTATAGGATTGCCTAGTGATGTCATGTTAGAATACCATTACACCCTTAAGAATTTAAAATTTTATTTATATAGGATGTAATACTTGGTAGAAACTCAAAAGATTAAGATCATTATAATCAAATTGAAAAGTATTTATTAGTGGATAATTAGTGGAGACCTATTAATTTTAATGGATGAAGAATCAAGTACAAGATGTTTTGGAAAAGTAAAGTACCTCTAGAAGTATCTAAAATCAAAGATTGAAGGAATTTTGAATTAACTTAATTGTTTTACTTGGAATTACCTTATGAAATCCCAAAATGGTTAAAAGTGAAATTTTTTGCAAAATTGAAGAGGCTTGCATGCTTTCTTATAGGAGTCAAAAGTGGAATTATTTAAATTTTAAACCCAATAGTATAAATAGTAAAGATTTGACTAGGAAACTATGCAAGAATAGTGTGAAAGAGTGACAACTTGATAAAAGCCTAATTTAAAGGTTTCTCTAGGATTTTTGCCAAAGATCCTAGTGAGTTCAATATTATTGAAAAGATGTGATTTAACTTAATTAGTAGTGTAACATTCATAATTACTACTTAACTAAGTTAATCCTTGGAACTACTACCTATTTAAGAAAATAGTAATTTTATTATGAAATTTCAAAAGAGCATTTTAGTATTTGATTTATAAATTTTGATTTCATTTTCCTAATATTAATTATTTGAGAAAATAATTTGGTTTTGAAAATTGGTTTAATTTTCAAGTGTTTTCCTAAATTGATTTTGGTGACTTGAAAAGCAAGGTTTTTTTAATTAAACTCATTATTTTATTGAATTAGAACACATGTTGGATTGGAGGCCAAATAACTAGGTTTAGAAGTTACTTAGGAGAATTTTAGCACATGATCATGAAATGAGATAATATTTGCATTTAATGCAAGAATATTTACCATGATATGAAAGAAAAAAAAAAGTGAGATTTGATGAAGATTGCCTCATTCTAAGGTTTTAGTGCTTAAACTAACTTGGAGCCTAAGAAAGATGATGTTTTTCACTTCTACTAAGTTTGAACAAGAACTCCTTAATATGTGATTATTTGATGAAATAATATATTCTTCATATGAAAGAGAATATGTGAGATCTATAATGCCATGTAATAACCCAATTGATTAAGGATAGTAAAGTAAAATTAGAGAATGTTAATTAGTGAGTAATTAATAGAAATGCCCATTAATTATAGTAGATGAAAAGTCCATTTGAAAAAAAATTAAGAAATTGCAAAATCTCAAAAAGTATTTTAAATCCAAGGATGATAGTATTTTGGAATAATTTAGGATTTTTACTTAAAAATGCCCTATGAAAACCTAAAAAGCCAAACCTTGATAAAATTTTGCAAAAAAAAAATTGATGATATGCACAATTTCCTTAAGAACCAAATTTGGAAGTATTCAAATTTTAAAATCAATAGTAAAGTTAGTTAAGAAATGACTAGTGAATATACAACATATTTTTTGTAATTGACATACTATAAAAAGCCTAAAAGTGAGTTTCTTCTTCAAAAATGCCTAATGTATTTCATAACCATTTGTTTAATATAACCAAAAATAAAATTTCATTTCATTTCTAAATGAATTTCATTTTAAAATGGTGTTTAGCTTTAAATAAAAAGGGATTTCATTTCGTTTCTTTTCTTTTACAATTCTTATTTTAATTACATTTGTATCATTAGGAAATCCATCCAATTTAGTAATAATTTCACTAGAATTCATTTAATTTATCCTAAAATATATCTTAAATAAAAGATTTATTTGCTTTCTAACATTATATTTACTATGATATCATCAAACTTTACTTTTTAATTGAATTTTATACATTTTTCAATACATTCCAAATAAAATAATTTATTCCCAAATGAATTGAAATCATTATTTTTTTTACAAAACTTTGCAAATAATGGAATTTATTTGTAAATGAATTGAAATCATTTCTATTAAAATGAAATGAAATCATGTCTAGACAAGTTGCATGCCAAACGAACCTTAAATTTTTTTCCAAAGAAAGAAGGAATTATGATTTCATTTACCTAATGAAGAAATAGTGGAACACCCATTGAGTGTTGCTTGATAAAATGTAATAAGCATTATATATTCAAGTAATTGGAGATATTACCAAGAATATTTAAAGGAGAATTTTAATATGAGAATTATAGATTTTCAAAGGAAGTTAGTGGAAGAATTAGTAGTAAAAAAGTGACTATATTTCCAAGTTGTTATTCAAGAATGATTTATTAGAAAATTGGAGATAATTTGGTTGTAGTAAGGAGAATATTAGTACTTGGGTTATGGCTTTAAGCATAAAATAATTAAGGAAATTGGATTGGTAGAAGTATTTTTTTAATTATTTAATTAAGGAAGGATGATATAGATCTAGAGGAATATTATTTTAATAAATGTTAAAAACAGATAAGGAATTAGAGGAAGTGACTAGTAACCTATAAAGAAAGAGGAAGATTAAGTCATGTGCATTCATTAAATAGAGAATATTGCCATAAAATATTGTATATTTTATTGGAGATATTATTAGGTAATGTAAGATATTATAAACTATTAACCTATGTTCTTGGAAAGTAAAAGGGCCTAAGCTAGGAGAGCAGTCATCATTAGAAGGATTTCAAATGAGATTGCATTCTTACTTATGAAGCAAAATTATGGAGTTGGTGGGAGACAAAAAAAAAAGGAAGATACAATGTTACTATAAATAAGTAGAGAGGTGATAAGAACCTTCATAACAAATTAAGGGGGGAAAAACAAAAGGTAATAAAGAGAGAAAAAGAGAAAAAGGGTTATGGCTATATGACCAAGAAAGAAGAAGAAAGTGTTTTTATAATTCTTCATCCTTTGTTAACAAAACTCAAAGAGATATTAAAAATTTTCAAAGTTTTTGCTTAGATTTCTTTAAAAGAAGCATTTGATCTTAGAAGAAGGAGATAAAAGAAATACTTTACATTGATTATTTTAATATTTCCTTTTATGGTTCTTGATTAGAATCCTATACTAACTTTATAGTTTTTTTTTAATGATCAAGTTTTAAATCCATAAAGAAGGAAATGATTTTCAAGTAGGCAACCAATCAAGTGAGTGGAAACCTATCTCTTTTCTTCTTATTTTTCTCTTAAGAAATTCATATATATATATATATATATATATATATATATATATATATATATATATGATGTATATTATGTGTGGATGGTGATATGTTGAAACCATGGTGATCATGATGGACTTGGTTGATAAGAATGCTTTCTTTTAAGCATAAGAATGAACTTTTTAAGATAGTAACCTTAAAGATGACATTATAAGTTCTAGATTTGAAAAGAAAAAGAGTTTCTCAAAAAAGTTATCATCTTGAAGTATCCTTGATATCAAAAGATGGATTTCTTAAGAAAAAAGTTACTTTAAATCTTTTCGTACAAAAGTTTATGATTAGCTAGAAAATGGATAGATTCTCTTTCCAAAGAAACAAGGTATGTTTGCAAAAAGGTTATTAAAAAAAAGGATGTTTTGACCAATCCTATATTTGAAAAATTAACTAAGATATCATCTTTAAATCTTTTTTTTAATAAAAAGGAAAGAGAAGAAGATAAAAGAAAGTAAATATGAAAAAAAGGAATTTTTTTCAATAAAATATTATAAAATGATTGCATGTCTTTATTTGAAAAAGAAAACAAAATATTGTAAGATGGCAAAAAGAGGTTCACAGTTTCCCTAAAGGACCATAAGCAAATTTTGAGTTTTGAAATCAAGAATATGTTATTTATAACCCTAAGTATACATATATTATATGGCATTTTTCAAGTAAAAATTTTAAGTAAAGATTTTGCAAAAAAAAGAAAGAAGGCTCATAGGTTCTTCAAGAACCATGAGCAAAATTTGACATTTAAAATAAATCTAAGAGTCTACCATTTGTAAAACCTAAGCATAAGTGTTATACGATATTTTCAAGCAAGGTTTTCAAGTGAAATTTTTGTGAAATGTGAAACTAATCTCACAACTAACATAGAGAAATGACACCTAACATTTAAGCCTTTAACATTGAAACTATTTTCTACAAGGTATTTTTATATAAAATCATTTTAAAAAATTTATGTATATGCTTACAAATGTTTTAGAACATTTTTATATTAAGAAGTTTTGAAGAAAAACACATTGAACTAGAGCATGAAACTTATGGGTCCTACTACCAAAAATGCAGCAAGAGTTATTTCTTTCACATAACTTGTTTCCTACAAAAGTGTTTTACAAGTAAAATGTTTGATAGATTCTATATTATGTTTTGAGCAAGGATTCAAGAAGAATATGATATTAAATGTCTAATGATTAATGATTGAAATTTTTTAAAAGAAAACCTTCACAAAGTGATTTGGAAAAATGACATTTCAAAACAAAGTGTTGTTATTTACAAAGACAAAAATCTAGCTAAAGATTAAGGAAATTGGAATTCTTAGGTTCACTACTTGTTTTGAGAGAAATTTTTTTATTTTCATACTAAAGCCTAGTATACATTATTTTTGAATCAATCATAAATATTGTACATTGGTTATATCAAAGTTTTAAAACAAAAACTTAATTGAAACCCACTAATAAAGCTCACAGATTTCATAATTTTCAAGGAAAAAATTCTATTTTTTCTTATATTGCTATTCAAATAGGATAAAAAAAATATGTTTATAAGAATGAGTCAAGCTCCTATAAATTCATTTTGCATATAGACTGTTTTGAGTAATTAAAGTAATGTGCTTTGGGTTTGAAAATACTTGAAAAAATGATGTTTAAACACATCAATTCCTTACCAGAAAATCTAGAAAATATTTGACACAAATTAGAAAAGGAAATAGGGTATCCAAGGTTAAACATGTTTCTTTTCCAAATTATTTTGATAAAAAAGAATGCTTAAGCAACTTATATAACATGTTTTAAGCATGAAAATGATTGAGAAATAACCTTTTATATCAATATTTCAATTTCAAAAAACCTTGAAAAATTTTTATGAAGATTCACATGTCAAAGTCTATTTTCAGAGGTTAAGAGTACCATTTTCAAGGTGTTTTGATAATATGATAAATGAGCAACCTTTGTGACTTATTTTAAACTTGAAAAATATTGAAATTTGGACTTTAAACATTAAGCTCAATTTTGGAAATCTTTGAAAAAATAATAGTAAATTTTTGCATTTTAATTAGGTTTTTCGAATATAGGTTGCTTGGTAAAAACCTAGGGAAAAAATATAATTGATGCTTGAAATTCTGATATGAATAAATGTTGAAAAATAATAAAATTTTCACTATAGTACCATGGATGATAAGGCTCTCATTAGTGAATTATAAATGCTCTCTTATTAGAAAAATTCAAGTTATTCTTCATGGTTTATTTTGAATAAAATTGTGTGATATGTGTTTGTTCTTAATGAAATCATTTCAAGCATAGGAGTTTATCAAAATGATATTCTAGAACTATACTTAAATGTGTAAAGAATAGATGTGGAAATTGGAATTAATGTTGCATAGGTTAACTCAGAAACCATGAGCATATATTACCCCTAGTGATTAATATATGTTGGACTAATGAATTGTGTATGCATTAATGATGAATGATATTATATAAAAGAGTTAATGAACTCTTATATGAAATTATATGAAACTAATATATGCTTAAAAGAGGAAGGGAATTATTGATAGGATCATAAAAGATACTCCATGGTTTTCATAATAAAACTTTAAGCATAGTATGCTCTTAGTGCATAAGTTATGGATTATTTATGAATGCATTAATAAATTTTTATGCACAAATACTTATGAATAATGCTTATGAATTTCAAATAGAGTTGAAAAATCCTTGCTCGTGAAATGCAATCTAGCATATGGAATTGAAAAGCATGAATGCTTCCAATTAAAGTCATTTGAATTATGATGAGGTAAATATAATTATCTTTTTTCTAGATTATATATTGTGTTCATATCATTTGACTTTATGGCAATGGATGCCATTTTAACCCTGTCATATTTTGTGATTTGTAAAATTATGGCTTTATGCCTATGTGATTAAAAGTTAGAATGCCTAGCTATGTCATATAAAGGATGGAATGCTTATGTGATTCTATAGTTAAATGCTCACATGATTTTATGAATAGAATGCCTATGTGATTTTAAGGCTTGAATGCCTATGTGATGATGTGACATGATTATGTATTATAATACCTTGTGGAGAATATAGAGATTTTGGCTCAATGCTTATGATGTCCAAGTCACATAAAAGGATAAATAGAAGATGGAATGGTTAGAATAACGTTAGGAAACACACGGTAAATTTGGTCTAGAGTAATAAGAAAGAACCTTGCATATCTCATTGCCATTTATTTTAATAGTATATGATTTTGATATTCTATGTATTTGATTAACATATTGCTTGATTTATATGATTATAGAAAAATTGAAATGTTATATATATAATATTTTAAATTAAAATTAACTAAAAAAATTAATATGATAACTATTTCATTAAGTAATTTAATTACTTACCATTTTTATGGATATACTTTTTAGACCTTATGATGATTCTTATTAACATTAAGGATGTCTAAGGCATCATTATGAGGTAGATTTTGATTAGGTTAAGATGGAGTTACATTTTAAGAGATATATTGATGAGCTTGGTATGCTTTAGTGGGCCAAGCTTTGAGTCATTAAGATTGAACTCATAGCGCCTAATCCAATCTAAGAGTTTCATGATTAGCATTTTAAACCCATAAAGTCATCCTATAGAGCAACATCCAAAAAGCTATACCTAAGGATCTAAAGGCTATTAGATATGAGTTCCCAATCCTTGTCTATGATTATGTTCCATATGATCATTCTACTTTGCTACTTGCTTAGCCAATTCCACTATTACCACTATCAGTTGCCCCCTATTGATCCACCACTACTACCTATTCTAATTGAGTTGCCACCTTACTCTCCTCTTTCTTAGGAGTTAGATAACCATGAGTTTGAGGACTCTATTAGTAGTTAGTTAGTGTGATGATTTCTTAGTGACTTATTTTTGTATAATTATTATCCAACTTGTGAAATATTTGTATAATTATTTATAATTGATGGATTGCATTCAACCACCATATGTAATTATGCAAACAGAAGATATATAATTTAATACAAAAAGTAAAAGCAATTTTTCAAAAATTATAATAGTTTTAAGAAAAAAAGGTAATGATTTACAAAATTATTTTTTTACTTTTGAAATTATTTTATTAAGTATCATATTTCCAAAGAAATAATTTGAATAGCTTAAGCATTCTTTTAGAATTGAGATAGCCAAATTAACTTATTTCTATTAAAGAGTTTTTTTTTTTTGAAAAATATCACCTATCAAAGGTGAGGTTTTGTCTATTGAAAAAATTGTCTATTTTTATAATTTAAAAGATTACAACTCATTAATTTAAGAAAAGTTGTTTGTTGATCTTTTAATTCACAAGGTTGGAGATTGTAAAAGATAAAGTTGACCAAGAGGCATAAAGAGATTTATTTGGTCCATGCCTTAATTGCCTTTTTAGCTTGTGTGTTATGAATGTAACTTGAATAAGCTTGTGTGAGGATGTAATTGTGTTTATGTAATGTCATAATTAAGGCTATTATGAAATGGTAATGTGAAATGGAAAGTATGATCTTATCTAGAAGTATGATATTTTATGAATTATATGTGTCTTTATCGGGTTTTATTACTTATTCTACTTATTTTTATTTATTGCACAAGGTGAGTACTAGTTTACTAGACTACTGAAATCAATTTGGTATTAATTTCCTTGAATAAAAATGAAAATTTTAAGATATATGCAATGAATTTACCAAATAGGTAATTTTGATACAATGAACTAAAGAATCTAGAAACTAAACTTGTTGGTTGCTTTCTATTTATTCTTGTACTTAATTAATTTTCATTATTGTTGATTTAACTCTAGATATGGATTTTAGTAGGTATATACTCATTGAGTTTTCAAAACTTACTCTTTTTGTTGTTAATAATTTTCAAGTTAAAGTTATTCTAATAGGACCTTACTACCTTTGTAGAGATCAAAGACATCATTATTAGAAAATTTAATAGTTGGATTAGGATTTGAGTACATTTATGTCCATATGGTTGTTGTACCAAATATGTTTACTTTTATATGTATTCTATGATTTTCTATCTACTTGAATTATAGGTTTTAAAACCTCAAGCATGTGGCCTTTAAAAAATACCCAAAAACAAGAAAAACTCTATATGATTTTCTTTTAGAAATGTAGATGTAAGTTATGTAATAAATGTTGTTTGCATAGATATAATATCATTTTTTTCCATTGGAGTTTGCATGATCAATATGTAAGGCTTATGGAAGTCACTCTCAAGTGATTTTCTATGCCAATTATATGCCTAAAGTTTGGGTCGCAATAGAGACAATGTGAAAGCATAGAATAATTATGAATGAGTTTGATATTGCTTGTGTATATATTTTTCTCCTCAAAAGGTAGGTCACCAGCTTAGGATATCTTCCTCCTTTTGGCAAATGTAAAAGAATTTATTGACTTTTTATGGAAGTTTCTTACAGTAAAATCAATGGTAAAATATTTGTTTAGTTATAATTAAATTTTAATTATACTTGATTGTAAGGTCATTGCTTATTCATTTCATTTCTAAAAAACTCACTTCTCTCTCTCTCTCTCTCTCTCTCTCTCTCTTCTTTTTTCAATGGAGGATTTCTACCCTTAAATAAGTCAATTAGTAATAGATAGGATAGAAGTAGGCTCATTTATGCATTCTAGTAATGAAGTAAGTCATAAGATAGTTAGAATAGGTGAAAATACTTATCTATTTTTGTTGCATGATAACTGAATACTTAGCCACTTTCACTATTTTATAATTGCACTTATTTGAAAATATAGTATCACTTAGTTGCATGTGCATTGTCCCTATAAATAAAGCTGATAAATAACTGCATGTAACAATTCTTATGTCAATCACTGTGCCCTATGAATGAATAGTGACACTTTAGAGACACAAAATTTAATGATATTTAATCTCCTAAAGAGGAAAACTTAATGAACCAAGTTAGGATACTTCTTAGGGTTATAATGAATAGAATCTTACTTAATATGGAAGTCTAGAACCTATCTTACAAATCAAAATATTACAAAAGTTTACTATAACAAAATCCTATAAGTTAACTCCCAATCAATGTTTAATCATCAAACAACATAACTTCACTAATTCTAAAATATAAAAATTGTTAGATTTAACCTAAGCTAACTTTTGGCACTAATTTGAACTCATTTTGATTCTTAGGCCTCTAAATATGATCCAAAATTGAGACTAAGTCAAATTGGATAATAACATTACTTCATCTTTACAACCAAATTTAAACTTCCAAACGTTCGAATTAGATTTTAGCCAAAACACGAAGGTTGTAAAGTTTCATCTCAACTTTTTAACACCACAAAGATCACTCCAAATCTCAGGAAGTGAAGTTATATCCAAAAACCTAAAGTAGTGTCAAATCTAACAATAATCAAATAATTCAATTATATTCTAAAATAATAACTCAATCACATAATAAAGTCAATTTCCTTAAATTAAATGCATGTAACACCCTCATAGGCAAGGTAAAGAAAAAAATATAGGAAAATATTGTGTACATCATGTTTCAACTGCAAATATGACATGGATTTGTTATGTCTTATTTTGGAAATTTTAATTTGAATAGAGGATCATGTTTCCGATTCTCTATCAAAAGATTGCCGGATATGGTGTTTGTTACCACTGATTTAACAAATATCTAACCAAACCATGAGGAGTTATAGGCATATCTTTTGGATAGAAAGAATGTCTCAGCTGATATTTGCTTATGTTTGTCTCTTGCATTGCTACATATTAGAGATTGTGCACATGATATGAGATCATATCAATCAACTGTCTACAACAAACACAGACCACTGAATTATTATTTGTGAGATCGATTAACTTCTAGTGCTGGATCACATCACGTCACATGCAACGTGTTTTCTAGGTTCCTTCTTTTTCCGAGAACAGACAATAAAAGAGTGAAATTAAAGACATCAATACGGAGTAAGATCAATAACAGAGACATCAACACAAGAAAAATACACAAAAATCTAAGGTATAAAACTACACAAATAATACTAAAGATAGTAGACAGGGTGACGAAAAACAGCTGAACAGGAATCATGATATAAGAGGGAGAAATTAGAAATTTGAGGACCAAATCTAAAGGACACAATCCTCAACTAGTACTGAACCAGAAGATATCGTAAAAGTCTCTAAAAGGGAAAGAACTAAACTGCTGAACCTTTAACAAACTGAAGATTAAGATGAAATGTCTGCTTTCTACCAGATTGCTTACTGAGGTTTCTGGTTCACAACCCTACAATTTTTCCGTATCTCTCCCGCTTGTCCTGTAAGCACACCTATGCGGCCCATTTTCACCATAGATATCGAAAAGTCCTGGAAAAATAGGGAAGAGCATTTGCTGTAGTTAATGACCAATGGGGCAGTTCTATTGTCAACAAAAAGAGCCTGATCTGACTGAAGCAGCCCTGAGTTGCTTACGAGGTCTCTGTAATACATATTGTCAAAGCGGTTGGTGGTCACAAAATCCAAAGGGGCCAATTTGGTGTCTGAATCATCTTGATTTGGGCATAGTTTCTGCAAATTTTGTGCAAGTGATGCATCAAGTGAAGGATCAGATTTGCCAGAGCCACCAAAGTTGAAAAGTCTTGGCTTAAATGTTAGGCATTGAGCAAAGCCAAAGGTGTGGGCACCTGTATTCATTTATGCATACAAACACATGAAAATTGTACACTAGGTCTAAAACTTATTGACAAAACTCTAGCACTTCTTTACTACTGCCATCTTCAAGCTTGCCATATGATTTTTCCCTTTTTTTTTTCTTTTTCCAAATCATGTGGATTGAGAAGTAGATATAAACAAAGCGGTTTGTACTTGTCCAAATGTGTGAAGAAAATGTATGACGACATAATTACGACTAATATTATCATATTCCAACTTCTAAGTGTTTGGATTTATATATATTTGTGTTAGTGTTATTTTGTATATTTTATGTCTTTGTATTGTCTATTTTCCTTTTTCAATGATACATAGCGCCATCAATCAAATTGGTTGACTTGATCAATATGTATGATCAATTTGATTCAAAATGTGTCATGCGAGTGCATACAAGAAATAGTGTTATGAGTAATGAATGCAAACCTGAGAGTACAACCACATCCTTCATCTCAAGACCCTTGGAAGTGAACTTGGCCATAATGTTTTCAAGTGGCTCAAAAGGTGAAGGTAAATTATTAGCCTCACTCTCACTAGCTGTTGTGCCATCTCTACGTCCAAGGGGTACAGGCCAAAAGGGACCTCCGCTCTGAGACAAGTATTGATATCATCATATACACATGTAGATTTCTATATACTCAATACTATATATTTAACAAAAGTAGATGCGTATCTTACAAGATAAACAGCTTCTCTTGCTGCCAGAGTTACTATATCAGTACAAGACACCGTGGATGGGCATGCCGTCTCTAAAGCTGACTTGATTGAGTCAATAACCTCAAATCCTCTAACTGAGTTTTTATTAGGAAGTGCATTTTTCTCCCCCTTGAAATGTGCTTGTATCATCAAGTAGCAAAGATCCATCACATCCCTGCACATTTTTATACGAAATTAACATTTTTATCCAAAAGTTTGAAGAGTTTAATTTAAGCCAACTTGACTTATTAATCCAATCTACTTAGATTATGCTAACTTTGCGAGGGGGTGCACCTAAATTCACAAAGTAAGAATTTTTTATCCAAAAATATGATGGTTCACAGTCATGAATGTTTAAAAAGAAAAATACATATAAATAGCTGAATTAAAATTGCAAAAACAACTTATTTACATTCACAAAACAGTCATGGAAATGAAGGCGCAAGAGAGAAGCTGCAATCCTTGTGTCATTGGCCATAGCTGACAGAACATTGTAGTGAATAATACTTATCAAGTTTGGACAAGAGGCGTCATAGAAGTTATAATTAAGTCGACTGCTTACAAGAGGACTAAGCAGCACAAGCCAGAACAAGAAAACAAACTCCATAAGTTTGAAACTGAGAAGCTAATACCTACAAGTGCTGTGTGACACTAAGTTGTAAGGCGAAGAAACTTATAGAAGAAAAAGTAGCTTCTATTTTAGTTTTATATAAAGTGGCAGAGAAGAAACTTATAGAAGAAAAAGTAGCTTCTATTTTAGTTTTATATAAAGTGGGAGAGCCACTATCCATGTCCATATAAGATGAGTGCGATACTGTCCACAATTTTACCTAATGAAAGCGTTGCAGGATGATGCACAGCAGCAAATATCTAATAAAGAACACAATATTGTCCCTCTTCAATTATTATTTTCTTAAGTGTTAGATAATTTGTAATCTCACCAAGCTGTGTCATGTTGGTATGCTTACCAATTGATATACATGAGAGAGGGAGGAGGTTCAAATCCTGCCACTCCCCCCCCCCCCCCCCCGTTTAAGTGCTTTTCCGTTGATGATTGTGGATGTCTCGATAAAGGGACCCTCAAAATGAAGAGAGCCAGGTTCAAGATCAGTTAGTTTCCAAGTAACAAGAAAAAGCGTTTGATGATCACAGAAGTCTTAGTTATTTAGCCAAATTTCAAAAAAAAAAAATTATCATTTAAAACACTCCATGAGACAGGAATTGTTCATAATAATTGAAAGCATAAAACCAACTATTTGTTTTGACAAAAAGACTTGATATTATGTCAAGTGCATAAATTATGTACTGAAAGTGCATGGCCTTTCGAGTATGTTCTGCGAATGGTAGGAGTGGTGGAATGTGTGTGTACAGTCATTATAAAGCTCGCGAAACCTATCATTTCGTGGGACACGCCAAGAACGAGTTCTTGTAAGAGCTAGAGAGTGCTAAGTGGAAGAAGATAGTTAAATTGGATTGGACCAAGTGACTTGCTTACTCAAATGGTAAAGATTCTTCAATTCTTTAATTTTTGTATTAGTCATTGCGGACTCTAAAAAAGTTGAAAGCTCCATGATAGTGCATTTTGTCTTGTATTAGAAGGACGAACCAATAGGACAAATTGAACAAGATTCCAGCGTCATTATTCACCAGGGGCGAGGTCAATTGGACAAAATTCCACCGTGCCATAAACATTGGTTTTTCTCTACAGGTTTCAGACACAAAGGGGAACTAAGAGACCTTCATCATCGGCTAAGCCATCAGAGAGATTAAGAAGAAGGGGTTTGGGAAGACAGTAATTTCTCATATATGGGTGGACAATATTTACTGGGTAAATTCCATTGTCGAAATACAAAAATTTAGACACCCACAAACCACACCGATCAAAAAAAGCCTTCCAAGGAAAAGATGGGTACCTTCGCATTTGGTTCGAAGACTGCATGGCTTCTGCCTCTGCTACTACCACTACGTCGACAGCAACCAACGGTGGCTGCTAGTTCTGATTCACGGCGAAGGTGAAGATTATCATTCTTCAACCAACGGTAAAGAAAATGGAAGTGTTTTGATCGACGGTCAAAAAAAGTTGTAACCAATGTCCCTCTTGTCGCCGGATAACTGTACAGAGTACAGAAGAGAGACAAAATGCATTATGCCGTCAAGGAGAATATCAACGCTTTGATTGTTTGGTGAGAGTGAAAATATAATGAAATGAAGAATAACAGAAAATAAGCAGTAAAATGATTTTTTTTATATTTTTAATATTACAGTAACATTGAATATTATTTTAAAAATTTTATTTGTTTATATTATGAGTTTAATCTTTAATATTTTTTATGTATATGTATGGGGAAAATAAAAAAATATAATATCTTTCCTTGATTCATGTGATAACATTTTCTACACATTTTATAAAATCATTGTTGAGGGTAATTTAAAAATTTACGATTTGTTTATTTATTATTTTTAAAAATAATTTTTATTTTTATTTAATAAATTATTTTTAAAATTTATATTTAAAAATTATAACTCCAAATATATAATTTAAAAATAGAAAAATAAAAATAAATAATATGTTTTTATTTTTGTGTGTTTAGAAATTATCTTCAAAAATATTTTTAAAAAATATTTTTGATTGAAGAAAAATAAAGAATAAAAAGTGATTAATATTTCAAGTAAAAATATGTTTTTAGTTATAAAAATAATATTAAAAATAAGAGAATAAGTTAAGAAAATAACAAAAAGTATTTCTTTTTTTATTTTTAAGTTACATATTAAGAATTATAATTTATAAAAAGAGAGTCTAAAAATATTTTTTTCAATTTTTTTTTAAAAATAAAAATGACTCAATTTTTTATATTTTCTTAACTTATTTTTATTTTAAATATCAATTTTATAATTATATAAAATATTTTTATTATATAAAATTATTTTTATTTTATTTCCTTTAAATTTAAAAATTATTTTTAAATAAATTCAAGAAAATTACAAACATAAAAATATATTTAAGGATAATTTTAAAAAATAAAAAATAAATATATATCCCGACCAGGCCTTACCTTCTTAGCGGCTCTCCTTAAAATAAAAAGTCCCACCAACTTTTTCATGCCAATTCCCATCGTTCTTTCTCCAATCGCAGCCTCCAAATGAATCTTTATCTAATTTTTAATTCAGAGTTTTCTAACAGCCCTATTGTTTTTATCACATGTCAATTTCAGGTGAAAAACTTGTTCGTGAAAATGCTTCTTTAACCTTTTTTTTTTCTCACTTATATCCTTACTTTTACTTGTTTTTATATTTTATTTCTTTATTATCCTTTTGAAAAATTTATTATTACTAATAATCAATATTAATAACAAATTAATAATAATCAATATTAGTAATATAATAAATTTTTAAAATTTATTTTGAATTTTATCTTTAAGTCACTTCTTTTAACTTTCGATTTAAATTATCTTTTGTGCAAATATGACTATTTTGTATAAATATAATAAAACATATTTTTATTATAAAAATAATTTTAAAAAATTATAAATTTATTTTAATTCAATCAATTAATTATATATTTTATTTTTAACTTTTATAATATTACAGTAAATTCATTATTTTTTTATTTACTTCATTATATTTTTTATGTCTACTTCTATTATATACAATTCAAACACTAATTTTACAAAGTAATACAAATATAATATAACATATCTTATTTATATTACAATTTTTTTATATTACAGCTGAACACCACTAAATAGTATATATATAGAATAATATATTTTATTTTTATTATAAAATATTATAAATATGTTAAAGATTATATTTGGTCCAATTAATTTACTAAAAATCATATTTTTTTTAACTCTTATTACATTAGAACTCATGCACTTTTTCTCTCATTTTTATTTATTCATTTTTTTATTTTTCATGCCTACATTTTATATTTACATTCCAAATGGTAATATCACAAAGAATTATAATTATCAAATGATATATTTTATTTTTACTAAAATACTATTAATAAATTAAAATTTAATGTAATATATATTAATTTAAAATTTAATTATATACTCCATTTTAATAAAAATAAGTTAAAAATTCAATAAAATAGAATTATTATATTAATTAATTACACTTTAATTTTTTTAAAAACATTTAAAAATAAAATTAAGTTAATTTTTTCATTTAAATTATATCAATATTTTCTTAATATCAAGCTTCAAGTATTATATTTCAATTTAAACAAACACAAATTGAAATATATTGCGGCTCCCTCCCTTTTATCAGCTCCATTGCATTTTTTTTCCTCTATTCATTCGTGATTTTTGCAATTTAAACACCATTAAATATTATAAATAGAACAAAGTGTATTTTATATTTATTATAAAAATAATTTGAATAAATTAGGAATTTTATTTAATTGAATAATTTATTTACAAATTCTATTTTTAACTCTTATTATTTTGTAGCATACACATTGTCTCTTTTCTTTTTATTTGCTCAGTTATATATTTTCTCATTTTTTTAATTTACATTCCTATTTTTTATAACTTCAACGCTAATATTACTAATTATATATTATATTTTATTTTTATTATAAATTATTTGAAATAATTTAAAACTTTAATATAAAAGGCATTAATTGAATTAAATTATTGCACGTTTTATTCAATAATAAACTTATTTAAATATTAAAATAAAAATAATTTATTTATTTAAATTTCGTGAATGATTTCTTAATATCGAGTTTCAAGTGCCATATTAAACTACACAATTGGGATACTTTTAAGACTTTACAGCATATAGCATTTTTTCTCCTCTCGACTCAATTACATGTGTTTTTTTTTTTTTTTTCTGTTTCATTAGGCCCGAGTAGTTTAAATGCACGATAACATAGTTTCCTTTTATATAAAACTATTTGTAAGTAAATTACAAATTTTATTTAATTGAATTGAGTTGCAAATTTTTTATATAATTTAAAGCTTTAATAGAGAAAGCATTACTTGAATTAATTAATTGATTAAAATTTCATAAGAATATTTGAAAATTAAAATAATTATATATTTATATTTGTCAATATTTTCTTGATATTAGTTTTGAAGTACTATAGTAATATGTTAAAATTTTAATATAAAAATTACTAATTGAATAAATTAATTGCATATTCTATTTATGATAAAAATGTGTGAATTTTAAAATTAAATTTAGTTGATTAAATTTTGCAAACATTTACATGACATCAAATTTTAAGTGTTATGTTTCAAATAAACCATACATTAATTGAGACTTTATCAACATTTTACAGTTCAAATGTTTTTTCTCTTATTTCATATCATGATTTTCTTTTTATATGTTTATTTTTATTGTTTAGAACTCAAACATTAATGTTGCTGGATAGTATAGATATAATACTATATTTTATTTTTATTATAAAAATATTTTATATAATTTAAAACTTTTATACAAAAAATATAATTGAAAAGTTCTTTACTTGTTTTTATCTATTTCAAATTGCACACTTTTCTGTTTTATGTCTGCTTTTCTTATGTATAGTTCAAATGGCTATATCACTAAATATTATAAATATAATAAAATATATTTTATTTTGATTATAAAAATATTTTAAAGATATTGAAATTTTAATATAAAAAGTACCAATTAAATTAATGAATTATATATTTTTAATAAAAATGTGTATAATTTAAAACCAATCTTTATTTAAATTTCACCAACATTTTCATGACATCAATTTTTAAGTATTATATTTTAAATTAAAACCTCATTGAAATTTTGTAAAGATTGTACAGCTTAAATAACATTTTTCTTTATCTACTCTATTACATACTTTTCTTCTTACATGTTCTAAAATTTAGATGGTAATATTATTAAATAATATAAATATAATATAATATATTTTATATATTAAAAATTTATTTTAACTTAAAATTTTAATATAAAAATATTAATTGAATAAATTAATTAAATATTTTTAATGAAAATATTTAAAAATTAAAATCAAATTTACTTATTGGAGATTTGTCAATATTTTCCTTGGTATCATTTTTCAAGTGCTTTATTTGAAATTAAAAATATATTCGTTGGGATTTTATCAAGACATGCATGTTGTTTTTCTTTTTCATATCCATTCTTATTATTAATAGACTAGCAATTAAGGGTGATCAAAATCCTTCAAACTGCTCTTAACCGACCGACCGAACCCGAAGTTAGTCGGTTAAGAGCGGTTAATACATTATTATCGGTTAAAATCGAAAGAAAAAATTTGTAAATTTTGGGTGGTCGGTTAATTTCGGGTGTAAATTATTAACCGCAATTAACCAAATTTAACTGACATTAACCAAAATTTATATTAATTTTTTTATTTAAAAATTCATATTTAAAATTTTATTAATCAATTTTATATTTTAATACTTAATTATTTTTTATTATAGTTGTATTAATGAAATTATGATATTAATATATATTTATAAATTAATTTTAATATTTAAATCAATTTATTTAGGTATTTTTGAAAAAAAAAATTCAAAATTTTAAACTGTTCTAAACCGAATTTAACTGACCGAAACTAAAATTTTGGTTAATTTCGGTTAAGGCTAAGCAATCGGATTCGTTCGGTTGAAAAAAAAGACTTTTCGATTAATTTCGATCGGTTTAAAAAGCAGTCTTAACCGCTATTAACCAACCGATGATCACCCTACTAGCAATATCACTAAATAGTATAGATGTAATATAATATATATTTTATTATAAAAATATTGTAAATAAATAAAAATTTAAATATAAAAATATTTATTGAATTAATTAATTAATTATTTACATTTTAATAAAAATGTATAAAAATTAAAATAAAATTTATTTATTTAAAATTTACCAACATTTCCGTGATATTAATTTTTCACTATTATATTTCAAATTAAACATATATCAATTGAAATTTTGTCAAAGTTTTGTACTTCAAATACTATTTCTTTTCCTTTTATTTTTTTATTCTAATTTTTGTCCTTTTTTTTGTTTTCGGCTCAAATGTTAATATTAGTAAATTATATAATATAATATAATATATTTTATTAATTAATAAATTAATTATTTGTTTTATTTTTTATTCAAGTATCTTAAAATGACAATCAAATTTGTTTATTTAAAAGTTGTCAATACTTTTTATTTCAACTTGCAAGCGATATATTTCAAACAATATATACATTAATTGTAATTTTGTCAAGATTTTTCAATGGTCATACTATTTTCAAAGTATAAATTGAATTAATTCATTTAGTATTCTATTTTTAATAAAATATTTAAAACAATAAAATGAAATTTGTTTATTTAAATTTTATTAATATTTTTAAGTGTTATAGTATATATTAAATTTATTAAAATCAAACGGGGATTAGTCAATGTTTTAATATATAATTTATTAATTTATTTTTAATTGAAATATCTTTCAAAAGTATTAAGATTATCACTTTTTTAACAAAAGTATTCTAAAATTAAGGTCAAATTTCATTTTTTTTTTCATTTTGTAGATATTTTTAAGATGTCAAAATTTAAATCTAATATTTTTTTAAGGTTCGCGTGCAAGTTTCTAAAAGAAAGCAGAACGGAACATATCAAAGAAGTCTTAGTTTTTTGTGTTTGACAACTAACATGCACTCTTCCTTTTTTTTTTTATTAGTTTTACTATCGTTAAGATTCTTATCTAAATAAAAATAAATGACTAGTATACCTATTTACGATTGTATTTTTTTATATTTTTATTATACAACATATTGTAATTACAATACTCTTATATTTGAATATGAATGTAAGTCATACTCTATATCATATAGTTACACAATAAATTCGATGATGTGCAATTTTAGGAACACCAAAAAAAATAATTGAAATTTTAATTAGTTTAAATATAGTTTTCTCTTTATAGCTACCATTTTCTAAAAGCAATTTTTTCATTAAATATAAATCAAGTGATTTAAAATTTGGGATCATATTTCATTATATATATTTTTATATAAAATAGAAATTTAATGAAAGCATACATCAATATTATATATTGGCCTTCAACATATATTGGAAGAATTTTTTTAAATCTACTTCTTTTAAGTTACATATAATAAATTAGAAGACTGAGACAAGTTGTAAAAATTTCATTTATTTAATTTTCTATTTACTCCTTGTAATGTCTCCTTTAATGTTAAGATCTCTATGTAACATAGATTCAAATCAGAAAAAACCTGCTAGAAGTGTTATATTTTAATAAAAATTATATATATATATATATATATATATATATATATATATATATATATATTGAAAAATTATTATTTACAAAAATATATGTATGACTATAAGATAAACATGACAAATTAAATTCTAAAACATTTATAATAATTTTCTTTTATAATATAAAATTCATTTAAATATTTAATTTAGATGAAAATAAATTTACAATCCATGCATTGCACGAATTTGCCAACTAGTGATAATTATTTCAATTTATTTTTTTTTCCATTCTTTTCCCTTTTCATTCCAACTAAACATAAATTGGGAAACAAGTGTAATTGGATAAATTACAATTGAATTTTCTTGAGGTTTGCTTCAACCATAATTGATAATCCTATTTTTGAAATTATATAATTTTATTCTCTATAGCATTTTCATTTATGTGAATGTGACGATTTTATTTTGCTCCTTTCATGATTGAAAGATTATATTTTCATATTTTTTATGCAGAAAAATATTATCTCTTTAAAAAAATGAAATTAATCACTTCATTTTTATGCATAATTGTGTAGTAATATTTTGGCTTAAATGTAATTTTAGTCCTCCTAAAATGTTAATTGTGTGATTTTGATCTCTTTGATTTAAAATTATCTATTTTAATCCCTTTAAATATTGAATTGGTATAATTAATTTAGTTCTTTGTTTGATTTTCACCAATTTCTGTTAATTTCTACCAACTTCTTTTTTATCCCTAAGCATTCACTATATTAATTTTCAAATAATTCATTTTTTTAATTTTTATAGATAATTAATTCTTAAAATGATTTAAATTTTTACATGTAATCCATTGATTTAATCCAAATTTTTTTAAATTAAAAAAAATTCTTTCATACTTACATAAAAGTGATTTCATGTTGATATGGAGGAAATATTAGGTGAAAATAGTCTAGTGAATTCAAGAAATTGATGAAAATTTAACAAAAAGATCAAAACTATACCAAATTAATATTTAGAGGATCAAAATAGATTATTTTTAAATTAGGATGACCAAAATTATACAATTTATGTTTTAAGAGAACTAAAATTATATTTAAGTTTAGTATTTTTATATAATACACCTTTTTTAGAAAGTGAAAATAATTTTTTATTTTTTGTGTATAATAATGTTGTGATATTAATTAATTTTTATATAAAAATGAAAGAAAATATTCTTCCTTCCAACCAAGATGTATTAGGGTAGATGTTATCGTTAAAAAGTCACCATTGTAGTTTTTCATAATGGTGGTAGTGTTTCAAAGAATAAAAAGTTAAAATTTAAAAAAATAAAAATATTTAATATAATTACAGTTATTTTAATTTTAAAAGAGATCAAAATAATTTATGCAATAAACAATGAAGAAAAAATGGGTTATAGAAATTATAGCATGTAAAAGTTTGAAACTAATATATTTAGGTAATTTGCTTTTCAAAATGAGCATCATGATTGGAAAAAAAAAACAAAGTTAATGTCTTTAAAATGTCTATTTTAAGCCTAAATTTAGCACATTTTTTAAATCAAATAAAACTAAATCATTAAAAATTTTTAATTGAATAATATAAAACTTCATATTTCATAATCACATTATTTTTATACAAAAAACCGACTGAGAGGAGAAATTCCTCTAATTTTTTTGGGCAAAGCATCGATAAGTTGAAATTGTCAACATAAACTCACTCAGGGGTTATGCTAAGTTCAATGAAATCTTAAAAACGACTCAATGAGCCCAACTCAAAGTGAAAATCACATTATCAGAAGTCTAAAGTGATGGATTACTTCACTTTTCAATATACCTACAAGACAAAAAGAAATAAGCGGAGTAGAGCTCTCAATAGGGACTCTATTACTCAAATTAATAAATATGTAGTAAGAGAGAACAATCTAAAAAATAAAGGTATATTGTGTACTTCATATAAGAGTTTCCTTAAATAGGATAGCTAGAAAGTAGTTTAAGTAATTAAACAATTATTAGATAATTATCATAATGATTTGTAAGATATAAGTATTTATCATCAACCTAAGTATTCGTAGAAACCTACTCATAATCTATTCAAAACATTATGATTGAATACTAATATATTTTAATACCTTGAATTGGTAAAACTATGGTCCATATCTGATAGTCTAACAATTAACATCCAATTTTGACTATTCAAACTATCTAAACCCCAAAATTAATAATATGATCTAAACTCCAAATTTAATAATTGAAAATATGAACCCTAAATCTGATAATTTAAAATTTTGAACCTTGAATTTGATAATTTGAAAAATTGAATCCAAATTCTAATAATCCAAAAATTCAATAATCTAAATGTTTAATTGATTTCTCTAATTGTATAAATTACCATTCATGTTGATAATCTAATCAAACTTCTTAACTATATTATTTGATCGATCTCCTTGATTGTTCAAGTTGATAATATAATTGGTCTCTCTGACTACACAATCTAATTTGTCTCTTTAACTATTGAAGTTAATAATATGATTGAACTTTTTGATCATACAATTTGATTGGTCTCCTTAACCATCTAAGTTTATAATTCAATTGGCCATCTTAGCTATCTAGTTTAATAGTCTAAATCTAATAATCCTAAATGCTAGCAATAGGGTGGTCAATAAATATCAAGCCAAGATAATAAGGTGATCAATGAATACAAAACCAAGATAATAAGGTGATCTATGAATATCGAATCAAGATAATGACACAACTAGGGACAAGATAATAAGGCAACTAAGGCTGAGATAATGAAGCAATTAGTGAATTACAAGGCCAAGATGATGTGGTGGCTGATAAGTATCATTTATAATAGTGTTTAACAATAAGCAAATGATAAATGTAGCAATAAGCTTGTAGTAATAATTTGAGCAATAATAATATAATAAAAGCAACTAGGAGTTAGTACGAATTTGTGTATGTAGAAAAACTCTTCAAATTGTAATAAGCTAGTAATCAATTTATATGATAAGAGCAATTTCTCTAAACTTGTTTGCGTGCATGTCATCTTTCATACTTACTCATAAGAAAAGAAGCATTAATAGATTGTTATCCACAGTAGAATGATATTTACGATCTTATATAGAATCTGGATAGAATGACAGTGTTATCATGTTCAAGTATTTAAAAGAGAAAGTAAGTCTCGACCGGCCTTATATATATATATATATATATATATATATATATATATATATATATATATACTTGAACGGCTTGCAATACATGTATGCATTATTCTCTCTCAATGATAAAATTCAGCCTATTTGCGAGTGTAACAATACTATTGAAGATAGAATGATACAACGATTCTGATTGCCAAATATGAAGATGATGTTAGGGCTTCTTAAAATATGTATTATAATTTTAAAATACTGTAGAATACCCATAAAGCATCACATAAGCATTTATTATAAAACAAGAAAAACAGAATACTAAATGAAGTTCACAGTAACAAGATAAGCATTATTTTACTTAGAAAAACAAAATATCTACATATTAAATCTAAATGAAGTTTACATTAGTTACACTCTTTTCTATTTCAATATTTTCATCTTGAGTCCTGACATCAAACGAAACCAAATTGCTTATTCCACGTCAGATTGAAAGAGAAATAAAAATGCTAAAACAGCCTAAAGTAAAGCATTTTATCATGTTTATTTAAGCATTCTTTCCAACATTAGTGTGCTTTTAATCATGATGACCCAGGAATCCAATAAATAAGCAGATTCCTTTAATAAAAGTTTCACAATTCTAGCGATTAATCATTTCAAAATTATATTGTTTATGGTAAGAAACTTAAATCAAAGCCAAAATTTGAATTGTATCTCATATTATAATTCCATCAATGCAAATATAAAGGAATATAATCCATAATCCGAATTTTAGAGGCTTAACCGAGTAGAAAAATCAAACAATGTAGATTGTAGATTGCAGTTGAGACTAAAATCATGTTAATAAAATCATATTAAGATAAAGTTGAGAGGTAGTACCTTTAAATATCAACTAATCTAGTTTAGCATCACCAAGTGATTTATTTGACAGAATCTAGCACTATATTACAATTTTAGATCATGTTATTCTAATCCTACTCTAAAATCTACACCTAATTTTGTTATAACTAAAATTTCATCAAAAGCCAAATATATAACACCAACAAATGATTGTCTGCTAATTGCATGTCACAATCCAACTTGGTTTGTGACCAACATGGAACTCATCACCCAATTTTCACTAGTCTAAGTTGCTATTTTAGACTAATGTCTTAGAACATACCAAGGGGTTTGAAAGGAGTTTTCATACAATAAGGAGAACATATATAAGATTTTTTTTATAACAACATTTTAATTTGATTACAAATAGTTAGGTAACTTTTATCCCATCACATTTGGGAACAAGTTAGCCTAACCATCCATAAATTCAAACACATACCATTTTACCCGCTCATACTTTATCCAATGATGTCCTAACTTCCTAAATCAAATAAGTCATATGATGTGCAAATGTACCTTAAGTTCTTTACCAAGTTTAATGCCAAGGTAGTGGAGGCTTGAAAAATTTGTAAAGAAAACATACAAGATGTAAGCCTTAGTCTAGTGACTGAATATCTAAAAATAGATGAAGATAAAAGGGGAAACATAATTTACCCTTCTAGTTTCTTAAAATCTTAATCTTTACATATCATAATTTAATTTCCAATAACATAATAAAAAATAAACACAATATAAATATTTGCATTCCTTAAAGCCACACACACACACACACACATATATATAGGTGATAGTATATATATATATATATATATATAAACCCTTAACTCTTATGGTATACTATAGACGATACACAATAACCAATTTAGGGCAAACAAATTTTATCCATTTCTTAATCTATCATCATATTTAAGTTTCTCATAATACAATTTGAGAATAAGGAAGACAGTTTCGTAGACTTTCAAAACTTTTCTTAATTAAGACAATCTTAGACTAGCTTCCAACATTACCTCATTAGCTTCTAGTGAAAATAGCCATACGTACTTTTGACACTATAGCTATGTAGTAAAAATAGACATGTGAGGCACAACTTTCCAACATTGTGGCCATTTAGTGAAGACAAGTTGACATGAGTATTCACCTCATAACATTATCATATATCACTTCTTCTATAATTCAAATGTATGCATAATTAAATTCATAACTTTTATCATGCCATTTTGTATGGCTACGCATACTCACTCATATTTTCAACTGCTTATATATAACAATTTACCATTTGGTGTATCATAAGCAACACAATATCATTATACTTATTACTATAGCCACACATATCATTGATAACATTACAATGCAATTGGTAGCTCAATTTAAACATCACTACTTTATTACATCTCATAACTTTTTTATTAATCTCATATGTAGCATTTATTTTTCACATACTAACTTATCTTAGCTTTAAAGAGCTTTAGGATACATTTTAATTCCCTATACAACATCATACCTTAACTTAAACTAAGTATGGTCAACTACATACTCAATTATAGAAGCCCATAAAATAATTCTATTGGTCTATAGTTGATTATATAATTAATTATTAAAGTCCAAAAGGTAACTCTAGTGCTTATAGTTAAATACTAGTAACAAAAAAATAGCTTAGAGGCTCATAGTTGACTATGTAGTTAATTACAACCTAGGTTTCTACAAACTCTCAACTCAAAACATTGCCTTTCCGCCATAAATTCAATCTTATTACTTTACTAATCCACACCAAATCATCAATACTCTTGTAGCACTTCATTTATGGCATTTTCCATATCAAAACCAACTAGTACTTCATAAATCATCATTTTTCAAATGTAATCATTTGAAAACTTAAAACTTAACCTTAACTAATCAAAATTAATTTAAACTTATAAATTATGTTAAATTATTCAATCACCTATTATGAGAAGGATTTTGAAAAGCCAAAATTATTGCTCCTTGAACTTAATCAATCAAAATTGCAAAGATTTTTCATTAAAGTTCATTTTCCCCTTTGAATTAAATTCTCAAATCCAAAGAAATCTATGAAAAGTCTAGTTTCTAAGAAAACTTTACCATCTTTCTATGAAGAATTTAACAAAAAAAATTACTTGTAGCTTTGCTTGATTAAAAGAAACATTAAAGAGGAAGGAAGAGGAGATGAAATAACTTTTGAAGATAAAGAAAGGGTTGAATGTTGGCAAATGAGGAAAAATACCTTAGTGGGCTAAATTTAAGTTTATGAAGGTAGAGGTAATTTAGGAATAAGATAAATTATCTTGTATTCACTAGCTACCTTGCCTAAGTTACAACCAACTACACTATTACTATATTAGTTCAAAATGCAACTCAAATGGTAATAACCAACTACCACCTACTTTCCTCTCACTTAATTGCTTCATAAACCTTTTTTTACTCTTAACCATTCATCCATACTCATTTTTAAGCAACTTTAACCTTCCATGATTTCATTTTACCTAACATTTTTATTTAGAGTTCATTTATGAAATGAATTTCTTTTCTTGTCAACTATTTCGCTTAAAATTTTATCTAAAATTTTGTTCTATTAGTATTTTGTTCTCACCTTATTTTTTTCATTTATACATTTTCATCACATTTTACCTATTCTTTAAGGAATCTTTGTTCATTATATTCATTCTACCAAAATTAATTTATTGTTTTCTTTTTTTAAAAAACATAACAAAAATTCTAAATTCTAAAATTTTAAAAAGGGTGTAACATTACAATAAAAGATAGATGGCTTAGGAACACTTTATCTTTATTATAGTTATTTTTTCGTAGTATTTACTCAATAATTAACCAAAATTCAATTACAAATATAATAAGGAAAAGAATGAAAACTACCTAATCTTATGTGAAATGTAGTTAAAGGTAAAGCCATAGGAAGGAATGGCACAAATTTTGGTGCTTTAGCCTATATATAATTTTCTATTGATTGTCACAATAATAGTAATATCATTAATTAATATATATACCCTAGTTGTTTATAGTTCTAGATACGAAGGTCTGAAAAACTATAGATCGAGAAGGTATTAGTTCTTATTTCACTAAAATTAGCTTATGATAGTTAAAACTTTCTAAGCTTGTCCCTCCTTTTTTGTGTGTAAAATGTATACAATAAATAGAAAGTAACATTAGCCTAGAGCCAACAAAGGCTAGAAAATAATAAGGTTGTTGTACATGTTACTTAACACACTCATGATTATAATAACTTTATATCTTTACTCTCTTTCAAACATGAAAACTTAAAATCATTTATATAAACTTAGTCAAGTAACTAATGATAGCATGAAACTGTTCTTGTTGCATTGGTAGTCAAACAAGTAACAAACTAGATTACAGGAAGTAAAAACTTTTATAGAAGGCAGTCAAATAAATATATAAAGTATTATGTTAATAATGTCCTTTTAGTGAGATCGTTGTTCACTTTTGTTGTTTTTATTATTCAAACTATAATAAGGTGTATATGTTTCAATTAGGCATTCCATTAAGCAACTTATGTGCATCATTTTCTTACCATATATTGTAAATTTAGCAAATTCTTACCTTAAGAGTATGAAGAATTATAGTAAGGGAGAAAAGATTATTAGCTAAAATTTGATCAAAATAATCCTATATTCATATGTCAATCAATAGGTGGTAATCAATTGAATTTTCTTTTGTAATAAACTATTATGTATCAGTTCACTATAAGCAAATACATGCAAAAGTTCAGATAGTACTATTGAACAAACACCTTGTGTGAAACTCTAATCCCTATAACTTAGTAAAGAAATTTGACAATACACAATACTCAAAAACATCTTAGGTAGATATCAACATTCAAAAAATTGAAAATTCGTATAGGATTTTGTTATATAAGATTCAAGAAAAAGTTTTTCAAGCTATTAGAATTGAACACTTGATGATAGACTTACTCTAAAGTGTAATTTAGTTTCTAAGGCTCTAATTCATATGATAACCATATAAATTTAAAGGAATTCAAGAAAAAGATATTTTAACAAAAAATTGTATGTTTGTAATCAAAGCTTTTCAAGCAATAAACTCATAACATAAATTCATGTCATCTACATTAACAAATCAAATGTTCACACTATATGTAAACATAAATGAATTAATCTACATTTGTGCCAAAATTGTTTTAAGCTAATTGTCAAGAAATAATACCTTTGAAATTTGTGATTTACAATTTTATATTTGGAATTTTTGCTTTTTAGATTAAGATCGCTTATTGTAATTCTTCATGTTATGTAGGAAAGGACATGGATAACTTAACTACTCAATTGATCAATTTCTTCAAATTGCTTGAACTTTTTTAGATAAAGATATGATCACTCCTTGTGACTTACAATTCTAATAAATCTTATCAATTTTCTTTAGAGACTTGTGATATCATAATCGTCTATTTTAATAGCAATCTTCAATGCAAACATAAAAAAAATCAAAGATTCTAGCAAAATTATCATTGACCATCTTAAATTATGCCTTATGGATGAGTTTCCTTATTTTTTCAATTTTGAATCTTTGTTTTCATGGACTTTACTAACAAATCTCAAACAACACCATTGGATATAATTCTGTTGCACAAAGAGGTTATTGGCTTAGTAGTCTACAACATTCTTTCTCACTAATAAGGCATAAGGTCGAGTCTGACATAAATTAATATATTCTTCTTACATAAATTTTAAGGAAAGTTAAGGAAAAAGCCAAGAAAATTTTAATGATTTTGTTTGTATGGATTTTCTAGGAAAATAAAATGGAAAGATGAGAGAATGCAGATAGATTTTTAAGAAAATGTGGAGAGCACTTTTCCATGTTAAGTGTCAATGTTGGACTTTTTCTCTCTTCAATGTACCTACAAAATAGAAAAGGGAAGTAAAATTAGGCTCCTAGGAAAAACTCTAACCCTTAAATGAGTAATTTGTAATAAGAGAGATTAATATGAATAATGAAGGCATAATTAAAATATTCTTACATGAACTTTTGGGGAAAGTCAAGGAAAAAACTAAGAAAGTTTTTATAATTTTTTTTGTATTGATTTTCCATGAAAATAAAATGGAAAAAAATGAGAGAATGTAGAAAGATTTCTAGGAAAATGTGGAAAGGTTTTTCCCATGGTGGGTGCTAATGCTAGATTTTATCTTTCTTTAATGTGCTTGCAAGACAAAAAGAAGGAAGTGGAATGTGACTTCTAGGGAATATTCGAACGTTTAAATCAATAATATGTAGTAAAAGAGAATAATATGAATAATAAATGCATAATTGTATATTGTATGTAGGAATTTTCCTGAATAGGGTTATTGGAAAGTAATTGTTAAATAATTAAGTAATTATTAAATAGTTATTGTGATGACCATAGAATATAAATATTTATCATTAAAAATCCTTAAAAAAATATGATTCCACACATTGGACATTCATATAAAAAAAGACCTTTATATGTATTTTATAACAATTATGACCCACAAAAAGAATTTACAATTTTGATTTAGAAATTGCCAAAAATGATAAAAATTAGAAAGGAAGCTTGCAAAAGATATCCAAGCTTTTGAAATTGGGCAAGAACCCGAAACATGAAGTTTATGGTTGTACTTGGATATGATTTTATTTTTTTATTGTTAAAAATTATTTTAAAATATTTTTAAAATATTTTAAAAATTATTTTTCAATTTAGAAAAAAGGATATAGGATGTTTGAAGAAGCCAAATAAAAATATTTATTTAATTTGTAAATTGATATTAAAAATAAAAAATTAAGAAAACATCTAAATGCTTTTTTTATTTCTTATTTTTATGTTATATATTTAAAATTATAATTTTTTAAAAATATATTTTAAAAATAATCTATCAAATAGACACTTCTTCTTTTAAAAATAAAAATAAAAATAAAAAATTATTTTTTAAAATTGTATACGTTGGTTTTTTTCTACTTGTTTGCATTATGATTATTTTTTTTACTACATCATGAGAGGCCCAGTTCTTACTCTTTTCATCCAAATATCCAATAGATTCAGGGGCTGTTTAGTTAGGGGTATTCAGGAAAGGGAAATGGAATTGTAGGACTTCATTCCCTTTATTTTTATTTAGTTTAGAAAAAATTCATTCCCTTTCCCCCTTTTCTCCTAATGGAATTACCTCATTTAAGGAAATGGTGATTCCCCTCAACACCTTAGGGAATCCCATTCCCATTCCTATTCCCTAATTTCTCTTAATAAGATTATCAAATAATTATTATATATTAATAATATTATTTAATTATATTAATAATATTATAATAATTTTAATATTAATAACTAATAATATTAATAAAATAACAAATAAATAATTATTATATATTAATAATATTATTTATATTTATTTAATAAATAAATAATTTTATTAAATATTAAATAAGTAATAAATATTATAATATTATTAATATAATTAATAATATTATAATATTTTTAATTTATTAAAAATTAATATTAATAAAAATAATAATTAAATAAATAAATAATATTATATATAAATAATATCATTAATATTTATTTAATAAATAAATAATATTATTAAATACTAAATAAATAATAAATATTATAATATTATGTAATTATATTATTAATATTATAATATTTTTAAATTATTATTAATTAATAATATTAATAAAATAATAATTAAATAAATAATAATTATTAACATTATTATGATAATATTAATTATTATTAAGGTATTAATAATACTTGAAAGAATAAGAGTAATAATAAAAATAATATTAATAAGATATTAATAATTAATATTAAATAATCATAAATATTATAATATTAGTAAATAACATAAAAATAATAAAATAATAATTATAATAATTATTTTAATAATTATTACAAATAAATTATTTTTTAGTATAATTATTATCAATAAAATAAATTAAAAATACTTAATTTTATTTTTTATTTAAACCAAATAAATTGAATAATCAAAATTTATTTCTTTCCTCTTCTTTCCTTCTAATCCATTTTCCTAATTCCACTTTCCTAATTCCATTCCCTTTCTCCGGTTTGAACCAAACGGAATCAAAATGTTATTTCAAAAATTGAAAAAGGCTGGAGGCCGTGGCCTGACCCAATCCAATTAATCCGTACCCGCTTACAACACCCAATCCGTTCGTTGTGCAGTTTTCTTCCTCCGAGCACTAGTCACCGTTCGACGCTGGGGCTACCGCGTTCATTATCGGTATCAATCTAGCTGACGCACAGCCATTACTAACTTAGAGTGATTCCTGCAACTACAACTAAGAACAGCAGGGGAAAAATGGCCAATTCGTTGATCAGAAAATCCCTAACAGCAGTAAGAATCCCGAATTTCCTGGCTTCACTCTCTGCCGCTACCATTCGCCACTCCAGCTCGATCGCCTCCGTCGAACAACCTCAATCCGACGGCCCAACCTCATCATTCACTTTCTCATGGGATGGTAATGACGAGAAGAACGATGATAGCATATACTTGAAGTCATCGAACGCGAATCGCAGGCGCGACGCATCTACAGTGACGATGCCGATGTCGTTCATGACTGGGTCGATTGTGGGTAAGCGATTCTACAAGCAGGTGACGACCAGGGAGGCTGATGATGGTAATGGTTGGACAGTGATGCTTGATTATAGAACTCTTAAGACACCTTCTAAGAGGCCTCTTAAGCTTCCCACCCTTGCTCTTGCCAAAGCCATTGCTGCCGAATGGGATTATCAGGTATGCCCATATCTTAGTTTTCTCTTTTCTAGCTTTACCTGATGGTTCCTTTGCATACCTCTATTGGTATTTTTCAAATAATTATGGTCGGCGAGTTAAAATTAATATTATAGTTATATGATAACAATCTCCACTTTACTTCCGAATAGTATAAATTGAAATCCCAAGTGACTTTGCTGTTTTATAGTTTGGATCATCCATCTCTTCCACCTCCTGCCCTAATCCCGCAATTCACATGAGCTGATTCCCTTTAATTGTGATTGCTGAGTCTTTAAAGTATTCATTTGAATCTGCTATGCTGTTTAAATGGTTATCCTTCTTTGAAGTGTTATTTAATGCTTATTCTAAAAATTTGATTTTTTTTGTAGCAAATAGATGGGATAAGACCCTTCACGATGCCTCTTATGAAGCTTGCATGTACTGCCCTGGAAAGAGTTCCTCTCACACGACCCAAAATTATTGAGTATTTGATGAAGAAATTTAATCAAGATTTGGTCTTTTGTCGTGCTCCTGATGACAATGATCTGACATGCTATGTTCATGGTATGTGATTCGCCATTGTGTCCTATTCAAATTTGTGATCTTATTTGTTGAATCTGTTAATGTTAAGAACAAACCAATGTGTAATAGGCTATAGCTCCATTCGCTTATCTCTGAAGTTTCTTTCTTTCCTTTTTTTTTTTTTTGGGCTTAGCTTGAAGCATTGAATGGATTTTTATTTTTAATTTTAATTTTTTGTCTTCTGCATCCTATGTTAGATTATATTCAAAATCAGAATCTAGTTTAAATGATGGGTTGTGAATGTGTCTTATACTTTGCAGAACGCCAAGTGGAGAAAATGGATCCTCTGCTTCGTTGGGTGGAGTCAGAATTTGGCTTTAAGCCGGTTGTATACTCCAGCTTTTTTGGTGGAAAGCAGGAAGATGGTCTTGTAAAGGCCATAGAGAACCTTCTAAAGAAAGCAGATGACTGTGAATTGGCAGCAATTGATGCCATAGCAGCAGCTGCTCACTCTTTAGTCATTGCTATTGGAATTGTTCGTGGGAAGTTGCAAATTGAGGAAGCAATCGAGTTAATTAGACTTGAAGAAGACCTTCAGGTTCTTATTTGAGTATCACTTCATATATTATTCTGCATGCACACTTTTGTTTTGACTTGGTCTTAGACAATTTTGTTGAGTGTTAAATAAATGATATTTTTAACGTGATAGTTTATAACAGTTTCTCCGCTCTTTTGACAGGTGGACAGATGGGGGTTGGTTGAAGGTGGTCATGATGTTGATATTGCTGATCTTAAGGTCCAAATTTCATCAGCAGCTGTATTTCTTGGTTTGTCAAGGTTCATATAGTTTCTGTAGATCCTGTAGTGAGTGCATTAGCTATTAGACTAGTTTCTGCAATTTTGATATTAATGTAAAATTCAAAAGGTTCCAATTGCGCTAAAGAAATTATGCAAACTTGTTTAGTTGACTGAAAATTACTGGGGGTATATTGAAATCTGTTTTTGTCTTAGAATAAGAGGTCAAATTCATTCCTCTTTTGGCTTTATGGCCAATGGGTTTTTTACTTTTGATCATTGATGATGAGGAACTATGTGGCGGATTCATCTATATATTCCACTAATTGTGGAGAAATCCATCTGTCATATTTTAACAATAATTGTAGTTCTTTGTTTTCTGAGAAATGTTTATTTGTGATTCTTGGTATGAATATTATATGCCATTTTTAAAATTTTTCTGTATAATCTTTCTGTACAGTTTCTGCCATTCTGAAGGTTTCCTTGGTTTAGTTATTGTGTGTCCATTTGGCTTTAGTCTGTTACTTCATCTTTCTCTTTCTCTTGGGGTTGGCTGAGAGGTGGAATTGTTCATATACTAGTCCGGACAGATTTTAAATATTTTGGATGTAATTGAAAGGCAAAATATGAGACACAACTAGGCTCAGAAGCCAGCACAATAACTATTTCTTTTCATGATGATAAGAGAGTGTATGTTCGAGAGTGGTAAGCTCATATGCATATGTAACTCGTAAGACTATAAGTTACATTCTTTCAATAGGGAATTTCTTTTTTCACCACATCAGCTACCAATGTGCTTTCCCCCCCCCCCCATGTAACAATAAAAACAATGTACAATTTTGCGGATTTGTGATGCCAGGAGGTTTTCATGAAGAGTTGAGTCGTGCATAATTGCACCTTTACAAATATGATGAGATTTTTTTTTCTTTTTACCATAAGAATTTTGGGTAAAAATTTTTTGAAATGTAATTGTGGTTTTTGCCAGCTTCCTTTCTGTGAATATTATATGAATTAGAGATAAATCTTCTAATTAACGAAAATTTCAATTTCTGGAAAAGCTATCTACTATATGACATTAAGGATCTTCACGGCAGCATAGAACACAGAGTGGTGGATGTTTTCTGATATTACAGTTACAACAAGCTGTATTGCAGTCATTGTTACATCCTGCAAAATTCCAGAGTTTTTTCTGCAATTGTTAGTTGGCTTGTGTGATTTTTAAAATTTTGGTATTTATCAAAATAACAAAGCTAGAAAATTACTGCATTTACCTGTTACAGTCACATACTGGTACTGATACTGTTCAACGTCTTGGGGATTCGTTAGAAACAAAAGGCGACTGCTTGCATGAACATTTGACCCATGCTCAAATGAAATCATGAAAGCTAGAAACCAAGCTGCAACCAAATACTTCATGTCCATGATAATCTTAGTAAGTTGGTGTGAGAAGTGGCAGAAAGTTAATTTTTTTTTTTAATGAATATCATTTTGCATAAGCTTCTGAACTCTGAACCTCTATGATATAGGAAAGGCTAATTGCTTTGAAAATCATTAAGCCTCTTTACATGTCCCTCAATTTATTTGTGCTGTGAATAGATGAATTGATCATTTTATAGCTGTGTGACTTGAGCACTTTATGAATTTGGTTTCTTTATTGGCTAATTGGTATTATACATCATTCATGCTAATTATATGTTGGGCAGTTTTTCTTTTTGCACTAATATTTTCATTGTTTCCAAGGGTTACTGAAACGCATGATAGGTCCTCTTAAATGAACGCTTCTCCCTCGTTGTAAATATTCCCCTCCCCCCCCCCCCCCCCAGAAAAGAATTAAAAAAGGGAAAAATGCAAAATACTCCCCACTAACTTTAAGATGGTTGCATTCCCCCCCTCCCAAAACTTAAAAAACTTGCGAATCTAGTCCTTTAGCTATAAAACTTACAATTAATAATCAATGTTCACTTAAATTATTTAATATTTTTATTGACTTTTTCAACAAGAAACACTATTATTGTATATTATTTTATTATATCATTTTTTGCACATAATTTTATAATTCATTTTCAAGTATTTAATTAAAATTATACTTATCTAATCTAATTTCTACTATTAACTATATAATATAGAAATTATGTGAGAAAAATGATGTAATGAACTAACATATCATAATATTATATTCATGCTTAAAAAGTTCTTCAAAAAATCATATAATTTAATAAAATGATTAAGTAAATATTGAGGATTAAATGCAAGTTTTATATAATGAAAAGATTTAATTTGCAAGTTTTCAAATTTTGAGAGTAAAATATAGTCACCTCAAAATTGATGAGAATATTTTATATTTTCTTTTAAAAGAAAAAGAAAAGCCATTGGAAATGAGAAACAAAGAACAGTAAAAAGGCAGATAATGTAGTGAAGATTACCCTATTATAGTAGGTTTGATTTGATGGGATGGATAAAAAAATTTGTTTGATAGGCATTATGAAATGAAAATATCCATTCTCTAGAGAATGGTTATTCCATGTAATGATAGAATACCTATTTTATAACAAAAGTGGTGGAATAACTATTATGTCAATTGTAAAATTATTTTTTTTACATTTTTATCCCATACTTTTTTCATATATTTCAATATTACCTTTTATTAGTGAATAATAAAATAATATCAATAAATTTTTAATATTTTTCAATTCATATATTTTAGTAATTCTATTTTTAATAATAAAATTAGAATGAAATATTTGTATTCATTATAAAAATATTTAATTAAAATAATTTGATAAGCTAATTTTTTTTTAATTATTATTTTGATTATTAAATTTAAAATATAATATTTTTTATTATTGATCATATCATATATTTTTTATTTAATATATATTACAATTCTATTATTTAATCCATGTTCAGTTATAAAAAATTATAAATAAATAAATAATGACAATATCATCTTTTATATAAATATAATTTCAATTTTATATATTTTTTTTAATTTTTAAGGGTATTATAGTGATTAATACATTTTTTTCATCTCATCTCTATAATATTTGTTGTGTTAAACATGATTATGGAATGAAATATCCATTTTATTTTTAATCATATCAAACATGATTATAGAATAATTATTCCATTTATTCCTATTTTATTATACTCTATTGTACCAAACACATTATAAATCTGACAAGAGACCAGAATAAAGTTTCCCAGGAGCAAGACCACGACATATAGCGAAATAGCAATATGCTAAGCTTGTTGAAATTAACAAGGCATCAAGAGAAAGAAAGGACTAGCATTTGTGAAGACCTTTTAGAAAAATGACTGTATGACCAAGAAAAGGAAACAACGGAGGGAGGGAAGAAGAAGGAAGGAAACAAAAAGGACAAAAGGGACAATTTAAGAGTTTAATTTTGTAAAATTTTCATCAGGGGATTAAGTTACTTTCTCAAAATAAAAGAGGAAGCAAGTGAATTACATTGTAACCTCGAGAGAGATCAGCAAAATTTATCCTAAATTTAATCAACCCCACGAACTAACATTTGATTGACATTGCTCTTATTTTAATGAAGTAATTCAACTTTTTTTTTGTAATAAAAAAAAGAAGTAATTCGACTTTTCCTCTTTATCAACTCTATGTAGCGCGAATTCTTAGTGCCAGCGCCTCTTGTATTTTGACAAAGGTATTTTAACATCTTGCTTAGGTGGATATTAAAACAGAGGGAGTGATTTTCCAAATTGTCAAAATACGAGAGAGTAACACTGAATTTTTTAATTCTACGAAGTGCTGCGGTAACACATTGTCGGGGAACATGGATATGAAGTTACAGGGACCTAAGTTTAACTTCCAAGATCTTTCTATTAAAATATCTAAAGAAAAATTAAATTCATAGGGGTGGCAAAGCCGCCTTTGTGTCTATCTCTTCACATAGCACAACGAAGAGTGGATACAAATTAATACAGAACAGAAGAACACAATCAAGGAAGTATATATACAAGCTTAATTCTCCTCTGTTCCTCCACTTCTTGTAGTAATTGTCCTGGCGTTTACTGCTTTTCACCGTCAAGCTTCAAATTTTTAAAATAAGACAAGATATACAAGTCAGCTAAAGATAGTATTAGTAGGGAGGACTCGAAGAGTAATAAATAGCAAAAGCCAACGTTAGTTGAGATGCAACATGCATTTTCAGATCAACTTTTGTGGATTAACTGTAAGAAGTGTTTGTGTCAACTTACAAACATTTCAAATAATTCCCTGTTTTAGATGAGTCCAAGATAGACAAACCAATTATACCAAAGGGTTCATCTATTTTGATATAAAATATTTTCGGTAAAAATATAGTTATAAAATGGTAAGATAAATGAAAATATTTTATTTGTTCAATATTAAATATAAAAAATTTGAAAAAAATCAATATCCTCTATTTTTTTAAAAAAATTACTTTCCTCTACACTACCATAGTTATAAATGTTATTTTTTAATCATAAGGTAATAATATAGATGTAAATGACATTTATTGTGGAAAATATTTTCTGACAACAAATAAAGCTGAAGATTTAAAAGAAAATATTTTGCAACCCGATTCTTGTTTTCAAAATTTGTGAGTTAAACATGCAACATGGATTTCACCGCACATTTCAGACTCACTTCTTAATTTTAAATCTGACCCTTAGGACATACTTGAATATGGAATAAATAACTAATTAATTAGGAATTAGCTGTAAATATCAGCCTTTAGCTATACTTTTTCGACGCATCATCAAAATTTAACAAGCTGTAGTTCTAAGTACTTAAATTCTGATATAAGATTGTCCTCGGCTTTTGCATAGTGAGATTACTATTGGTTTATTGTAAACACAAATCAAAACAAATGGAAAGAAAGTAAAGACATGTAAATGCACAAAAAATATAAATTGATCTGCAACACTTACAATGATATTTGGGACGTGAGCTATTTTGGGCCAATATGTGCCACATTTCCGGCAGTTTGCAACCAGCTCCGGACAACGAGATATCTTCAAGTTCTCAAGGCTACAAAGAAGATCCATATTGTTGGGTAAGGATGACAAATTTGAACAATTATTGATAACTAGCTTCTGCATTGCTGTTAGATTGGGCAGCCATTCAGGCAATGCAGTTAAGCCCGTACACTCTTGAAAGACCATTTGCCGCATAGTCTTTGCAGATCTTTGCAGCCAACGGGGTAAAACTGTCAATTTAGGTAATTTAAAAATTGACAACATTCGAAGGCTCGATTCTTTAACCACATCATTCTCCATTCTCTCTTTTTGTTCTTCTTCAAAATTAACTAACTTTGGACACCGCCAAACAAGTAGCTTCTTCAAAGCAGCCAACTGACTCAAGTCGTGGGGCAAAAAGACCAAATTCTGACACTCATTTAAACATAAAACTTGAAGTGATTTTAAGCACCAGATGCCACTATTGGACAAACTAGTCTCACGTGTTGTGATGCATAAAACCCGGAGGCTAACAAGATTCTTCATGCTTTTAGGGAGCTTCTGAAGTTTCATGCATCCATCAAGAACTAATCTCTGCAAATATTGAAGCTTGCAAATGGTCGTAGGGAGTTCTTCCAGTTCAAAACAACATCTTAGATCAAGATATCGTAAAAGTTTCATCCTGTCAAAACAATCAGGCAACGATTTTAATTGTTGCCGTTGTAGATCCAACACCCTTAGGTACTTGAACTTGTTGAACATCCTTGTCAAATCTTGTTGGGTGCATAAACTTCCTCCTCCACTTGTGTACCATAGGCAAAATGTCCGAACCTTCCTCAATGTAGAATGAACATGTGGGACTCCCTCACCACTTACTGAAAGAACTAAATGGCGTAGTTTCTTATGAATACCTACAGAGTCAGAGGCTACTACTGTCAGTTCATTTTGCATTGTTGATATAGCAAGATCATGGACAAGATCATGCATCTTAAATTTACAAAACCCTGGATGTTCATCATCAGCTTCACGATCTTGAAAGAAGGATAATGAAAATAACTCCTTGATATAAACCTCACCAAGATCTTCAGGCTCTTCGTTTTCTTTTGTGGATTGAAGAAGACCATGAGCCAGCCAAAATGAAATCAATTCTTCAGGACAGTAATAATAATCTTTAGGAAAGATTGAACAGTATGAAAAACATTGTTTCAATTGTGATGGTAAGTGACTATAGCTTAATCTTAGGGCAGGCAAGATCCCATCATCATATTCATCTAATTTCCAAATCTCATTATCTCTTACTTTTGTCCATTCAATTTCATCAATTTTCGAGTAAAGTAGGCACCCCAAACTTACCACAGCTAGTGGCACCCCATTGCACTTTCTAACAATATCCTTCCCAATTTTCTTGAGTCGAGGGTGTTGTTCCTCTTGTCCTACTTGAAATGCATACTTTGAAAACAATTCCAAACATTTATCCTCAGAAAGTTCTCTCAAGTTGTATTGATGAATAGTCCGCATGATTGAGGCAACATTATTACTACGTGTTGTCACTATTATTTTGCTACCATTTCCCCTCCTTTCTCCACAAAGACTCAATAGAATATTCCTCAAGTCAAGCCACTTTTTACGATTTTCATTCCAAACATCATCTAGAACAAGCAGAAACATCTTATCATATAATTCCTTTTGAAGCAAAGATTGGATCTGTTCCAAAGTAAAGTTGCGAGCATCACTTTTTGTTTTTCCCAGAGATTTAAGGATTCCTAATGATAGCGTCTTCACATCAAATTCATATTCATCTGCCACACACACCCACATTCGTGATTGAAAATGCCCAATTACCCTCCTATCATTGTACACCAACTTAGCAAGTGTTGTCTTGCCCAACCCCGGCATACCAACAATAGGAATAACATCAATTTCACCCTCATATGACTGTGGAATCATCAAAGATTTTATGAGCTCTTCTTTTTCTTCATCCCTACCAATCACATGCGAAGGTTCAACATAAGAATGTGTCTCCCTCCATGGCATCTTCTCAAAGAGAAGCAGATCACCGGCATTATTATCATCAACAAGACCAAACTTTACCCTAAAAGATGCCATATGATCTATTCTTTTCTTGATATTCTTAATTTTGTGGGCCATTTTCATGGATAAAATAGATGAATTTGACGATGAGAAGAATCTACACACCTTTTGGGGAAACCTCTCATACTTGCTCACCACTTCATTTTGTAATGCCTCGCACTGGATTTCATCTAGTACATCAGTGGCATCAAGAAATACATCTTTGAGCTGTTGTAACCACTCGGCTAAGCTGCGGTTTTTGGATTGCTTGTTCTCAGCATCTTTGAGGAAGGCACTAATGATTTTCATGGAGCCTTGAAGGCCTTCTACATCTTTCTGGACACCCCATGCCAATGCAATTTCTTGGTAAAATTTGGTTGCCAGCTTCTCCAAGATCATGGCTGCTACATTGGAAATAATTTCACCCATCTCTTGGTTAAGTTCAATTGGGAAAGCCTGGAAGGATAAATGAAAAGGGAAAAAGATAAATAGCATTAGGGCTCGGCTCAAAGTATTCAAAGTTGATAAACTATAAATAAGTATCGCTAGTAAATAAATATAGCCACTCCATGAACAAAGATATATATCAAGTATAATATTGCTGAATTGGCACCATTGTAGCCTTTATGTGATTCTCAATTGAATGCTTGCAGCAAAGTTTTCTGATAAGACCACCTATTTGATTTGAAGTTTTTTTTTTTTTTCTTCAAAAGAATATTATGAAAGTAAGTTGTTACTCCTTTTATAAACGATGTCACATAAGTAGCAATATCCTTAACGAGATCATGACCAAATTGAGAGTAATTAATTTGAGAGATATCAATATAGATGACATTGAGAAAAATGATATTTTTATAGGAGATAAATGTTAGACCGAAGGTTAAATTACTCATTCATTTCTTATAATTTTACTCAAACTATGATTAGGTCAATACAATTCAAAATTTTTTAATGGAACCTTTATTCTTAATTTTCATTTTTAATTGCATATTTCTTTTCATTTTTCTATTAAATTTTGTTAGTAATTAGCACATACAGACAATAATTTGTTATGCCTTATGGACTAAAAGGCATGTGGCACATCATTTCTCTCTCAAAATGGAAAAACTCCGTAAAATATCCTAGTTTCTCTACATATTTGTTACATCAAAGTACAAATAGGAATACAAAAACATATAGAAGTTTTATATAACAGAAAGTCATGAAAGTACCCTATTGGAAATGAAAAATAAGTAAAGAGACTGAATTCTAAACATGTAAATTACATGAAACTTACTAGAAATTGGGTGAACCTATCCAACCAATATAGTTATTTATCTAGCTAAAGTATTTTAACCCGAGACACAGTCAACAATTAGAAGGCGGAGGGCATCGGACTTTACTTACTTTGAAAGGGATTTTGGATATCATACATATAATCAAGAGTAAACCACAAATTGGTCCCTCGACGTAGAGATCACATCATATTTTTTTTTCTAAAAATGTGTTTTACATCGTATAAATTCATAAACTTCTAATCTTAATTCAAATATGTTATTGAAAGATAAATGTTATATTATATTTCTCCAGAAATGATAATAAGTTAATGTAAAACAAACGGAAATCTGATGTGTCTTCTACTTTTCAGGAATTTTACTCCATAACAAAATCAGAAATGTGCAACGACCTGGCATTTACAACGAAAGAGAAGCATACCTGCAGCAAGATTCTCTGGGAAATTACAGAAAATATTGAAAAATGGCAGATCAATTACCGTCCCGATCTCAATATGCTGATTTTCTTCTTTATTTTACTTATTTTTGGGAAAAGACTGCCAGCGTCAATCCGTCGAATTTCCTGTCTTTTTTGGTTGCCGGTCTGCTTAAGTTAGCCAAATCAAAGTGAAATTTGACCAGAGCGGTCAGTGGACACCCAGCAACAGAAGTGGAGTGGCACAAGTTGCAATTTCCTCCCTTAATTTCGCATTTGATTTAAACTTTAGTTAAATCCCATCACAGGTTCTTGTGACTGAATTGTGATATTTCTTAGAAATTGCACCGGACTTTTTTGATCCAATTTTTCTGGAATTCATTTTAATTGAAATAAATTCAACTCGCTTAAGAATGAATTTTAATGTTTGGAAGTTATATTAAAAATAAGGAAAAATTGTAAATTATCTCTTTCAATTTTATGGTAATTAGATTATACCCAGTTCAATCCTGAAAATTTATAAATCGTTTCCTTAAACTTAACAAAAGTTTTAAATTACTATCTATCATTTATTTAATTTATCATTTTATTGAATTATATAATTTTTTTCATGAATTTTTGAAACAATATCCACAATATTATAAAATATTAATTTTATTTTATTATTTTTCATATATAATTCCATATCTCATTTGCAAGTATTTAATTGAAATTCTTTATGCACAATTTAATTTCTATTAATTATATAGCATAAAAAACATATGTGCAAAATAATTAAAAAATTAATATATTATAATATTATAATTCTTATTTAAAAACTTTATAAAAAAATTACTTAATTTGATAAAATGGTTACTTAAGTTAAACGGTAGATGTTAATTTCAAATTTTTTAAAATATAAAAGGTGATTATTAATTTTTAAAGTTGAAGGAGATAAAATTCAACCATCTCAAAATTAAAAAAATAATTTACATTCTTTCTTAGAAATAATTTACATTTTTTACTAAAATAATGAAGATTATTTGTGTTTACTGGCAACCCCTTTATAATATAGTGATATTTGATATTATTTTACATTTTTTTCATTTTATGTGTTTAAATTTAAGTCTTTGCATGGATAAATCAAGCAAATTATTACTATTGCCACCGTAAAGAAATCAATAATTTTTTTAAGAGTATAATCAAAGGTGGATCTACATGCTTTATAGTATAGACATCTGCCCACTTTATATTTTAAAATTTTTAAAGAAAGTAGGTATTGTATATATGTAATAGCCTCATGAGATTGACGATTATTGATTTGAATAGCAAGAAGCTCGACACTCTTAAGTAAGGTTTTGAGCTCAAGCTTAAACTTTGTGAATAAAATAGATAACGTTGGGAGAGCTTGCCTCTGTATTGAATCCGACTCGAATTGAATCTAGATTAATTAATGATCTAGATTAGTCAACGATCAAATGAAGCCTGTTAGATACTTGTAACCTCATGAGAAAATTTATAATGCCTTCGTAAAACAAATACTCAAGAATTTTATGATTTTCAATGAATGTTATATGATAAATTATTAAATTATAAATACAAAGTTAATTAAACGCTCTTGATTCATTTTTTTTCCTCCACTTTTTAGCCTTCTATTAAAAAAAAACTTATCTTTTTCTAAGGAAAAAATATAATATACCTCCTTGAACTTCGATTAAATGACAAAAATAATACATAAACTTTAAAAATTTTATACTTTTCACCTTGAATTTTGACTAAACAATAAAAACAATAGTGAACTTTAAAATCCTACAATTTACTTCCTAAACTTTCAAAAAAAGTGAAATTGTTAACTTTAAATTATACCTAACACACACCTCATTATAAATAATATAGAAGCCATGAAAGTGTTGTAACTAATGTTGGAACTTAAAAGAGTATATGACATTAAAGTTTGATATGCTTATATTTAATGGAAATTTTTTTATTGAAAGGTTTCTTATGGTCATATTTGTGAAATTTTGATTAAATTTATTTGATTTATAAATTTGGAAATTAAACTATTTAATAGTTAAGGAACTTAAAAAAATTTGTTTGAATTGTTCTTATAAAATCATGTCTAAAAAGGTAGTATATAAATGACTTATAATTTTAATCTAGTAGAGGTATAATGGATTTAATACCTAATATTTGATTTGTTTTACCTTTTCTTATAAATTTATTTTACATAGTTAAAATAGATGATGCTCTTAAAAAAAAGTCTTACCTTAAATTTTAGAAGTGATTAACCATAACTTGTTAACTCCTTTTTAATTTTCTTGGAAAATTTCTTATCAAAGTGACTTAATGTAGTAAAAAAATAAAAATTAGCAAATATTACTATTAAAGTTACCTAAAAAATAATGATTTTACCTTTTCTAAAAATTTAAGGAGATAAAGTGTAAGATTTTAAAGTTTATAAATAATTTTTGTCACTTAGTCAAAATTCATATAATAAATTGTATTTTCCCCTTTTTCTAATCTTTTGGAAAACTAAGAGAACTTTTCTTTTATTCTTTTAATTATTTCATACTTAAAATTTATCTTTTTTATAGAAAACTTTAACCATCAATATTTTTTAAGATGAATTAGAATAGATAGAACTCATAATATGTATATTTTCTTGAAAATACAACATTCAAAGAGATACTCTAATAAGTGAAGCTCTAGTAGCTCTTCTCAAGCTTGTATAACTTTTTCAAACTTTTCAAAACTCTATAATCGTTAATTAAGTCTCATACATTGCTTGCAGTAATACTCTAGTTCCTTTTCTTGACTTTTTCCTCATAGAAAATTGCCTTATTCTTTACATGCATAAACTCTACTTAAATGAAGGCCTCACAAGATCTGATCTCAACATACTAGTGTCAAGGCTGTAATCTTTTGCACTTTAACACTTCGTTTCTAACATCTTTTATCTTTTTTTCCATCCCTATGCACTTATTTCATTTAAAAATACTTCCTTCGCCTATAATATTAGTATATAGAGACATTGGCTAGTCTGATTCTAGTACATCAACAAGTGAGGATGAAAAAGGCTAAGCTTTCTTTATGCATGATGACTCTCAGCATAGAAGGTGTAGAGCATTAATGGTCCATGAACCCCTAGGTATTCATCAATCTTAGCACACAATATGGTCTTCATATTTAATAAGATATCTAGTTGACAATAGAAGCTTTATAGTAAGGTGTTAGGATCAGATCCTTCATGCAAGCTAGGAATTAAAAGGAGATTTTCATCTTATTAGAAAATAAGATATTTCGTTTAGATGTTGTCTCAGGCCCAGATAGTTTCATACCTATTTTTTTTTCAAACTTTCTAGCAAATTGTTAGGAAAGATATGACAAGCATGCTAGTTTCTTTCTTCAACAAAGGATTCTTGATCAAATCCTTTAATACAACACTTATTGCATCAATTCCTAAAGGTAAATCCCTACACAATTTTATGGATTTTAGGCTAATCAATTTATGCAATGTTATTTACAAAATTCCTATCAAGGTCTTGGTAAATAGGCTAAAATTTATACTAGATGACTCGATAACACCTTTTCAAAATGCTTTCATTAAAGGAAGGCTTCTCATTGACAACATTATGATAGCTTTTAAAATAATTAACTTCATAAATAAAACTAAGAATAGGAACAATTATTAGGCAACTCTTAAGGTTAATTTCAAGAAAGCTTATGATAGTATCTTTTGGAACTTCATAAAAAAAAGTCCTCATTACTATCACTTTTCCTCCAATATGGACAACCATGATCATGGAATGCATTTCCAACCTTACATATAAGGTTATCATCAATGGTAAGTTTTTGAAAACTATTCATCCACATTTAGGTTTAAGATGGGGCAATCCCTTTTTCCCTTCTTATATTTTCATCATTTGTACTAACATTTTATCTCTCACTCTTAAGAAAGCTAACTCAAACAATTCAATTTAAGGGATTAAGCTATTAAAGGAAGGACCCATCATCAATCACTTAGCTTATGCTAATGACCTCATGGTTTTCTTTCAAGTTAATTTGTAATCTTGCCACAAATTAAAATATTTTGCATTAGTTTGGTCAACTTCTTGGACCTTAGATTCATGGTAACAAATCAATCATCAAATTTAGCAATAATACCCCTCATCATTTCAAAAAAATTTTAAGTAGTATATTAGAAGTTAAACAAGGTCATAAGGTTAACAAATATTTAGGAAGTTGTATCAACGGTACCAAAGACAGAAAGGTAATACAACAAGAAACTCTAGATAAATTTCAAATTAAGTTTCAAGGTTGAAGAGCCAAAAACTTATCATATATAAGGCATTTGATTTTATATCAACAAGTTCTCTCATTAATCCTAGTCTTCCAAATGTCAACAAATAAATTATGTTGTACATGTCACAAAAAAAATTAATTCCATTATAAATTGCTTCTGGTGGCATGGTCATAAAGAGCCAAAAAAAGCTCACTTTATAGCATGGAGTGCTATCACTAAATCTAAAATTCAAAGAGGATTAAAATTAAAAAAGAATGGTGACTTCAATAATACTTTTGTTACACCCTTATTAGTTATAAATAAATTAAAAGCTATGATGTGAGGAAGAATAATTAAGGCAATCGATAATTTCAGGTGAATTAAGAATAATATGTGTGAATTATGAAGTAAAGTAGAGTTGATGAAAATAAGAGTGTGGGAATATGATTCGGGCAAAATTTATTGGGGAAAGGTTTGTTCGAATTTTAAGGTGCAAAGTTATACCAATATAAGTGAGTATATGAGTATGGAAGAAGTCTAGGAGTTTTTTTTTTTTCAAAAATACCCCTAAAGCCTTATTCTTCCTTTTTTTTTTTTAGCTTTAAAGACTCTTACCCTCTCATTTCTCCATTTTCTTCCACTCTCTCTAAACAATCCTCTCACCACTTTACCAACTAAGCAAGGGAGACTTCCAATCTTCTTGATTTCTTCATTTAATTGAGGTAAGAACAATGTTTTCATTAACAATTCCTTCTACTTCTTCTTAGTTAATAAAAGATTTGAAGTTTACTTGAGTGCGTTGAGCATTTTAAACCCTAACTCTAGAAACCATGGATTTTAATGTGGTTAGGGTTGAAAGATCTCCAAATTAGTCTTCCATACAGGGTGAGTGAATAATCTAACTAAATCTATAGATTTTAAGATTATATGAAGATATATGTGAAATATGAGTTAGTTTGTGACCTTACTTGATTTTGATTTATTTTGATGTTTTGAAAGTAATAAATGATGGAAAGAAGTGATATGAGATGTTAGATAAGTGTATTGATGATTATAATTGGGTTTAAGGTGCAATATATGCATTTATGAGGTGTTTTGGATTGATTGTAGAGTGAAAATATCGCAGAAAATTAAGTTTTTCATGTGTAAATTGAGTGGCCAATCAATTTTGGGGCTCTAGAGGCGAAATTGGGCTTCAGAATCAAGTAGCCAAGTGATTCAAGGCTCCCAGGGGTTGATGAATCAAGTGGTCAATCGATTCTAAGGGTCCAAAGGTAAAAACTAGATTGGTGAATTGATTTACCAATTGATTTATCAACTACAGATTTTTATGCTGACTTTGAAGGGGCATAGCTCCTTCATGTTATGTCCATTTTAAACAAATCACCCATTGTTTTAAAATATAATTGAGTATACTTTCAAATGGAATTAGTTTCAAATTAAAATTATGTATATATTTTAAGATATCATTAAAATAGTGAGCAAAGGTCAGGAACTCTGAATTTCAGAAAAAAGAGTTATTATTCCTAACTTCAAGAGGACATAACTCTTTCAAAACTTAGTTGATTTGGGCAAATAAGTAGTCTATGGAAAGGTGATTGAACCTACTTTCACGAGAAAAGAGTTTCATACTTAAGACATCTATAGTTTATGAGTTATTCCTAAGATATGACTCTTAGGTTAGAATTATGGTCTTCATATAATCCATTTTCAATCTATTTTATGTTTCCATATCTCATAATGATCTTTCATGGATATTTAACCTATAGATACTAAAAGCGTATTGGTTTAGGACAATTTATAGCATAAGAGCTATGATATATGTAAATGCATGTAGTTATACAAGAGAGCATGATGATGTTGATAGATATTGTGAGGTACACTGAATTAAATTATGATTATATTGATTAGAGCTTGAGCTCTAATATTTAAATCATATTGAGAACCATGCCATGAGTGGCATCAAATGTGAGAAATATGATGTGGGCAATGTTATGAATATCAAATGAAAAATTTTTAATAATAAGGTAGGTAAGGTATAAGGTAGGCCTAGGAGGAACAACGATGGAATAGACGGGTAGGGTATAAGGTTGGCCCGGGAGTTAAAAGGAAGATGAATGTATTTTATTTATTATTGGTCCATTCAATAAAATACGATATTGAGTGTCATAACCATAAGTATTGTTATATGATACATTGAACTTAAGATGAGCATGTGACAATCCTAGTGTTGTCAGCTCTTACTTACCAATGTATTTGTTCATGATATAATTTTGTTGAGGGAGGATAGCCCAATAGGTAAGCTTTTGTACATTGTTGTTATCTTTATAAATTATCTACTCACTGAGCCCTAGACTCACTCCTCTGTATTTTATTTTATAAATTCACAGGTTAAGCCTCCGTCTCCCCCTCCTCCTCAGAGTTAGAGTTTGTGGGAAACTCGTTGATGGTATTTTGATAACATACTCCATGTATATAGAATGTTTTAGGCATCTTGTTTGTTATAGTGTTAGATTAATACAATGTTGAACTAACTCTTTAAAAGTTAGTTAGGCTTGCTTATCCTCACTTTGGGAGGATCATAAGCATTTCTAACTTTCATATCTTTTGTAAAAAAAATTTTACGAATGCTATCTTTGAAATACTATTCTCTTCTATGAATGTCTTACTTTTGATAGGTCAGTATTAAGTCAAGTACATACATATAAGTGGTGGAAACTGGTAAAGGGGTTCCATGCTGGTCACGATCGGGTTTGAGTCATGACAGCTTTCACATGCAAATAGTTATGAAGGATCATTCATAAGTCTCAATCATTAATAAGTTGAGTCTTCATTGGCAAATATAGCAAAGGATCAATTGAAGGCATCTTTAATAAACAACAATGAATGTCATGGAGATAGAAAGAAATTCTTAAAGGATCTCATCTTCTGCTAGACAATTTAAAGTGGCAAGTAAGTAATGGAAAGTAATTTTTGGTATCCAATGGTAGGACCTGCAACACAAGGCATAAATTTGGTTAAGGACCTCATTACGCAAGAAAATTGAAAATGGGATTGAAGGAAATTAGCTACCAAAGGAACCCCTGTCCATATCTAAGGCCATAGATTGGCTTGCTTAGACTGAGTCCCCTAATAGGTGCTACTCAGTTAAATAAGGTTACTCTAAACTAACATAATCTTATTTATCCACAACTGACTTTCCATATGATGAAATTTGGTGCCTTCATATTCCCTCTAAAATTTCTACATTCCTTTAAAGACTATGTAATCATATGCTTCCTATAAAAGTTATTCTAGCATAACACCACATCCAAATTTCCATAAATTGCCCATTATGCAAATAATATGAGGAATTAATTACTCATTTTTTTCTCCAATGTAAATTTGCTTAAGCAATATGGTTTAGACCTTGCCTATTTGTTAAGACTCAATTCCTATAACCACAAGACCTAGTTTAATGGATTAAATCATGTCTACTTGGAGGAATCAAGCATATACAAATTAGCAATCCCAATTGCCACCATTCTATACACTATTTAGTGGATGAGGAATATAATGATGTTTTAAAAGAAAAAGCTCACTCCTTTAAATGCATTACATCTATATCACAAACTTATGTAATAAAACATAACTATGCAAGATTGCCATGATAAGCTAAAAATCAAACCTTATAAAAAAATGCACAACACTATTTCCACATGAGCCAAGAGCATTCAACTCAATATCATTGCAAACATATAAGAAAAAATGGAAGAAAAACCACATGATAGTTTGCATAGCCAAAATTTGGTTAAAGCATTGCAATAGTTTCACTATAGAATTTTTCATGCCAACTAATGTTTCCAAGCCAAAATGCTGGCCTTTCAGTCTTAGAGACATGTTGCATCATTGGCATTTTTAGATAGATTCAATCCAAATCTTATTTCGTCTAAGCTATATACAAATTTTTTTGATGGAAGTTCCAAAACTAAAATAGAATAGGTTGTGATCTTAACTAACATACTCAAGGTTTTGGAAAATTTTTCTAGCATTTAGATGTACGTTTTGAAGAACAAATACCAATATCATAGCTTTAACTCTATGTCAGTTTCCTTTTTAAGACTAAATAGTATGTTACCTACTCTCTCTCTCTCTCTCTTTTTTTGGCAAGTAGCATTTTAGAGGTTAATATTCTATCTTTCTTTTATCTCTGTTTCCCATGTAACACAAAAAATTAAAAAAAAAAGAGTAGATTGAACTTTCCTTTTCCTTTCAAAGAGAAAAAAGATATAATGATCTTTAATAATAGATTTTTTCTATATATTTTTATTATTTATTATTTTAATTTTTCAAAATTTTTAACTAGATATATGAATAGAGAAATTCTAAGGTGCCCTTAGAGATTTAGAACCTAGGATAATGTGGTAAAATTTAGACCATTGGATGAGATTATCAAGTCTCTTAATTATCTCATTCAATGACTTGAATTTTGTTATATCACTTTAGGTTCCAAACCCTTAAGAGTACCATAGAAAGCACCGTATGAATAATATAATGCATTCCTTTTAGTATTATTATGAAAATATTCTTTACCTCTAAAATTAAATGTTATAATTTTAGAATTTTCTTTGATAAATTAAGTATTTACTAACTAAAATTTTCTTATTTTGGTCAAATTGGCATTTTTTGGATTGAATAAAGATTTTTGGATTGAATTTTATAAAATATAAATATTTAACTTATTTATCAAGTTTTATTTATTCTTTAGTTATAAAGAATTTCTCAAAAGAAAAGTAATAACAAAATCTTGAATTAGTTCATGTTCTACTAAAAAAATTTCCTAAAAGTTAATTTTAAAAATCTACATATTGATCATGGGTAAAAATTATAAAATTTGGAACTAAGTGAGTTTATGCATTAAAAAGTCATTTTCAACTACAAGAGTATAATTTCTCCAAAAAATTTGGAAAAAAAACCTAAGATGTTTTAGTTTTAGACTCGTTACTATGGATAATACTATACAAAAATTTTCAAGTGTCCACTTTAAAAAGATTTTCTGCATTCGCCATTGGGTAAAATGATTTCCATTATTTATATAAATATATTGTACTTTTGAAATATATTAAGAAATATATAAAATTCAATTTTAACATAAAATCAGGGGTAAGTATGTCGGACAATTGGGAAAATTAAAGCCATTGAGTGAATGGTACAGCTGTGATTGTTTACCAGCTACTTAGACAAGGTTAAATAAACTCTAATTAGAAGAGTAAACATAATGAATAAAAAAAGGGGGGAAAGTACAAAAATAGATATATTATTTTCTAAAATAATATAAAATTTAGATTATATTCCAAACATTACTAAATTAATAGAAAATATTGGGAAAAATTACAAATTATCTTTTACTAATTATGGAATAGTTGTATTTTACTTTAATAACATTAAAATATGCAAAACAAACCTTTTAATTATATAAACCTTATAATTAACACACACTATTTAATCAATTAATTATTTTATTAAATTACATATTTTTTTAAAAAAATTTAAGCATGAATCTTAATATTATTATATGTTAAATTATTATATCATTTTTTTACATAATTTTTATGTTATATAATCAACAAAAATTAAATTAAGGACAAAATGTAAAACTCCCTCTTTAATTTTAGGATTGTTGAATTTTAACACTTGATACGTTGAAAACTTGAAAAATTTCCTTTAAACTTCACAAAACTTGAATTTAACATTTATTATCAACTTAATTAACTATTTTATAAAATTATATGATTTTTTATGAAATTTTTTAACAACAATCATAATATTGTAGTATATTAGTTTACTTCATCATTTTTTCACATATAATTTGTAATCCATTTTATTATTTAATTAATTTTCACATATAATTTTGTAATTCATTTTATTATTTAATTAAAATTTTATATATTTAATTTAATTCTCATTAATTATATAATATAGAAATTATTTTTTAAAAAATTAATAAATTAAAATATTATAATATATTAATTCTTGTTTAAAAATATCATTAAAATGGAGTAATTTGATAAAATAAAAAATTAAGTTAACAATGAATACTAATTCTAAATTTTGTATAATTTAAATGGGTGATTTTTATATTTTTAAAGTTGAAGGGTGTAAAATGCAACCATCCTAAACTTGAAGGGATATTTTATATTTTTTTTCTTAAATTAAATATATATAATTTAATTAAATACTTAAAAATAAGTAACATGATTATGCATAAAAAATAACCAACACACAATAATATTATAATTTATGTTTAAAAAGTAAAAAAAAATAAATTATTTTATAATGTTATTAATTAAATTAATGATAAATGCTAATTATAATAAATAATAAATTCAAGTAAATTTTTTAAACCTTGAACTTAGAAATGAACTTAAAATTAAAAAATGGCCATTTTGGCATTTTTGATACGTTAGAAATGAAAAATAAAGTTATTTTATAAATTAATTATTTTTTAACAATATAAGTAAATTAAAATTTTATCTAAAATAAAAAATTTTATATAAAAATTTTAAAATTGTAACAAACTTATAAAAAAAGTATTCAATAAATAAAGTAAATTTTATTAACTAATATAATATCTTTCTAAAAATAGATATATTAATCTAAATATGAGTATTACAATAACTTATAAATATTAAAGAAATAAAAAAGATAAATCACAAACTATATAGTTATCAAATTTTAAATAAAATAAATTGTAAAAAAAACTCATGGACGAAATAGAAATTATTGTTTATTAATACTATGCTAATTGTTGTATGAAAATTAAATTGAATATGATCATATGAAATGAAAATGATAAGTTTTCTAGTCTTTTTCCATATAGTGAAACATTTGTGTTTGCTTCACTTCTTTACTTAATATTTTTTGTTCATATTCTATTGAATGAGTAATTGACTTAAAAAAAATCGGATAATGATGATCAATGTTGAATAATACTAGTAAATATGAATTACAACATCATTATATTAATTTGTTATGATTTTAGTTTTTAATATTTTTATTTAAAATAAAATATGTAACTAATTAATTTAATTACTATTTTTTCTACTAAAATTTTAATTTATTTAATACATTCAATAATAAAAATAAATATATCATTTTATATTCATACTACTTAATAATATTAATATTTAAGTTATAAATAAAGTAAATTTATATAAAGAAAAATTTGTAATATAGTAAATAAAAATAAGAAAAATATTGTGTGGCTGTAAAGTAATAAAAAATCAAAAACATAATATATAGCTAATAGCTTCAATTGAATGAAGTTGTTTACTTATTTGAAACATTTTTATGGCAAGGAGATTATATTATTTTATATCAATACTATTCAGTGATGTATGAATTTTAAATAATAAGAGTGAATAAAAAATAAAAAATTGTATTGGAATAGATAAAAAAATGAAAAGTGTATGAATTTTAAAATTATAATAATTTTAATTACTATATATATAATTTGAAATATTGTACATAAATATTGACATAAAAATGTTGACAATTTTTTAGTAAATAAAATTGATTATAATTTTAATACTTTTATAATAAAAATATATGATGTTATATTTATATTATTTGGTGAATTGGCATTTGAGTTTCAAATATCAAGAGGGAATTAGAATAAAAAAAATAAGGAAAGCATACAATGGATATTAAAAGAAGAGAAGCAATACTTAAGTTGTAAAATTTAGACAAAATTCTAATTAATATATATTTAATTTAATATATAGTATTCAAAATTTTATATCAAGATAATATTGATAAATTTTAAATAAATAAAATAAAATTAAATTTTTAATTTTTTAATAAAATAAAAATATGTAAATAATTAATTTAATTAATATTTTTTATAAATAAACATTAATTTATTTAAAATATTTCAAAAAATGAATAAAATATGTTATAGTATATCTATATTATTTGGTAATTTATTTTTTAAGTTATTAATAACAGGACTTAATATAAAAAAAGGATTAAAAAACATGTAATTAAAATTTAAAATAATAAGAATTAAAAATAAAAATAAAATATCTAGAAAATTAATTCAATCAAATAAAATCCTTAGCTTATTAAAAAATTCACAATAAAAAATATATTATGTTATATTTATATTACTTAATAATATTGCATATGAACTTTAAATATCAAAAGTGACAAAAAAGAAAAGTATATAATGAAATAGTTAAAATGAGGAAAAATTGCACATGAGCTGTGAAATCTTGATGAAATACAATTAATGTGTTTTAATTTGGATATAGTACTTGAAAATTAATATAAAAATATTAATAAAAATTAAATAAATAAATTAGTTAAAATTCAATTTTTATTAATTTATATGAGAGATAATTTTTATTGATATATTTTAATTTGTAATACAATACTTGCACTAACATTAAGAAAATTTAAATAAAATTTGACAAAATTTTAATTTTCAAATATTTTGATTAAAAATAGAATATATGAATAATTAATTATATTAGTACTTTGTATATTAAAAAATTATTATCTCAAAAGTTTTTATATCTAAAATAAAATATATTATTTTATATTTATATTGTTTAATAATAATAGAATATGAAATACAAATAACAAGTTCAACAATATTTGAGTATGAAATATGAACAATAGAATCAACAGACAAGAAAAAAATGAAAAATATGTAATAAAATAAAAAAAAAAGAGAAATACTGTTGTAATTTGTAAAATAATAAGAGTTAAAAATAAGTTATAATGTTAAGTAGTGAAATGAAAATAAATTTAAATTTAAATTTATTTGAAATATTTACACAATATATATTATATCTATACAATTCATATCAAAGTCCAACTTTAAAATAATAGGAATAAAGAGGAAAAAAGAAGAAAAAGAAGAGCACAATGGAGTAGATAAAATAAAGAGAAATAGTATATGAGTTATAAAGTTTTAAACAAATTCTATTGATATGTATTAATTTAAAATATAGTACTTAAAATTGATATAAAAATATTTGAAAATATTATAGATTTTTCAAATATTTTTTAATAAAATAGGATATGCAATTAATTTATTCAATTAATAGTTTATATCTATTAAAATTTTAATTTAATTAAACTATTTTATAATAAAATAAAATATATTGTGATATATACATATTTTTTTAGTGATATTAGAATAAACAATAGGAATTGATATTAAAAAAATAGAAAAACATGCAACCTAAATTGATGCATATTTAATTTAAAATATAACCTTTAAAAATTAACATTAAGAAAATATTTATAAATTTTAATAAACATATTTGACTTTAATTTTTAATTTTTTTGAAAATATCATATGTAATTAATAAATTCAATCAATAATTTTGTATTATAATTTTAACTTATTTAAAAAATTTTATAATAAAAATAAAAAAGATCATACTATATTTATATTACTTAATAATATATTAATATTTGAGTTGTGAACAATAAAAGTGAACAAAAAAATAAAAATAATTTAAATTTAATTTGTTATTAATGTAAAACTAATTAAACTATTGTCAATACATATATTATTATGTTAATAAAAATTATTAAAATATTTATATTATTAATAAAAATTATTAATTTTTAATGTCATATTATTATTTTATATACTAAGAGTATAAAAAAATAAGATGCTTACGTGAATTAAATTTAAATTTAAAAATATATTGATAAAAAAATAGTGTGTAACACATAATAATAAAAATAATAACAATTATATTTGACTTATAAATAATAAAAATAAGTAAAATATATGTCAATAAATAAAAAAATAGTAGCATATCCACTAATTATATATTAGTCGTAGTTTTGGACCTTCATACCTCTCACTCGCTAGTTTGGGGCATTTCTTCTCTCTTTGTTGTTCTCTCTAGCTCTCCACTTTTCTTCACTTGCCTCTGGATCTCCCCTTTTCTTCTTCTTACTCTATTTTTCAATTTGATTTTTCTTTTTTCATCTAATTTTGTTGTTTAGTTCATTGACATATCTGGCTCTCCACTTTTCTTCTCTTTTTGTTGTTCATTTCATGCTGAAACTACCCCAAATTTCTATATTAGCCCAGGCAGGAGCCAATTTTTCCTCTTCTAAGGCGTTGCATGCCACTCTCCATAATAGCAGTCGAAGACCTTCAATCTTTTCTCTAAACACTCTTTCTAATTTCTTGCCTTGATTCATAACTACCATAAATTTGCTTTTTAAAACCCTAATTGATCATATCGTGCAACACCTAACTCTACAAGCATTTCAGCACATCAACTATTCATCCATGATACAAAGTTAGCTTCAAGTTAATTCTTCTACTACAAGTATTCAATTTGTTATTCAGAAGAAAGCTTATTTTAGCTCTTCAAGTATTCTTTGATTTTTCGATTATAAAGTTTTGCATTTAATACCTGTTATTTCAACTATTTATTCTCTTATTCTATTACCATACATAATCAACCTGCTTTTTTACAACTTCTTTTAACTATATTCTATTAAGTTGTTATCAAAGCAGATACCATAAAGTGAAATGGTTGAATTTTGGTGAATTTCCTTTTGATCCTAAGGTAGTTGTTTTGGTGAATTTTGGTGAAAAATACCTAAATTTGTGGAATGATGTTTAAGAACTCCAAATCTATATTGGCTTGAGATTATGCAACACAATTTGAATATTACTTGTCTGCGATTGGTTAGGGTTTAAGGTCTAATATGGTTACTTTAAGAAGTTAAGTTTGGCTCTAATTAATAACTAATTAGATACAGTTCGCTCCAATGGCAAGTTTGAGAATTTAAAAGCATTGAAACTATGGGAAAACAAAGGAAAGGTTAGAAAATTTTATTTCTTCTCATGTATAATTATGAAATCATACAATAGTTTAAAGTCTAGTAAGAGAAAATGTGAATGTTGGACACCGGCATAAGTTTAAGAGGAGGATTTCCCTTTGAAGTTGTGAATTAGAGACCACAGGACTATTGGTATATTTTAGACAGACTCTATTAATCTTGTAAATCAGTATTTTGTTAATTATATGGTGATTTTGGTATGATTGCATCTTCAAGTAAATAAGTGAGAACATTAAATTAAAGCTCTAGATGCAAGTAGGAAAAAGGACCATGGGTATTGGACGCACAAGGATATTGGTTTAAGAGATCTTTGCTGTGTGACCTTATTCTTCATATTTTGGCAGTTGTACTTAAGATATTTCATTTGTTTAAAGGTTTACTTATGAATTGCGTAAAGGATGTGCACTAATTGAATAATTAGTATCAAGTATGATAAATTGTTTAAAATGCAAGACGTGAGTATTATAATAGGGATTGCTTGTTGATAAGTGTGTATCACACTAAATATAGCCGCTGGTGTGCATAAGAGCTCACATTTTGAGTGTTAGACTACTGGGCGTTTAATGTATTATATCCTTATAAAGTTATGTTATTGTATAATGAACTTTATGCGCATATGTATATGCATGCTGGTCCAAGATATGTATGATAAACCTGTGCACAAAAACACATTAGATAATATAAGACAAATAGGTAAATATATATATATATATATATATATAGTTGAAAATTCAAGTGATGTATAGTTGTACAATGAGAGTTAGGAGTTGAATACAATTTTGTACACATAATAAGAGGGATAGTTATGGTAGATGTGAACGGGAAGAGTGGAGGAGGGACAATTATGGGAAAATGCTATCAATATCTGCTTTCATATTCTCTTCCTCATTAGTTTTATAAATTTCTCCATTGATTCTCACTTTCAAGAATTAGCCTCTACTTTCCACAAGTCACAGAAGACGGAAATTTGAAAATCTCATATTGAGAAGATTCTGAGAGAAAATCATTTTTCTACTTTTTATATATATTGATTGTATTTTGCTAGATATCTTTAGTTGGTTAGATAGTTGTATATATTCAAAGAAGGGTCAGTAATAAATATATATTATTAGATGATTTCGCATGTAACTGAAGTGAGATATTATAACGGGCTATAAGGTTACATATTCTATCCATCCTATTTGGCTTTCTTCTATTAACTGTAACTTCAATTATCATGAGCATGACTCATGAATCTTCATCTACTGTTTAGAATCTCATGAGTAAATTATATCAAACCTTCATACTTTTGATCCAATTCAAAAATTATATAAAGGTGCAAAACATTGATGGATGGCTTTGATGAAAGGTCCTGTTCTACGCTCTCTTCTTTGGATTTTCTCCTTAAATTTATGTTCTGTGTAATTCTAATTTATATTATTAAATGGCTACGTCTTTGATTTATTGAATGTTGCCTTGGCCATTGGATTGCACTTATATTATTTTCATTGCAGGAAGCTACTACAAAATTGGATTAAATGGTTACTCTTTCAAAAATTCTTCATGTAATTTGATATGGATGAACTATCGTAATTAACCATATTGCTTTTCTATTTTTGAATTATTATATGATAGGCTTTTCGAGTAGGACTATCAAGTCAATGATAGGCTTTCCACCCTCAGGCACTTGGACAAAACAATCAGCAAGCACATCATGGAAACATAATGGACCATCGTTAAAATCTTGTGCTAGACAAATCACTTCTTCTTCCTTGCTAAAAATTATCTTTGTTTTTACAAATGAAAAATACAGTTGGTAACCTCGTTTTGGAAAAGAATATACACAATTGCCCTTCCTCCCCTTAAAAATTTTTTTTTGACAGCTTTGATTAGTGTCAACTTTGATTTAATTATTTAACTATTTTACTCTAATCTTTTTGTTTTTTCCTCTTATGTTTAAAAAAAATTCCTTGCCTTACAAAATATAGAACTTAATCCATTAGTAATAAAATACACATACAACAAATTGCCATTTGAATGTAAATCAAGATTATCGCATTATAACAACATCGATATGGAAATAAAGTATAAGCAACTTGTGTAGTGGAGAACATATAGTGGTGTTAAGGACTTTTGGTTTATCCACATAGTACTTATAACCTACCTTTGGCTCAGTCATCAACTTCCAAAGCTATGTCTGCAAACAACTCCTGCATCAAATCACGCTTTTGTGAAGAATTACCTTATGCCAAAAACAAATTTATCACATACAGTTCTTTTTAGGCAAGTAAGCACAGCAACAGATCTACCATAAAAATTTGTGATGTACCAGATTAAAGGTAATTGTATGCTAAGAATACAATAACTATTCAAACCATTTTTTAAAAAATCAAGTTAAATTGTTAATTGTTAATTCATTTAAATATTGCATGCATCAAATTTACACTATTTTCTCTTTCTAAATAATTATGCAAGAACTTAGATTTGAGAAGTATAATGATTTTATTAAAGATTGTGTACCAACAAATAACAAAAGGAATGACGTAAGTTTATCATTTACAATTTTTTTTAATATTATTATTTTATTAAATGGATAATGATGTTTCTTATAATTTTTTTATTGATTTTTATATAAGACACAATTTCTATCACTTATGATAATGAGGATTTTCTAATACCCTTAAAAAGGGTATTTGATGATGTTTCTGATGTTATACTATGTGTAAATTTAATTAGTCCTTAGATATTTGCAAACAAAATGAAAAAGATTATTAAAAAGAACATTGATAACTAGATTATATATTCAGAATTTTGTTTAATTTATAGTTGTCATACACTTGAAATAATATAATTATATTTTTTGTTTATTTTTATATTTAGTAAATTAGACAATATTTGTTCTTTATTATTTATTATGATATGAATTTATATAAAAGATAAGGACCAATATTTATACATTAAATTTTATATAAATTAATGTTATCTTTTCATATATATAATTTTATCATTTTTTTAAATTTCATTTGTTATAATATTTAATCATGTATTCATTTATTTGCATATAATAATAATAATCGATTAATGTAACATTATAATAATATAATAATTTTATCAATTAGTAATAACTTAAAAAAATATAATATCTCTTGAGTACAATGTATAAATTTTATAATTATTCAAATGATACAAATATAATGATAGAATTTAAATTAATCATTCGAATATTTTATCATTTAAATTTTAAAATTTAAATTATAAATTATTATTAATTAAATTAAATCTATACCTCGCACAGGTTAAAAGTTAGTATATTATAATAACACAAAAAAAATTAAAAGCAGAAATCAACAAAAATGTAATGAGGTGAGAGGCGGGAAAATATTCTGAATAACAAACAATAGATTGACACGTGTGAAAGGCAAAAAAAATTTCTGTTCCAAAAAACACACCTTTCGTAAGAGGATATTCATGATATTGATATTGATTGATCGATGGTACATGAATCTCATTTATTCTCTTTATCATTTTCAATAAAGTTATTAATACATTATTGTTTTGCAGTTGCATCTTGACAACTATACTCATGCCCAGAGTCCGTGTCAGTTAATTTTGTACCACATAGCGTGTACACTGGAGGGCATTATGTGCATTGTCATGTTTGGATAGAATTTTCATTTTTTAATAAAAATTATTTGAAAAAAAAAACTGTTAACACTTTTTTTAAAAAGTAAGTATTTATTTATTTTAATAAATAATACAGTTTACAGAATTATAAATTTTACAATCATTTAAAAATTTATAAAATGAATTAGGAGAAGAAAAATAATATTATTAAAAATTCTTAAACTTTTTCTTGATAATATCTTCCAAGCTATTTTTATTTTTTATTTTAACTATATCTTTAATAATATCATTTAAAGACAATAATAATGATAACAGTAATAATAATGATAAATTACTTTATTGTGAATATTTTTGCCTTTTAAAAATACACTTCTATAAATTAATTAGATTAAATTTTTATTATATGCAATTATATGATAACATTACATTGTTATATATATGTCAAGGAATTGATTTTCCTTTTACACAGTGAAAAAAATTCAATCATTTGTACTAATCTTGATATTATATAAGAATTATTTTAAATAGTTTTATTAAATATTTGCATAAATCTTATTAATTATACTAATGTTATATAATTTATATTATGTTTTCGAAAGAAATGATACATATTTTTATAGTCAAATTTTTTTAAAAATTATTCATCCAATTTAAAATATTTATAAATTTAATTTTTAATATCAATTTACATTATAAATATATTTTATATTCACTTTGTTTTCAAAATCTAATTTAAACTTTATTTTGAATATCCATATTTTACTATTAAATTTCCAAAATTAAAGAGTACAATTTCTGCCATTCTTAATAATATAAATATATAAAATTAAGTAAAAATATAATAAAATAAGATATAATATTACAATTTAAATTTAATTCATTATTTGTGTAAATTAACCAAAATATATTCGTATGATTAAGTTGGAATGAAGTGGTTTAAAATTAGACTAAGAATAAATCATGACTCGTTCGTTAGAGTAATGCCAAAAAATTAATTTTAAATATATATATATATATATATATATATATATATATATATATATATATATATATATTAATCAGTGTATTGAGGATGTTGGTCCAGGAACGTTTAATTGTATTAGAAATATAAAATTTTAAAAAAATTTGCAGAAAGCTGAGAATCAATTAAATATAATTACACAATTTTTTTTAAATGCCATGTTTTTAATCTAAGGAATACTCTATGGACGAATTCAGCTTCTTTGAAATATAAAATACATCTTGCTGTTAAAACAATGTAAGGTAAATAAATTATTATAACATTTGATAAAAATTTAAAATTTGATAAATAATAAGTCAATGAAAATTTTAAATTTCAAAGAAAGGAAATAAAATTATTAAAAAAAATTCAAATTTCAAAATTTTCCTTCCCTTGATTTGGTAGAAAAAGGAAAGAAGGAAAACATGATTACTATTATTTCACATCACAATCTTAAAATTTTTAAGATTATTATTCAAAATTTTAAAATTTTCTTTCATTTCTTATTATTTTTCTCTTCATTAATCAAAGGGTTAAATTTACATTTACTCACGTTCAATTTTTCAACTAATAATTGTGATAATTCATCTTACCTTATCCTAATATATTATAATTTAAAAATGTTGAATCACTCTGAGAGCAATGATTAAAAAAATCCTTTAAAATATAAAAAATGTCACACAAATATCTGAGGGTCACATCAATTTTACTCTTTCTTTAATTTTTTTTGCCCCAATTCAAGAAAAAATTCTTAAGTACTCATGGAATAAGGTACTATACCTTATTTCAAAAGAAAAATATAGAGAGAAAGAAATGAAGTGGGACCTATATGGTGGAACCCATTCCATTTCTTGTTTCTATCTCTTACTTCCGAAGTAAGGTACTTCTGGAGTAAGGTATTGTCCGTTATTATGAGAGTAACATAGAATCTTCCCAATTCAAGGGAGAGGATGGCGGCGGAGATGAGAAATGAGATGGCGTGATTCAACCACACGCCTCACGCCTATTATGTCACATTTTTAGCGTACCTACAAAGTGTGCCATTCGAACTAAAGCCCTGGTAGCATTTTTTTTCCCTTTAACTTTTTATGCCACTTTTGCTAATAAGGCTAGAAGTAGGGGGAAAAAATTGGATAGGATCAATTAGAATCTGTCAAAACCCTATCTGAGATTGAAAATTAAAGAGGAACTAAATTGAAATTTTTTGCATCGAAGGTTTGAAAGGGCGTTTTCTAGTCACGTATTGATATATATTCTTTTATTTCCTTTTTTTTTTAAAAAAAAAAGTGGTATCAATAGTTATAATATTTTAAAATTATGCTGATTTATATACTCAATAAAGCTTGAGATATATATATATATATATATATATATTTGCGGTTGTCATACATTTTCAGACAACTAAGTTCACATAACAATAAGCTTTACTATCTACGAGAAAAGTGTGAATAATATGTAAATTCAGAAAAATAAAATTAGTTCTCAAGCTTCTTTAGACGAGCCCTGAATAGAGGGGCCATTTGGGAGATGTGAGCTTATAGAAGCTAAGTTCAACTTCTCAAATCTTTCTACTAGAAAATTAAACTTGTGGGCGGGCCCAGGCCGCTTCCTGTCTTTCTCTCAATGTAACATAATAAAGAGTACATACAAATATATTAATAATTAATAGTACAAAACATCACCCAATCATTAGATACGTGTACAAGCCAATTCGCCTTCAGTTCTCCGCATCTTCGAGTAATTGTACTTTGCACTCATTGCTTTTCACCGTCAAGCTTCAAATTTCGAAATCAGACAAGATGTAATAATCTCAAGGTTAGTATCAGTCAAGAGGGTAACAAATAGCAAAAGCCAATGCCAGTTATGGTGGGCTTATCCAAATCTATGGTTCAGATGCAAAACTTTCGGAGGCACGAGGTTATTGGAGTCGCCACCTGAAATGACACGTATTTTTAAAATAATTTTTGTTGTCTAATAATAAATAGTATTTGCGCCAACTTATCCATATTTTTATGTGCATGTTAAGGTATCCATGTGGTACCAAACTCATGTTAATGTGACAGCATGAAGAGTCATTGGATGAGATTATGATATTCTCATCCAATGATTTTCCATGCTGCCACATCAGCATAAGTTTGGTACCACATGGATACCTTAGAATTCCCCACATTTTTATTAGTTTACTATTATGGACAAGCCAAAAATAGGTAATTTAAGCTCTCATCATGAGACTTACGAAGGAATTTCTTCCAGTTTGACTTCGAGAAACAACTTTCATAGTTTGTGAGAATTAAACATGTAGGTGGATTTACACACGTTTAAAATTCACTTCTCAATCTTAAAACTGACCTCTTAACAGTTTCAAAGTAATTGAATACGGAAGAAATTACTAATTTGGAATTAGTACTAAAAATCAACAACTAGATACACATGTTTCTACACGTCATTGAGATTTAACAAATTGCAGTTCTAAGTATTTAAATTTAAGATGAGGTGATATGAGATCCTTCTCAGCATTTGTATAGTGAGATTACTATTCCTCCGTAAAAATAAATACTTAAAGCAAAGAAATGCAAAAGCACAAAAATGATAAATGGATCTGCGACACTTACAATGACATTTGGGACGTGAGCGATTTTGGGCCAACAAATGCCATATTTCCTGCACTTTGCAATAAGCTCTGGACAACGAGATATCTTCAAGTTCTCAAGGTTACAAAGAAGATCCATATTGTTGGGCAAAGATGACAAATTTGAACAATCATTGATAACCAGCTTCTGCATTGCTGTTAGATGGGACAGCCATTCAGGCAATGCACCTAAGCTGGTAAATTCCTGAAAGAACATTTCCTGCATAGTCTTAGCAGATCTTTCCAGCCAACGGGGTAAAACTGCCGATTTAGGTAATTTTGAAATTGACAACACCCGAAGGCTCAAGTCCTCGACCTCTGTATTCCTCCTTATTTCATTCCCATCGAATTCTTTAAAAACGACTAGCTCTGGACAATGGCAAACAACTAGCTTCTTCAAAGCAGTCAAGTGACTCAAATCATGAGGCAAGAAAACCAGATTCTGACACCAATTTATACATAAAACTTGGAGAGATTTTAAACACCCTATACCACAATTGGATAGGTTTGTCCCCTGCATTGTAAGGCATAAAACCCGGAGGCTAACAAGATTCCTCATGTTAGTAGGGAATTTTTGAAGTTTAAGGCATGCATCTACAATTAAAAGCTGCAAATTTTGAAGCCTGCAAATGGACTTTGGGAATTCTTCCATCTCACGGCAATATCTAAGATCAAGAAATCTTAAATGCTTCATCATGCTGAAACAATCAGGCAACAATTTTAGTTGTGACCCTCGCAGACGCAACACCCTTAGGTACTTGAATTGGTTGGAGATACAAGTCACAAATTGCTTAGTGATGATATTACCTCTTTCACTTAAAAGCCAAAGGCCAATTGTTCGAATCTTTTTCGATGGACAATGAAGTGGAACTCCTCCGCCATTTTCTGAAATCACCAGGTGCCGTACATTTTCTTTAATACATGCAGAATCAGAGGTCGCTACTGCTAGCTCACTTTGCATAGTAGATATAGCAAGATCATGATCAAGATCATGCATCTTAATGATACAATACCCTGGGCAAATATCTTCATCGTAATGAAAGAAAAATCTTGAAAGTAACTCCTTGATGTAATAGTTACCAAGATCTTCAGGCTCTTCATTTTCATTTACGGGTTGAAGAAGATCATGAGCTAACCAAAATGAAATCAATTCCTCGGCACAGTAAGAATAATCTTTTGGAAAAATTGAACAATAAGAAAAACATTGCTTCAATTTTGGTGACAATTGATTATAGCTCAACCTTAAAGCAGGCACAATGCCATCATCCTGTTCATCCAATTTCCAAATCTCGCTATCTCTTACTTTTTTCCATTCACATACATCAACTTTAGAGTACAGTAGGCATGCCAAACTAAGCACAGCTAATGGCACTCCATTACACTTTCTAACAATTTCTTTCCCAATTTTCACAAGTCCTGGGTATCGTTCTTCTTCTCCTGCTCGAAACGCATATTTTAAAAACACTTCTAAACATTCATCCTCACAAAGTTCTCTCAAGTTGAATTGAGGAGCAAAAGTAGTTCTTGTGATTGCAGCAACCTTGTTGTCACGCGTAGTTAGTATAATTTTACTTCCGTTTTTGTTTCTTTCAGCACAACTGTCCACCAAAAGAGCCGTCAACTCTAGCCATTTTTTACGCTCATCATTCCAAACATCATCCATAACAATAAAAAATGTCTTCTGTTGTAATTCGTTATGAAGACGAGTTTGTATTTGTTGCAGGTTTTCATCATTACCTCCTTCTTTTCCTAAAGATTTAATGATATCCAATGCTATCCTTTTGACATTAAATTCATCCGATACACACACCCAGGCTTTTAAATCAAAATGCCGCTTTACTCTCTCATCGTTGTACACCAACTTGGCAAGTGTGGTCTTGCGCAGACCTCCTAGTCCAACTATGGGAATGACATCAATTCCATTACCAACGGACTGTGTGCTGATCAAATAATCAATGATCTTTTCCTTCTCCTCGTCTCTACCGATTACATGTGAGGGTTCAACACGAGATTGTGTCTCCCTCTGTGAATAAAACAAATCGGGGGCATATTGGTCTACCACGAGACCAAGATGTGCCCTCAATGATGCAATCTCATCTATTCTCTCTCTGATTCCCTTAATTTTGTGGGCCATTTTAATAGAGAATGCAATCTTGTTTGAGGATGAGAAGAAACGACGTACCTTTCTGCAAGTACTCCCATAATTCTTTACCACTTCATTTCGTAATGCCTCGCATTGGATTTCATCAAGTACATCACCGGCATCAAGAAATGCATGTTTGAGTTGTTGCAGCCACTCAGTTATGCCGTTGTTTCTATATTGCTTATTCTCAGCATCTTTCAGGAAGGCGTTGATGATTCTGATGGAGTCTTGGAGCCTTTGCACATCCTTCTTCAGACCCCTTCCCATGGCAATCTCTCGGTAAGTTATGGTCGCTAGCTTCTGCAAAACCGCACTTGCTACTCCAGAAGCAATTTCACCCATGGTTTCCTCAAACTTCAAATGGGAAAACGCGGGAGAAACAAATAGGACTAGAGATTCTTCGGAGGAAGGAAAATAAGGTTCTAGAAAGACCATTTAGTTATTCAAATCAACAGGGATTCCCCAATAAAGACTATTAATGGAAGGTATGGAAAGCAGATCTGCGCTGCAATCTACTTCGGTGGGACCAAAGTGTGAAGAGACGACTTGAGAGTTGAGACTAACATGTGATGCAAGTGGAGTTCATCTGAATTTGAGTTTCATTTCGTCCATGTTGAAAGGGACGACCAAACGAACTCAATCATGCAAATCACAGCTGCCAGCACGGCCAAGGCAATGCCACAGCATAATAATGCGACATGAACAAATTTATGGTTATATATAAATTTGTTTAAGAATTTATATTAATTTTTTAAAAATATAATTTAGTTATGAATAAATATATATAAAAAGAGTATAAATTTTTTATTTCAGTAAAATGATAATAAAATTTTAAAATAATATTTTATTAATTACTAAAACTATTTTTTAAAAATTTAATAAATAATTTTATTATATTAATTTTATTAATTAAAATTATTAAATAAATTAACCTATATTAATAAATTTAATAAATAAATTAATCTTAATGATACTAAGTATCACCTCTAATTAATATGAACAAGATAAATTTGAGAGTCGCTTTCAAACTTCCAAGAACAAGGACAAAATAAATTCAAGTAAACGACAATCCTATGGTAGGTAGATTAAGAGTTCGTTTGATTTGCTTCAATAATATGAAATGTTTTATTTTTTTAAAAATAGGAAAAATATGAATTGTTTAACTAGTCATGATCTAACAAATTGAAAAAAAATAAAATTCTAAAAGAGTCTTACTTTTTATAAAATATGAAAACTTACTTCCTTACCTCTCCCTAAATAAATTTTATTTTTTATATTATTTATGAATATAATGATAAAATTATTTTCATTAAATTTAATTAATGATAATTAAAATTTATTAATTTATATTATAATAATATTGATAATAAAATAATTATTTTATTAATACTTCCTAAAATATATAAAGTTAAACCTAACAAAATATAGAAAGTTACTTCTTAAGAACTATTACTTCTTATATATCAATCAAATAATTATGAGTATTTTTCAAAAAGTTCATATAAAAATTTATTTCTTTAAAAGTTTAATTTTTCATAAAAAGTTACTTTCTATATAAATCAAACAACTCCTAAAATTCTAGGTATGAATACCTTAATGATAATAATTATAATCATTTATCACTTATACTATTTTTTAGGGTCTACATTATTTATTATCTAAATAAGATAGTAAAATAAAATTCTTTTTTTGACTCACTTGCTTTTTATATTTATTAATTACATACATTAATAAATTAGATATAACATTTTTGCTTTTTATTTTCTGTAAACAATTTACACAATTTTTTTTTCTTTTTCCTAGTTTACATTCTACTAAACGTTGGTTGGTTTGTGACATAAAAAAATCATAAAAATATAATTATTTAGTAATATTAATATTATAATTTTATATTCTATTATTAATAAAAAATTTATATAAAAGGTGTCATGTTATTAAAAAAATTAACATGAACATAAATTGTTATTTTTAGTAAAAATGATTTAATATTTTTAATAATTTAAAAATATATAATAAATAATAGTGTAAAATTATTTTCTTCATAACATCAATAAATCAATTTAAATTCTAAAAATTAATTACTCAATAATTTTTTTTATTTTAATGTGTTAAAACAATATAACAGCATTTTGTAATGCTACTTACAATATTATTGAAAACAACTACAATTTTTCTACATTTGATAAAATTTTTAGTTATTTTTATTTTTTAATGAAGTTACTTCTTATTCATTAATAACATTAAAAAAATATTATACGGTTAATATAAAATTTCATAAAAATAAGCTTAGAAAATAATTAAAATATATAAAAGAATAAAAACGCAACCATTTTTAGCTCAATATGTTTAATATGATATTTGAAACTTAATTAATAAGCCATAATAGTGATTGAAAATATAAAATTTTATAAAATAAATTAAAATTAAATTTTACCTAAAATAATTATTAGAAAGTACTTTTTTCCCTAGTATATAACTTTATATAATATCTATATAATTAAATTTATTTTTTCTTAAATTTGTATTTGATTAAAAATATATAATTAAATTATTTTTTATTAAATTTTTATTTGATTAAAAATTTTATATTCATATTTTTAAGTGATTGTGATTTTATTAAATATTTGATTATAGAAGAACTTGTTTAATAAATAATAAATTTGAAATTAAACAAAAATTAAAATATGATTTAATCATATCTCATTCATCATCCCATTACTATCAATAAATTATGAAGGTATATGTAATAATTTTACGTAATGTAATAATAATAATAATAATTATATTTATAATTACTTTTATATGTCGATAATATGTTTTATAAAATAAATCATTTGTATTAATATAATATAATAATTTTGTGATTATTCATGATTATATAATAAAATAAAAAAGGCATGAATTTTTATGCTTATAGAAATCAATTAGGTTCAATTTTTTTATTAGCGTGTTGGATAATTTTTATGTATTGAACAAAATTCAAATTATATAGTAAAGAATCAAGTTAAATAACTTTTCAGTGAGATAAAAATAATCACTTCTAATTTTTATTAAAAATATAATAATTATCACTTTTAAAAATAATAATTAATTATTATATTCACTCTAGGTATAATTTACCCTTCTTTATTTTTTAAGAAGAAATAGGGTTTAGAGGAGGGTTCATGTATGAAAAATAAAATACATAACTCTTTTATTAACTTTAAAATCTTAAAATTATTATAAGAATTAGCTATATTTATAAAAGTAATAAATATTTCATTTGATATTTAATTATATTTTAAGAAATTATGTTTATATTTTTAAATTATATTAATATTTGATTCAAATATAGCCAAAAAAGTAAAATTTTCTTCCAATCTTAATAAGTGAAACAAAGATTTCGATGAGCAATGTATGATAAAAGATAAAAAAATTATTAATAATAAAATATTATTAACCTTTCTATAATATATACACAGTTAATTAATTAAATAAGTTATCAATCAAATTTTTACAACCTTTGGATCTGATGGCCAAAGAATTGAATGGTTCAAAAATTTATTATTTATTCAAGATATCCATACTTCAACTTCTACTTTAAGTATGGAAGAACTAACCTTAAATAAATTAGATTTATTAAGTTCTATGCTTTATGAAAACAAAATAAATTTTATTTACGTAAATGAACAGTATTATCGCAACAAGAAGAGAGATTATGTACTTATTTAAAATAATGATTACAAATTAGATTAGTGATAAAAAATTAAATATTTTTAAAATTTTAAATAATTAATTATAGATTATAATTTTATTTAGATTATAAGTTATTTAGAATAGTTTATATTTTAATTGTGATTATAGAAATATAAATTTTAAATTTTATACACATACTAACCTTTTTTTTTAAATCTTTGGCTTTCTCACTACATTTCTTTTAATAATATAAAATTTGAATTTTATACTCACACTAACATCTTTTATTTTAAATTTAGAAAATGGTTTTCAATACTTAATCATTTAATTATTTGTATCTTTTTAAATTAATAAATATCAAAATAAATATAAATTTTATTTTAATTACAAAAATTAAAATTTTTTATTTATGAAAAATAATTTAAATAAATGAGAATATATTTTAAAAAATAATGTAGACAAATTAAAATAATATATATTATATAATTATTTTTTATTTTACAAATAATAATATAAAAAAGATAAGAGAATTATCAACTTTGATATAATTAGGCATATCTTATTATCCTTTTTAGTAATTTGATACTAAAAAATGATTATATTGTACATCATTCAAATAAGAATAGATTATGTATAATTAACTATTAATTGATGTTATCAAACATAAAATAGATTATATATGATTAATTATTTCAAAATCAATTATTATAATCAATTAATCTAATAATCAATGATTTTCATCGCTATAACAAACAACCTCTATATATGCATTTTATATGGCATATTTGGGAGTTAATAGAAGAATGGAGAGTAGGATATTGGGAGATGATGGAAGAAAAAGTAAAAGAAGAGAATAAATATTTAAGTCATGAGTTTTTTATTTAAATGTTTAAAATTATACAAATAAACATATCAGAGTATTAAATTAAAATATATATAAAAATTAAAATTAATTTTTGTTTATGAATTCATCTTTTTCTTGAAATTCTAATTAATGAGTTTTTAAGATTAGAAAATAAATAAATATCTCAAAGAAAATTTTTCCTCTCTAAAAGAAATCTGTCTTCAATAAATATTACGCAAGTCAAATAATATTATCATTATTACCTAAAATATTTATAAAAAAAATCATATATTGATGTAATATAACATTTATTTGATATGGTCAATAATAACATAACCTATATTCATTCTAAAATTAATATGAACTAGTTGGTAAGCATATGTAATGCAAGGGTTATAAATATCTACTTTCACCTTAATTGAATTTGTATTCATATAAATAAATTTTAAACAATTTTTATATTAATTCAATTTATCATAGTTATTGTATAATTATGTATTAAAATTTTAAAATGAAATTATTTGAATATATACATTGCTTTTTATGAAATAATAATTAACTAAGTTTTGTTATCTATAATTTAAATCTATTGTTAAATAAAAATCTTCAATTTAAAAGGAGGTTTAACAGAGAGTAAATAGAAACTAAATAAATGAAAACTTTCACATCTTATATTATTCCTCACATATTATTTGTAAATCACACTTGAAGAAGAAATTAATTTAAAAAAGTTCCTCCCAATATATGTAGAAAGGCAATGTATGATATTGGTATAACTACTTTTAATGAATTCCTATTCTGTAAAAAATTATATATGACAAAAAGTAATTATAAATCCCCTAAATCATATTATATAAAAAATTTGATGTTAAAAAAATGGTTGTTCTAAAGACTTGATTAAGAAAAAAACATAATATTCAAACTCATTAAAATTTTTAAATATTTCTTTTATGTTCATAAATTGAGTATTCAAAAATTTTAAGTGTAGTACTTGCTTATAACTCATTGAATAACTATATAATATAATCAAGGATGACTTATATTTATATTTCAAATATAATAGTATTGTATATATAAAATATTGCATAATAATAACATAAAAATACTGACGAGCACGTAGATCAACTGACAAGAAGTTATTCTAGCTTAATCAGAGATCTCGGGTTCGAGTCCCTAAGAATGCAGCTACATTAAAAAATTGATAGGGAGAGCTTTACCGCTCAATGTAGTCCTATTCGGCTCGAATTTAGATTAGTCGGTGTCCAATGTGGTATCTAGATACCAGATGGTTATATACAAAAAAAAAATAACATAAAAATGAAGTCGTAGCTATGAGAATAAATATACTATTAACTTGTTTTTATTTCTAAAAAAAAATTTTTTAGCAATAATAAAAGAATAGAGAAAGATGTGTTAGCTATTAAACGCAAGGGGTAAATTTTATCTCAAAAATTTTGTTTTGAAATTGCACTTCGAAACTTTGTACATGAACCCTTAAAAAATATTAAATTTAAACTTTGATATTTAAAGGAATACTTATAAAATAAAAAATAAAACTTACTTTCAATTAATTTAGAATACTTTTATTCACATTTGATTCATATTGTCATATATATTAATAAAAATAAATTAATAGGTTGTATATAAAATTTTGACAATTTTCAAATTGATTATAATAAATTCAACAATAAATATAAGGCTTGAAAATTAATATTAAGAAAAGATTTGCAAAGTTTAAATAAATAGATTTGATTTGATTTTGCAAATATTTTTATTAAAAATACAATACAAAATTAACTAATTCAATTTATACAAGTGAATTTATGGTACTTTTATGGTTTTGAAACCTTAACAATCACATAAATCATTAAATTAAAATTATTTAATTATATTTATTAAAATATGGATAGTTATAATTAAATAGTTTCAATTTAATAATTTTAAAACTTGTCACATTACCTTATGTTTTGAAGTTTTAAGAATACTATAGCAAGCACCATTTATACTTTGTATATTAAATTTTCAATTTATTTAAAATATTTTAAAATAAAAATAATATATAAAATATCATATTTATACTATTGAGAGATAGTTGTATCTGAGCTATAAATAATAATGGATATGAAAAATAATATAGTAAGATAGATAAAAGAAAGAAAAATAGTACATCCACTATAAAATTTAGAAAATATTATAATTAATGTATATTTATTTAATTTGAAATATATCACTTAAAAATTAATAAAAAAATATTGATAAAATTTAAATAAATAATTTTAATTTTAATTTCCATATTTTTTATTTAAAATTTGTTCAATTAATACTTTTTGTATTAAAGTTTTAACTTATTTAAAGTATTATTATAATAAAAAATATGTCATATCATATATATTATTTAATAATATTAAGATATAAGTTGTAAATGAAAAAAATGAACAGGTATAAAGAAAATAGATATAAAAAAGAAACATTTGAACTGCCAAGTTTCAAGAAAATCTTAATACATCATATTTAATATGAAATATAATACCTAAAAATTAATGTTACGCAAATGTTGGCAAAATCTAAACAAGTAAATTTGAATTTAATTTTTATATTTTTATTAAAAATAAAATATATAATTAAGTCATACAATTAATATTTTTATCTTAAAATTTTAACTTCTTTAAATAGTTTATATTAAAAATGAAGTTTATTATATTATATTTATATTATTTATCCATATAATCATGTGAAGTGTAAACAAAAAGAGTGGACATGTAAAAGAAAAGTATGCAAATAAAGTACTTGAAAGAAAAAGAAATAGTTCATACACTATAAAATCATGATAAATTTTCAATTAATGTATATTTAATTTAAAATATATCATTTAAAAATTGATATGAAGAAAATATTTTCAATTTTAATAATTTAATTTAGTTTTATTTTTAAATATATTTTAAAAATATATAATTAATTCATTAAATTAATACTTTTGTATTAAAATTTTAACTTATTTAAAATATTTTTAATAAAGAATATATCACATCTTATTTTTAATGTTCAATAATATTAGCATTTAAGTTGTAAATAATAAAAGTGAATATATAAAAATAAAACATGCAATGAAGTTGATTAAAGGAAGAAAAATAATATTTGAGTTGTAGAGCCTATTAGCATCTAAGTTGCAAATAGCATGAATCAATAGGAAAAAAAAAATGAAAAGCATGCAATAGAGTAGATAAAAGGAAGAAAAATAAAGCGTGAACTATAAAAATTTTAACAAAATTTCACTTGATCTATATTTAATTTACTATTCGACACTTGCAATGATATCAGGAAAATTTAAATAGAACTTTAGCAAATCATAATTCTCAAATATTTTCATTAAAAGATAGAATATGTAAATAATTAATTCTATTCATACTTTTATATTAAAACATTAGTTTGCTTAAAATATTTTATAATACAAATAAAATACATAATATTATATTTATATTACTTAATAATATTAGAGTAGGAATTATAAACGATGGAAGTACATACCAAAAAGAAAAAAGAAAACATGCAATAAAATCAAATAGAAAGGAAAGAAACATTGTGTGAACTATAGTATATATATTATATTTTATATTTTATATTTAAGTTTTATATATTTTAAATAAATTAAAATTTTAGTATAAAAATTATTAAATGAATTAATTGATTGAATATTCTATTTTTTAGAAAATAATACATGAAGATTAAAATCAAATTTATTTATTTAAATTTTTGTTAGTATTTTTTATATTAAATTTTAAGTATTATATATCAAATTAAATATATATTACAAATCAAGTTAAATATATATTAATCGAGATTCTATTAAGACTTTATACCTTACATACTTTTTTTCCATTTCACTTATATTATTTACAATTCAAATTCTATTGAGTAATATGAATTTATGACTATATAATTTATTCTTACAATATAATATTTTAAATAAAAATAAATATTGGTTACAATTGACAAATCTAACTATAAATTTATTATCAATAAGTAAAAGATAATTTTATTTTTTTATTGAAAAATTTCACAATTTATTCATGAAATAATGAAATGTGTTACGTGTAAAATGATTTATCAATTAGCGCAAGTGCACACTGTCGTAAACAAGTAATAAAGTGATAAGAAAGTATCGTTCCCACGAGGATTGTTTCACTAAGTACCAAAATTAATAATCCTAACACTATTTGGCAAATCGATTAATTGGAGAATGAAGTAATTAAATAAAGATCTATGCAGAAAATATTTAAAATAAATATGAATGCAATTGGAATAAAGATGAAGATGAATAAAAGACCTAGGGATCAGACTTCACTTAACAATTTCGGATTGAATCATCTATCTACACTAATCCAATTTTAACTCTCGTAATTGATAGTCGAGTTTCCCTAAATTAATTACTAGCCTCTTCCAAGGTTAAATAATTCTATAATTAATTGCTAATCCACTATATTCCTATGTGAATTAAAATAACTAATCATACATTAGGATTTATGGAACTCATGAAGACTACATAAACCATATGAATATATTTCTATTTTATATGCAATTTACGGTTTTAATTATAGGTTCCATATACATGTATCTCCTTCCGGTCTCAACATACATATTGAGTTCATTCAAAAGGTGGCCAATCAATTGAAAGCATTAAAAGCAATAATTAAAACTCAATCTAGGAAATAAAATCGAAATTAGTTTCAATAGATTAGAATTCAATCCGTTATTATCAAGTTACGTCATCACCCTAGGAAGATGAAGAATTAGAACATAATGAAATTAAAAACAAACTCAAAATAAAATAAAAACATCATCACATTCATGATACAAACATAAGATTATAATTACAAATGCATGAAAATAGAATTACTATCACCTTCCATATAGGAGGAAAACCTAGCCTTCCATTTAAGAGGCATACAAGAACTAAGAATGCATGAACTAAACTACTATCTAAGATGCATGAATTAATGAATGCTGTAAATGATCTCTACTTCTACCTATTTATAGGTGAATGAATCAGCTGCAAGTCATAAATCTTGACCATTAGCTACCAATCACATTCTTTAACTACCACTCATGGTCTTTAACTACCCTTCTTGATTTTCGCAGCAACAATTCTTCTGACTTGTTAATAATTTTTCACCATGAGAATGGCAGATTTACATCTTCCTGTCAACATAGGAGCTGTAAAGCCGGATTTTAAATTTCAAATACCGCAAAGAAATCCTAATTTTGACATTTCTATCCTAAGTTATGATCAGATTAGTAACCAAAGGTCAGATTCCATCAGAACCACTATTTCATCTTCCAAGCAGAATTTGATATCCTTAGATTCCGAACTGGGCTTTTCTTTAAACATGAAAATTGTAGGGATTTTTCTTAGCTTTGTAACCATATAAAGAACAACCCAATCCAACATCTAGAACTCTAGATATAGCATAAAATCTGAAACAGGGTCAGAATACAACATTATCTAAAAGATTTGATTTTATTTCAAATTCAAGACCCATTCACAAAATGCAACTAAATTTATTAAATTAAACAAGATTACATCCAAAAATGCATCATACAAGGAAAAATAAATATGTAAATATTTTACGTATCAAATTCTCCCACACTTAGCTTTTGGACGTCCTCGGACAAATACAAAATAGAAGAAATTAATACTAATACTAATCTACCCATGAGATAAAAAGTACAAAAACATAAGAAAAATAATTAAAGTACAAAGATATCATAGCATTCATGAATCAACAAATCTTGACATATGAAACCAAAAAGGGATTGTAACTTCATTTGAGAAGGATTGAACTAGAATGATATAATCACTATAACTCTTCCTCTCTCAAGTGTTTATGGGTAAGTGTTTCACTCAAATTCATCCTATCAAAGATTGCACTACCATAGGCTTATATAAATTCTCAATCTCCACTACCTGATTTACATGCACACTTCAAATCAAAAGGTCTTATTAAGGGTTGTAATGAGGCCAAGGTAAAGGAAAGATAAAATAGGGATATGAAAGGCTGAGGTAAGGAGAGAAATTAATAAAGCAATTAAAATATGGGTAATCTCTAAATAATTTTATCTTAATATAGCAGCCCACGATTCAAATTCAAGTACACATCAATTTCTCTCTTCTTCTTCTTCTCTTTCTTATTTTTTTATTTTTTTATTTTTTTGAATTATATTTTTTTTCTTTCTTTTTCTTTTTTTTGGAAAGAAAACCTTTGCAACTTTGAAGTTAATAATACATATTCCCCCACACTTTGTCAAAAATCCATTGTTCAAAGATTCAAATGCTCTACTAATCCCTAGGGTTCCGTAAAGACAATTGATATTTCATTAAATGACATATTAATGGATTAAAACAAAGAAACGGTTAATTAGGCTCAAAGGGGTTTATCAATAGTAAAACTGCAGGGTTGGCTATTTAGTTCTAACTAAAAAAAATACCTTTATCATATCTGAGTATGCATGTAAATTGTGATCTCAACCAGATTTTATGCAAGTTTTAGAGTGACAACTTAACAGGTGAATATCACACACAAGAAATATAATACTGATTCAACAAGTAGGCTCAAAATCTCACGGTTAAAGGTTTCTAACTCAATCCAACTCAGAATTCATTGCCAAACCCATCAATTTTAAGAAGTAAGAAAGTTGTTCAATCATGCTATGAAATTTTTTAAAATTATTGAAAAGAACCTAATAAGTAGGAAAATATTTTTTTTTATTTTTATTTTTTTTTAGGATGCGTATCAAGAGTAAGAAATAACTCTTTACTCAACCATCCCTTTTTTATATATAATAAATCTCATGGTTTTACTACCAAAAAATCCTAAAAAGTAATTTTTTTTTATTTTTATTCCCTTCCACACTTAGTGCAGACATTGTCCCCAATGTCTTCAGTAGATTAGCAAAAAGGATTTATTAAAAGGAAATGCATAAGCAACTCACACATAAAAGAAATTTTGGGAGTAAAACCATAAGAGTAAAGAAAGTTACAACCGAAGAGTGGTGTCGGGCTCCTGCTTCTGACTGCTGGTTGGAGATTGTCAATCTATCTTTTTCACTAATGGATCTGGTTTATGTGTATAGCCTTGTAGTTGGTCAATCAGTTGATCAGCAGTTGAGGCAAACATTATGGCACGGCAAGTCGCTTGGGGTATGAATCCCTATTCCACAACTTAATCTAAAAAAGACAGCAAACTATCATAAAAACTATTAACATTTAATAAATCTACTGGTTTCTGATGAAAGTTCAAGTTAATCCAATATGCAACGCTAGAAATTCCATCTAATGCTTCTAAACCACCAGGTAAAGCAATAAAGGCTTCAACATTGTAAAGCATGCATCTAATATGTTCAGGCAAGTTTGAAACCTTTAATGTTTTACCGATGGCGTATTTCTTATCATCTAAACCATTCACAAGGATACTCAGTATTTTGCTTCCTCTAATGTTGGCAGAAATTGTTGCACTTCCTTTTAAGCTATGAAGCCCTCCTCCATACACACAGGCAATCTTTCTAGCAGCTAATGCATGACCAAGTTCAGTTGCTACTATCAGAAATTCTACATTCTTTCCAACATAAGATTTACCAAAAACACAGATAGATTTAAATTTACATTTTGATGGTTTCTCAACCTCTTCCTCTTCTTTACTCTCGCCTTTAGACATTTTGCAAAGTGTGATTGCTGAAATGCATTCTTATAAAACAAAAGCAGAAACAAAGAAATCATGCAAATCAGATAATATTAGAAAAAGATAAAAAAAAATGCTGTGTACAACTGACAAGTGTAATAATGGCGTGAATAAAGTAGAATACGAAATGTAAAGAAAGTCAAAAAGTTACTGAAAAGGTAAACTTAAAAAGAAGAGAAATGTACAGAAAGTTAAAAAGCAGCTGTAAAGATAAAAAGATAAAGGAAAAGTAAAGCAGACAAACGTATGTACAGTAGTTGTGATTGTGGCTCACATCTTCCTCTGATTTTTCGTTCAGTAACGGCTTAAATGGCTTTTATGAGCCGAGGATTTGCTTCCCATCCAATTTTCTTATAAACTGGTAAACAGGGTCTTTTACAGTCAGATTCCCAAGACTGTAGCGTTCCTTTTCTGTATTGAATAAGTTCATTAAATTAAGAAGAACAACATGAACATCTCCACTAGGATGCATCTCAAGAGTCTGAATGATATCATCCAATGACTCTTTACTCAGTCCATCCTTTATGAATCGAATTTTGTCCTCTAGATTTACTGAAATCATTCCTTTATTCCTACAAAACTTATTACAATTCCATCTTGCACACTTATGACAGACTCTCATTCTTTTAGTTGTTCTCTTTTTAGAGTAAGAACTTCTTCCCATACTTGGCATACGTCTAACAAATGATTCATTAAACTCACCTGCTAAACGTACCTTAGCTTCAATAATCCAACGTATATCCTCGGGAAGACCCAAACGCTTAAATGCCTTCATTCTTTCAAGTCGACAGTTGTAGATTTTCCTGAGTACATCTTTGGGAAGAGTAGGGAATCTGCTTTTAAGCTTTACAAGGGATTCCTCCATGATGAGAATGATGAAAACTGAAATTGTAAGTGAAAAATGTTGTGCGATGTGTGCTTAAATAAGTTAGAAGAAAAGAAATGAGTAGAGAAAGAAGTCTTGGGTTGCCTTCCAAGTAGCCGCCCTTCTTTAACGTCTTTAGCTAGACAAAGTCCTCTTTTTTTTTAATACTTACCAGCTGGCTCCTCGAACGTGATGACAGTCTTGATGGTGTTGAATGCACTGTCATTGTATTCTTTCAATCTTTACCTGTTTACTTTGAATTTTCTATCACCATCTTGAATCTCTACAGTTCCATACGGCCAAACTTGAATCACAGTAAAAGGCCCTGACCACCTTGATCTTAATTTTTCTGGAAAGAGTTTTAACCTTGGGTTGTAGAGAAGTACTTTCTGCCCCGGTGTGAACTCCTTCCTTATAATTCTCCTATCATGCCACATTTTTGTCTTCTCTTTACAAAGCTTATTTTCATAAGCCTTTGGTTCTAATTCTGGTGATTTTTCTATTGATGGAACAGGTTTACTTGACTTCTCTCCTAAACCTTTGAATGGTTTCTTGTTCAAAATTGGAGAATTTATCTCAAGGCAATTAATTTGCTTCAGGATTTTAGGATTAGTAGACTTTGATGCATCAATTATTCCTACTGCTAATGGCTCTTCTGTGCAGGTTTCATGCATTACATCTTTCATGCAATTAGTTAGTGTGTCTACTCTGTAATAGATATTATCTTTATATGGAAAAGCTTTAAAAATATTGAAAGATACTTGATCATCTTGAACCTGTAAAGTTAGCTTTCCCTTCTGCATATCAATTAGAGCTCGTCCAGTTGCTAGAAATGGTCTCCCAAGAATAATAGGAATTTCTTGGTCTTCTTCCATGTCAAGCACTATGAAATCCGCTGGGAAGATGAATTTATCAACTTTTACTAGCACATCTTCAAGGATTCCGCGTGGATGCTTTATTGAACGATCTGCTAGCTACAGTGACACGGTAGTTGGTTTCACTTCTCCCAATCCCAGCTTCTTGTAGACGGATAATGGCATCAAATTCACGCTCACACCAAGGTCACATAAGGCTATTTCAAATTCACACTCTCCGATGGTACAGGGTATGCAGAAACTTCCAGGATCTTTAAGCTTTAGCGGTAGTTTCTTTTGGAGAATTGCACTACACTCTTTAGTTAAGGCTACCATTTCGAAATCCTCCAGTTTGCGTTTCTTTGATAAAATCTCCTTCATAAATTTTGCATAACTGGGCATTTGGGCTAAAGCTTCAGCAAATGGGATGTTAATATGCAACTTCTTAAATACTTCCAGAAACTTGCTAAACTGCTTGTCTAGCTTAGCTTTCACCAATCTTTGAGGAAATGAAATTGGTGGAACATATGGTGGAGGATTATCTGGAAAAGTCATTCTTCCTGGAATCACCTCATCTTCTTTTTGAGCTTCTTCATTTTTCTTCCTTGATTCTGGCTCATTTAACTGCTTCCCACTTCTTAATGAAACAGCCATTACGTGCTCTCTAGGATTTCTTTCAGTGTCGTTGGGTAAAGTCCCTGGTTGTCTGGAATTCAGCATACTTGCAATTTGGCCCATTTGTACCTCCAAATTTTTATTGAGGTTGCTTGAGTTTGCATGATTGCTTCATGATTCTTGAGTGTAGCTTCTGTTCTGACCATGAATTAGGAAGTATTCATGGTTAATTGAGGCAATGCTTCTTCTAAATTTGCCTTTGGTTGTGGTTGTGATTACTGAATTTGCTGTTGATAATTCCCTTGAGGTTTGAACACATTCTAGTTATACTTCCACCCTAAATTAGGGTGGTTTCTCCATCCTGGATTGTGTATGTTTGAGAAAGGATCATTTTGACGATTTTGATTCCCTACATAGTTGGCTTGTTCAAGTTGAGAAGGAATGAATGGATTACCTTCTTGGCATTGTGTGCTCATGTGAGGACCTCCACATAAATCACAAGCATCTGCAGGAGTTCTGATTGCATTTGCTTGAGCTGTTAATGAACTCACTTGCTTGGATAAAGAGGTAACTTGAGAAGACAAAGTGGTTAGAATGTCTAGCTCATGGACTCCAAGTGCTTTCTTTGAAGTGTTGCGTTCAGAAGGCCATTGGTAAGCATTTGCTGCCATCTCTTCCAACAGCTCTATAGCAGCTTTTATGCTTTTTTCCATTAATGATCCACCAGCTGCAGCATCTACAAGTGTTCTGGTAGCATTAGACAATCCATTGTAGAAAGTCTGTAATTGTAGCTAATCTGGTAGCCCATGATGAGGACATCTTCTTAGCAGCTCCTTGTATCTTTCCCATGCTTCATAAAGGCTTTCCATGTTATGCTGGGTGAATGAAGCAATCTTATTCCTCATTTTTGCAGTTTTAGCTGGAGGAAAGAATTTTTCTAGGAATTTTTATGCCAATATGTTCCATGTAGTGATGCTCCCTACTGGTAAAGAGTGTAACCAGCTTTTAACCTTATCCCTAAGTGAGAAAGGGAAGAGTCGCAACCTTATGGCATCATTAGAAACGTCATTGTGCTTGAATGTATCACAAATTTCTAGAAAGCTGGCTATGTGTGCATTCAGATCTTCTGCTGAAGAACCTCCAAACTGATTTGCTTGAATCATTTGAATTATGGCTGGCTTGATCTCAAAGTTGTTAGCTGGTATAAGTGGTCTCCTGATCCCAGAAATGGTATCCATAACTGTTGGTGTGGCATAGTCACGGAGTGCTTTGGTGTCTAGTTCTTCTCTCAAATCTGCCATTGCTTCACTTTGATCTACAGTTGCCTGCTTCTGTATCTTTTGATTCCTTCGACAAATTTTCTCGATCTCAAAATCAAATAGCAACGGCTCAGCAAGTCTCGATCTGGTCATACAATAGGATAAACCTGAAAAAAAGAAAAGAAACACTAAAGAAAAAAAATGTAAAATAAAAACCAAATTAGGATTAAGATTACTTGATATTGATATTAATGATAACAATTCCCGCAAAGGCGTCAAAAACTTGTTACGTGTAAAATGATTTATCAATTAGCGCAAGTGCACACTGTCGTAAACAAGTAATAAAGTGATAAGAAAGTATCGTTCCCACGAGGATTGTTTCACTAAGTACCAAAATTAATAATCCTAACACTATTTGGCAAATTGATTAATTGGAGAATGAAGTAATTAAATAAAGATCTATGCAGAAAATATTTAAAATAAATATGAATGCAATTGGAATAAAGATGAAGATGAATAAAAGACCTAGGGATCAGACTTCACTTAACAATTTCGGATTGAATCATCTATCTACACTAATCCAATTTTAACTCCCGTAATTGATAGTCGAGTTTTCCTAAATTAATTACTAGCCTCTTCCAAGGTTAAGTAATTCTATAATTAATTGTTAATCCACTATATTCCTATGTGAATTAAAATAACTAATCATACATTAGGATTTATGGAACTCATTAAGACTACATAAACCATATGAATATATTCCTATTTTATATGCAATTTACGGTTTTAATTATAGGTTCCATATACATGTATCTCCTTCCGGTCTCAACATACATATTGAGTTCATTCAAAAGGTGGCCAATCAATTGAAAGCATTAAGAGAAATAATTAAAACTCAATCTAGGAAATAAAATCGAAATTAGTTTTAATAGATTAGAATTCAATCCGTTATTATCAAGTTACGTTATCACCCTAGGAAGATGAAGAATTAGAACATAATGAAATTAAAAACAAACTCAAAATAAAATAAAAACATCATCACATTCATGATACAAACATTAGATTATAATTACAAATGCATGAAAATAGAAATATTATCCATTCATGTAGGAGGTAAAACCTTCCATATAGGAGGAAAACCTAGCCTTCCATGTAGGAGGCATACAAGAACTAAGAATGCATGAACTAAATTATTATCTAAGATGCATGAATCAATGAATGCTGCAAATGATCTCTACTTCTACCTATTTATAGGTGAATGAATCAGCTGCAAGTCATAAATCTTGACCATTAGCTACCAATCACATTCTTTAGCTACCACTCATGGTCTTTAACTACCCTTCTTGATTTTTGCAGCAACAATTCTTTTGACTTGTTAGTAATTTTTCACTATGAGAATGGCAGATTTACATCTTCCTGTCAACATAGGAGTTGTAGAGCCGGATCTTAACTTTCAAATGCTGCAAAGAACTCCTAATTTTGACATTACTATCCCAAGTTATGATCAGATTAGTAACCAAAGATCAGATTCCGTCAGAACCACTGTTTCATCTTCCAAGCAGAATTTGAGATCCTTAGATTCCGAACTGGGCTTTTCTTTAAACATGAAAATTGTAGGGATTTTTCTTAGCTTTGTAACCATATAAAGAACAACTCAATCCAACATTTAGAACTCCAGATATAGCATAAAACCTAAAACAGAGTCAGAATACAACATTATCTAAAAGATTTGATTTTATTTCAAATTCAAGACCCATTCACAAAATGCAACTAAATTTATTAAATTAAACAAGATTACATCCAAAAATGCATCATACAAGGGAAAATAAATATGTAAATATTTTACGTATCAAAATGCCTAGAATGTAAATATAAATTAAAGAATAAAATAGACCCTAAATTGTAAATTAAGCAATAATTTTTCAAAACTCTTAATTTACAAAAATACAAAATGCTGGCACCCTATTTTGTCCAAATAATAATAAAAAAAATAAGTACATAAAAAATTTAACAAAATAAAAATAAAAAATTTAAAAATAAAAAATAAAAATTCTTATATAAGATAAGAATAGTAGATAAGGAGTTACCAATATTATACCTCCCTTATACTCATATATTGCATTTTATTCAATTATATAGTAAACTATATTAATCACAGACACATCGTCAACCTATCTCTATCTTCACAATGAAATAAAATAATTTTGAGAAAGAAAATTTCATATAGTAGTAGCCAATGTTAAAAAATAATAAAGGTTTTGTTGAATTCTTAGCCTATTAATGATATTTTGGTGAAATGTAAATCAAATATGAACTAAATGTAAATGTAATTGTTGAAGCCTTCTCTATGAAAGTTAAAGCAATTTCATTTAAAAGGGCATTCAAAAAAATTAAAAAAAATTCTAGAAAGATTCAAAAGAATTTTGAAAGGAGAAGAAAAGCATAGGAGAAGGAGTAAAAAGGAATAATAAAAAAAGTGAAATAGAAAAATAAAAAAGGGAAGAAGGTAATAAAGAAAATTTATTGAAAAGAAATTCCTCATCATCAGAGACACTTTCTTTTACTCTCTTTAAATTTCATATGTGAGATACTAGAACTTTCGTTGTTTTAAAATTCTAAATGAATGTCTTAACCATAAATTAAGTTTTGATTACACACACTAAAATAATAATTGTTGTTAATTTTAAAATATATTTGTATCAAAATAAAAAAAGATAAAAAAGAGATAAAAAAGAAATAAAAAGGATTAAAAAAAAAGATGAACCTCACTCCTATAGTGTAAGGTCTTGAACTCCTAGGAAAGAATGAGGGAAATAAAATTGCAAGAGAGATAGAAGTAGGCAAGATTCTCAATTTCAAGATAAAGAAAAGGGTTATAGTGGGAATTACACATATGGTTTTGAACCTTATCATGATATTTTTTGATTTTTGCTTTTTATTTATTTATAGGTAAAATAATGATAAAATTTAAAATCATAATATATATATATATCAAGAAAGGACATCTCCCACCTTTTTTTCAAAGTAGGATGGGACAATTCTGACCAATCCACCCCAAATATGATTCTCATTTTAAACTTTTGTTAAATTTTTTTTTGTATTTATTTGATATTATAAATTTATTATTTTGTACTTCTTATGATAGGATAAATTAAAATGATTTGAAAATTTAAACTATTTTAATATTCTCAAGATAAAAGATTTTTTTAAAGTTAAATCAACTGAATTAATTTAACTAAAAGAATATTAATATTTTTGCACATAAAAATTATCTTATACTCATCATATGTACTCACAATTTATATTTTTATTTAAAAAATTATTATACATTTTATGATGATAAAATAATATTAAAATTAATTACAAGTGTAATAAATATAATTTTAATTTTTTTTGAACAATTCTTTATTCAAATTTGACTATAAAATTTGATAAAAGAATATTAATTGCAAGTGTACTCACATAAAAATTAACTAAAAGAATATTAATATTTTTGCACATAAAAATTATCTTATACTCATCATATGTACTCACAATTTATATTTTTATTTAAAAAGTTATTATACATTTTATGATAATAAAATAATATTGAAATTAATTACAAGTGTAATAAATATAATTTTAATTTTCTTGAGTAATTTTTTATTCAAATTTGACTATAAAATTTGATAAAATTGATATTTTAAAAATTATAAAATAATATTAAAATTATAATTTCAATTGTCCCAGCAATCTTGTCTTCAAATTTGTTCATGAAGTTTAATAAATTTGATGCTTTAAAATTGTGAAATAATATTGTAATTATAATTTTAATATTTTTAAAAAATTTTATTTCAGATTTGGTTATGAAGTTAGATAAATTTGATAATATAAATTAAAAATTATTGATATGATACTTTTAAAATAAATAAATAAATAAGATTACTTAAAATAATTCTTCTTTACTTTAAAAGTTATATTACAATTATTTTATAAAAAATCTTCCAAAAATGAAAAAATGAAAAATTTTCAAAAATAATAAAATAATTTTTAAAATAATAAATAAAAATCTTTCAAAATATAAAATAATAATAATTTTTTATAAATAATAAAATAAAAATATTTTAAAAATATTTCAAAGATGATAAAATAGAAATCATTTAAAAAATAATAAAATTTATACCTATGACGTATCAAAATTAAATAATCTAATTGCAAGTATGATCATAACAGTACTTAACATTATTGAGGTATTTTATTTCATTCAAATTCTACTATAAAATTGGATAGATTTGGGTAACTAAATTAATAAATTAATTAAAATTAAAATCACACTTTTAAAAAAAAATACATATATATAATATAATAAAGACCATCATAATTCAATTCAAAAGATAGAATTAGAATAAATAAGTAACTATTTTTTGAATGGATATTGTAGAGTACTAATATGTTCTCTACAAGTAACTAACTCTCAAATCTGAATCCTAGGAATGTAAACCATTTTTTGTGTTTCAATCATCCTATAAAAAATAGTTAATGGTAACTCTATTTTTTTTTATTTATATATCAAAATTTCTAAGGAGGTACAAAACTCGCTCGCTTCCCATAGAATCCTTCATAGGGCATGTTGTGACACAAAATATTGAAAAATTGAAAGTTTTGGAAAGTTAGTTATCAACTATCATCACTTTTCTCTCATTAAATAAAAAATCACATAAAAAAAGGATAATATGTAATTAAGGGTGTATTGTCAAGCTCCTCACAAGCAACTTGATGTCAACTTACAAAAATCTTGATTCAAGTCTGAATCTAAATAAATCAAGTTTAAACAAGTTAAACTCAACTAATATACAAACCAGACCTAAATTTCATATTATGTGATTCTTGTGACAAGTCTAATTATAAATTTATCATCAATGAGTAAAGGAAAATTTAATTTTTTTATTAAAAAGTTTTCACAATTTATGTATGAAATAGTGAAATGCCTTGAATGTAAATGTAAATTAAACAATAAAATAGGCACTAAATTGTAAATTAAGCAAACAATTTTTAAAACTCTCAATTTAGAAAAATACAAAATATTAAACACTTAAAACTTTCAAAAAGTTAGTTATCAACTTTCATTACTTTTCTCTCATTATATAAAACTCACAAAAAAAAGGATAGCATGTAATTAAGGGTGTATATAAGCCAAGCTCCTCACAAGCAGCTTGATATTGACTTGCAAAAGACTTGCTTCAAGTTCAAATTTATATAAGTCAAGTTTAAATGAGTGAAACTCAACTAATAAGCCTATTTTGAATTTTATATTATGTGATTCAAATTATTTGTGAGCACAAATTAGTTTAATAATGAAAATAATTTTTTATTTTTATACTATATATCAATAATATAATACATAAAAAATTAACATAATATTAATTGTTGAGGTTGTATCAAGAAATATAATATTTTAATTAAAATGATTAATTTTTTAAAATATGTTACTTTTTACTAAATATAATTATTAATATTATTTGACTAACATGTAGATAGTTAGAAAAATTCATGTTATTTGATAAAAAAAATTCAATAGTTAGTTTATTTGTGTATGATAAAATTTTTTATATCAAATTTAGGTGAAATAATTAATTATTTGAATAAGGTTATATAAACTCATTTAAATTCATATTTATTAGAAATTTGAACTTGAATATTTCATTTTCATAAGAAATTTAAGCTTAATACGATATTGCTCATATTCAAATTAAGTTTAAGCTTGAGTTTAAATTATTTAAATTTAATAATATTCTATTTAAATTTACATTCATTTATTTTTAATAAATTCAAATTTTATCATAAAAATATTTAACCTGACACCGTTTATTTATACACCGTACATATTCTTTTTCTTTTTATCTTCCTTCCCTTCGTTTTCCTCCGTACAAACGAACCATCAGTACATTAATTATTTGCGAGGTGGAGGGTTTATAGCTATTCATACGTATGACTCAGCTACTGCATCGCTCATCGAGGAAATCACACTTAAATAGGAAAAAAAATTAAGAATTTTTATCTTAAGTAGTATCCAATAATTTTTAAAGATTTTATATTTTTATTAAATTTAAAATTTAATTTCTTATCATACGTTCATTTGTTAGTTTAATAATTCTTTATGTTAAAAAAAATACATACACACTCTTAAAAAAGGATCAAAATATAGATCTGTACTTATATTTGTAATATTTTATTTTGTATTGAAATATCTACACTCTTTTTGTTAGGGGAAAATACACAAAATTCCCTTAAAATTTGCACTAGTGTCTGCATAAACTTCAAAATGCGACAAACCACCCCTTGAACTTTAAGAAAAAATGAAAATCTTCCCTCCCAACGATACTTACAATAACATGTGAGATGAACTTGCCTTCCCTCCCGTTGGAAGTTGTTTTTGAATGTGCCTTAATTTGACTTCTTGCTGGATGCTATTTCAACTAAAAAGGATTAGACTGCTTCTTTGTTTGGGTTTTTCTTTTGCCATAGTTTGAAATTCATTTCCTCTTGGTTCATGATTTGAAGAATGGAATGCTTGCTTTCACTAGTATGCAGCACCTAAAGCATTGGCTTCGGTCAAAGAGTGTGAGTTTATTTGTGTGGAATAGTAGCAATAATAAGGACCTCATGGACAAGCAAGAATTTCAAGTGAAAATATGGCAAATGCTCAAATGAGGTATTTGGAATTAGAAATTGTTTCCTTTCAATATTGGTTTTGAACATGAATCAAAGGTAAAGTTGATATTTTGGGAGATTGGTTCTAGTTTTTTACATCTATTTTAGATGCTTGTTTTAGAATCTGCTATTGATCTTCCTTGCACATCAGATGTTTGCAATTATATATAATAGTTAAGTAAAAGTTAAGATTCCCTATACATAATTTATAAGTCCAAAAACTATACTATGAACAATAAATTCAAATATAATACAACAATGTTGAATATTATCAGTTAGCTTTTATGTCATGAAATTTCTGTAGCATTAATGGTAGGACAGCAGTATATATGTCATGAAATTTCTCCAGCATTAGTGGTAGGATAAAGTATACATGTGTGATTTTTTTTTTTGAAAGGGGATTGCTACCACAATCTATAATGTATATCTGCCGATGCTGCCAACAATTTTCTTCATTTCAGAATTTTTCACCATAATTGTAGTTCACCACTTGCAAACATGAAATCACCTTCCTTACTTGCAGCTATCACCCTAAATAACAACCTTCTCATTCAACTTTGAACTAGAATGTTGCCTTTATTGATGACATCTATAAGGAAAAGGTTAGACAAATTTGAAACATGCATGGAATGCAACACAATACTAAAATAGCACCATTTTAGGTTTCTACTTTAAACATTTGATTAAATAAATGGTGTAACACATTAATAAATGAAGTTAAAAAATCTATCATTCATGTGTGATTGCATAGTTAAGGAAAATGACTACAACATATTATTAGAACTAAACTTATAGTTCCATATTCAGATAAGGTAATAGATAGAGCTATGCCTTTGCAAGGCCTTTTGAAGTAGTAAGTCCTATAGCTAGTGAGAGTACTATAGTCATAATTTTACCAATCCCATCTTCCTTTGCTATATGAATTCCTTTGCTCCATAGGATATTTCATTCTTAGTTCAAGCAGAATTGGAGAGAAAGGATTGAAGTTAGTCCAATGAGCTAACCTACTAAGAAAGTAGTTAGTAAGGACAGTTCCCAAAAGCAAGGAATTATAACTAAGTTGAAGAAAAAGCAGGAATGTTGTTGGGGTTCAAACTTGTAATAAAGGAAGGGGAAATAAGACAAAGGCTAACTAAGGATGAAGTAAGGTCTTGTTAAAGCCTTAGGTGAGGAAAGGGCTTGTAACTAGCACTGTATGAATAAGTAAGCGTGTAAGGGTAAAAGTTACTAGCCCAAGTGCAAGTAAGTAATGGATTGGGGGCTTAAGGGTTGGTGTTATTAGTCCTCGAGGATTGGGATAGACTAAGTTTTTTAAGATAGAGGAAGCATGGCATGAGTTAGTTAATTAACTTTTGCTAGAGCTTTAATAAGGATTGGATGGAATATGTCCCTATCTTTTTAAGTAAGCTAAGCCTTTAATCCAACCTTGTATTTTAAAGGAAAAAAATACTAAGAGGTAGTGATAGAGAGAGAGATAGTTAAAAAGGCAAGAAGTTAGAGTAACCCAAGTTGGAAGAAGGTTTTTGAAAGTTAGCCTTAACCAACAAGTAAGCATACTAGATCTATTTTAGTAAAAGTACTTGGGGAAATATTTCCATCGCTATTAGAAAGTAATATTCCTTCATTGCTAGCTAACAAGAGGGAAATAAAAATTTTCTTTATTGCTACTGTAAGACCCAACCATGTCCATATGTGCCTAAAAAATGGTGTATAGAATACCTTCTCATCAAATGTTAGAATACCTATAAACAATTGATCTTATAAGCCTATATGTCTAACATGACTATAAGATTGGTCAAAAATACATGTGAAATTACTATTTAAGTTCTTTAATTTGAATAAATAATGCTCAAAGGGCACCAAACAATCACTGTCATCCATAAAGATGATGAAAACATATCCATTTTGCATGCTGCTAGCAACTAAATGTATTAACAATTAAAAGCATATCTAGTAGACAATTTTATTATTTTATTTTTAAAATTTTCTTGGTATGAATGTTAAAACAATTTTAGTAAAGTAAAATACTAAAATTTTATTTCCTTCATTTGTTGGTTAGGAAAAATCAACAATGGTTTAGTATATGCAGAAATTTGACAAGAATAGTGGAAATGCTTAACAAGATAACAAGAAATTTGCAAAATATAGTTATAAATTTTTACTAGACTTCCATTAATTGGTAATTTGGTTCATCAAATGGGTTGAATGTGTTGCTTGATGAACTTGATAACCTATAATTATGAATGATCCACTGGATATGTTACACATATTGAACTTGAAGAACAACATATATGATATGAATTTGACTCGGTATAGGTTTAGTAACTAACAGTAGTTCTAATATTGGATATAAATAGATATTTGAGAATAATTCCAATAGTATACTAACCTAATTGAAGAGGAATTTTTTAGGCTTTTGCATAGCTAAAACCTACAAAGCATAATAAGAAATATAATTAAAATGACAGCTTAGTACATATAGAAATATCATTAAGAGGAATTTTTTTGGCTTTTACATAGCTAAAACCTGCTATGTTGTTCGTTGTTGTCTTCTTCTAATTTTTAACCATTTATAAAATCTCTACTAATAAGCTCCATTTATTTTGATGAAACAGGTATGTGGTTACTTTGATTGGTAGAGCCTTCTGTAACTGAGTATTCGAATGATTATGCCCTTGGGTAAGGAGATAAGTATTCAATTTTAGAAGTTAAGATGAAATTGAAGGAAAGAGAAGGTAAAGTGGAGCTTAAAGCAAAAGAAGCCAATTTGCACAATGAGAAGAATATTGAACCACAGAATATAATGGAAGAAATGATGTTGAACATACAAACATTGGTGTAGGAATCACATGATAAAGTGGAAAAAATGTTTGAAGTTACTGATTTTGATATGGGTTATAATAGGATGCATTTTCATTATGTTATTAAAAGGATGCAATTAAATGCTTAGTTGAAGAGATGTAGGATAGTATGAAATTATAAGCCCCTAGATATATTTTGAGGGAATTAAGGATAGGTCCTCCACTTCTAACTTCCATGTTATAAGTGTCATTTTGTAAAGGAATTAGGGATAGGTTTCCCATTTTAAACTTACATGTTGTAAGTGTCATTTTGTAAGAAGACTTCCTTATTAAATTATGAATGGAAAACTAGTCTTTTAAGCAATACATTGTTGTTTTAATTTTATTAGCTATGAGATTTCTATCCATCCTTTGTTTAAAAAATGAAATAAAATGTATTTCAATCCAATGCTAATAGAAGAGCTACTAGATAGTATTCTGACACAGCTAGTAATGAAGTTATTTATATAATTGTTAGATAGTATTGTAGCATAGTTGGCAGTATTTTAAGTTGGATAGAATAGTTGCGGAAATCTAATTATTTTAATACTATTGGAAATATAGGTCATTTGAATACATAAAGGTTATAAATGCTAGTATATTATAACTATTATATATGTTAATACACTAGTCAATTTATGTGAATATATCTACTGCAATACCAAACAATAAAAGCCTTCTCACAATAGAATTATATTAATAAGGGGATTCAATAAAATTGTACTAATTAAGAAGCAAATATTCCAATTGCTAAAATGAGGCCATATATTATCTAAGGATTGAAATCCAATACAGAAAAACCTTTGGCATTATAGGTTCTAACTTATAGAGTTCTTTATATATCCACCAAAAAAGGCCTAAATACTAACAAAAGAAACTTAAACACCATTTAAGGTTATAACTTGCGGAACCTAAACTAAGTACTAGTTTTAATATTTTATTTTTCTCCTTCATAATTGGAAGTGATCTGGCTATATTGAGATGTTGGTGGTACCACACTAGTTCCTTTAATGGCACAAGATCTCTTAATTTTCTTTGCATAGGTAGGACTTGTTCCTTATGGAAAAAAAATCCATTGCTAAAATTTTCCATAAAAATTAAATACGTATACAACATTGTGAAACAAAGGAAACAACATATGGCACCTTAGTTTTGTTTTATAATAAATCTACTATTTTTATAGACTTCCTTTTTATAAGTCTATGCATTATGGCCAATAGTGAGGCACTTGCTACATGTAACGAAGTCTCCTCTTTTCTACACTCTACTTGCTAACTTAGGCTCGTCTACTTGCTTTTTCCTCTGTTTTTTAGGCTTACCAGCTGCCTTCTTATAGTGTGGAGGCAATACAGTGGGATGGTTAGTGATTTTCCAATCAAATTCACTAGGCATATAAGATATCAAAAATTCATAAGTCTTTTTATATATATCTATTATGAACTAATCAAATATATATGATTCAGGGCTTTTACACATGTGTTGAATGGCCGCAATAACATGCTTACATGGGATTCTAGTTAAATTCTAATCCCTACAAAAGCAAGTTTGTGCTAAAAGGTCCACAATCTTAATAATGTCATAATAGTCGACTTTAAACTTCATTTCTCTAGCATAGTGAGCAAAACAATTCCTTAACTCATGTTTATTACCTTTCACCTTCTCCTTTACAATAGGTGTAAGGAGATCATTATAATTTTTGACGCCATCATTTTTAATTTGGAGCCTTATCATGACTTCTCTTCTAATTTATTTTAGCATTTGCAAGATAGGTATTTCTTTACCATAAAAAATATATGAATTCTATAACTTATTCAAATTGTTAACAAGAACATCACATTTCACCTTCGGATTAAAATGGGACCTTAACTAACATTTAGGGTCCAAGTCATTCAAATAATTATATACATTAACATCATGATTTTGTATTCTATTCATCCAACTCTGAAACTCTTTTAGTGTATTTGCATATGCTGACATCCAAATTGTATCTTTCAACTTTTTTCCCTTATACTTTGAATTCACATTTCCATAACAGCACTTCACACAATATCTATAGGTAGCATTAGGCAATTTATCTTTAAAAATATCCAACAAGCCCTACATTAACAATTAAAATCATTACTTAGTAGCTTATATGATAATAATAAATTTCAAAAAATAAAAACTAATTTAAGATGTATTTTAATATTTTACCTATCACTTATAAATGCCTGCTTTGTATCCTTAGGCTACCTAAGATAATTAAGAAGGAGATCTATTAACTAATTTGAACTTTCTTTATTTTCCTTTTCAATTATTGCCTAAGCCATAAGATATATGTTATCATTGCCATCTCTACCCACAGTACTAAGTATTTGCCATCCAAACACTCCCTTCAAGAAATAACCACCTATTCCAATGATTCTTGTACATCCAACAAGGAACTTTTTTTTTTAGCATATCAATAGCCATGTAAAACCTATTAAAGTAAGCAAGGCCCACTTTTCTTGGTGGCTCGAGTAATAACTTACAAGGACTACCTAGATTATATTTCTTAATGGTGGTACAATAATCCTACAACTTAGCATATTAACCACCCAAATCTCCTTGCTTGATGTTAATTGCTTTCCTTTAATTTCATGTTCTTTCCATTAACTTTACATTGTCATCTAACTATTTTTTTCATTGAAGTTAAGCTCTATTTAGGATTATCACAAAGATCCCTAAAATAGCTTTTAGCTAGGTAATTTAAGGTCACTAGCCTATTTTCAAATTTATTGGCACATGTATGCTTTAAATAAAATGTCTTAATTTGAATTATTGTCTTTCCTTGCATTGGTAAAGCATATATCCTCCAATTACAACCTTTTTTTCTTTAGTTAGCAAGCATCCTCTTATTCTTATTTTTCTTCCACTTTACATCACACCATTTTCTAACATCCTATTCATTCACAGCATCTCTAAACAATTTTGCATTCTTAAACTTTATCCTTACAACAAGAATAGGGTTTTCCATATCAATTTCCTTATTGAATTTAGACCAATTTAGCTTTCATTCATCATTTAACCCATTATCACTAAGGTGGTCATATTCTGGTTCTTAATTAGTTAAGAAATCAAACATTTGCTTGCCCTTGCTATTCTTACCTTGAAATAACTCAATTTTTCCTTTAACTTGCTTATCATCATGTTCAATTTTATCTTTATCAACTCCATTATTTTCACTTTTTTTCTCCTTAAGGTGCACTTCTTATTCTGTTAACAATATGCTTTACCTTATTACCTTCTAAAAATGTAGTAACAGAACAAGTAGAAATTAAAAATATGCCATCATCAGTTAGCCCCTCTAGGCTTATAACCATCTATGGCAACACCTCTTTAATCACATGATCATTTTCAAGATCAACACCATCTTTACTTGTTCCTTCCATAGAACACTCTTCAGCTTTATTATTTTCTTTATCATTAAAATAACTAGCACCATAATAAAATTTAACATTCTCATTTTTGTCATTCCTCATATCTTTTTTATCCCTATCATTCCTATCATCATTCTTCAGATTTCTATCATCATCTATCAATGGTGCTAAATTTAAAAGCCCTATCCTAAACTTCATATAAACAAACCATAAGTTTTGCTCCATTTAGGCTTTTATCATTTCCATTATCTTTTAATTATTTTCAATTAACACCAGACTATTCTCTTCTAGGCTTCTATTAGGCAATTTATAATATAGCTCTGATGTGAATGGATATCCAAGCTCTACCACTATATCTAGTAGGTTCCAATTGCTAAACAAGTTTGGATCAACATGTCCTATTATATCAACATTACTATCTATATAATTATGATGAGGTTAAGTTCTTAGTTAACCTCTATAATGTAGTTCAATTACCATATAGTTAGACATATCTATCTATAAAAATAAAGAAACTTATAATTAGACTAAGAATAATTGGCTTGGATAATGTTATATAAACATATTAAAATACTATCTAGCCATATTAGAATACTGTCCAACACTTGTACAAATACCTCCATCTTGTCCAAATCCAAATACTGCCTAGAGTAATACAAATAACTTCATTGTATACTTTAATTTATCCAGCAGCTATTTTGTCCACCAAGATTCACATGTCTTCAAAATGACACTAGTCTCACATGACCTATATTTGTACCATTCTATCTAGCAACTTCTTTGTTAGTATTGGAGTAAAGTTATGTTTCTGAATAAAAAAATACATTCTATTTCATTTTATATATGAAGGATGGATATCTACTTAAAACATTAAAGAAACTTAGACTAATAACAATTTGCTTAAATATTGTTAATATACTTCACTTACATCCCCTATCTTTCATGCCACCAGTCCAAAAATAAACATCCATTAAATCTTCAGATTTAATTTTTATCACATTCAACAAAAATTTTTCTTTAACGAAACATTTCAAGTGAAGTTTTCAAGTAAGCTTATATAGGATCAATGCATACTGCTAGTCACTATAGTGACAAATTTTATATTTTTTTTAGCTTATCATTCTTACAAACCATCCTAGAGAAAATCTCTTTTACATTTGCATAAATACTTGTAAAAATAAGATCTTATTTTTGCTGTAATCTCATTGTTTTCATGTACTAAGAAATCCCAAATATAAATCAACTACAACATCAGGCAAAAGAAAAACATTGTGTACTTCTACAATAAAGTATATCTCATTTACTAGTTTCAACACTTGATAATCAACAAAATAGATGAAAAAAAATGAGAAAATACATTATAGAAAGTAAGCATAAGAAGATGATATGCTTGCATTTTAGGATCATTGGTCACATTTCATTTCCCTTTTCATTGTCATCGATGGTTGAAACTTCATTTGTAAGAAAGCGCACGTTTAAAAATAACATCTAGAAAGGAAGGCAAGTTCATCTCACGTACTGCTATTAAGTAAGGCTATCAAACGAGCTAGCCTGTATGGATACAGGTTGGTCTGCGATAGGTCAGGTACCTAACAAGTCGTCTATATTACTAGTATTAAAAAATGAATTCAATTTTAAGGATATAAACCCGCCAAAACTTCTAACGAGTATAGGCTAGTTCGTAGGTTTTAACTAAAAACTCATGAACTCTAAGAATACAAGCTAGTCCATTGCAGACCGGGTCCATGACAGGTTAGTCCGTATTACTCGTATTAAAAAGGTCTAAGTTTAAAAATCCATATATGTAAAAATGGGTTGTTGGTCAGTTTGCGGACTGCGACTCATTTGACAATCTTACTATTAAGTACTAATGGGAGGGAATGTTTTTATTTTTTTTCTTAAAGTTAAGGGGGATGGTTTGTTGCATTTTGAAGTTTATGCACTAAATTTAACACTAATGCAAATTTTAAGAGAATTTTGTGTATTTTCCCCTTCTTGTTATTTTACAAAATAAAGGACTTATATAAAATGAAATAAGAATTTTTTACTTAATATTCTATATTTTTAACACGTAATTTTGAATTATTATTATTTATACTTAAACTATTCATATGATTGCAATGTTGGCATGCCTATAAAAATGCTAATAGTAATTTTAATTAAATAAACATAATATTTAATTTTTAATTTATAAAAATAATAATTATTATACTTTTTTAAACTTTATAATTGGCATTATAACTAAAAAATAGTTAGTATGAAAGAATATAAGAAAAAAAGTATGCATACGTTATTATTAAAGTAATGAAGTTTAAAAATCCGCTTCAATATTTTTTTGATATTAAAAATGAATGAAAGGTTAATAAAGACAAAAATAAAAACGACTTCTTCACAATTTTCATCTCAATTTTCGCAAGTCTCGGATATTTTTTCTCTTCTACTTGAAATGTTTATCTTAGAAACACTTCTAAACACTCATTCTCAGAAAGTTCTCTCGAGTAGATTTCGCAAGTAGAAATTCTCGTGATTGAGGCAATCTCTTTGTTGCGTCTTACTATTATAATTTTACCGCCATTTTTGTTTCTCTCAATGCAACTGTCCCCCAAAAGAATAGTCAACTCTTGCCATTTTTTACGATCATTATTCCAAACATCATCCATGACGATTGAAATTGTCTTGTGATGCAACTCATTCCCAGTGCTATCCTTTTAACATCAAATTCAGCCGATATCCACACCCTGGCTTGTATATCAGAATGCTTCGTTACCCTTGCATCATTGTACGCCGACTTGGCAAGTGTGGTCTTGCCCAGCCCCCCCATCCCAACTATGGGAATGGCATCAATTCCATCACCAAGGGATTGTAGGCTGATCAAATAATCAATGACCTTTTCTTTCTCCCCATCTCTACCAATTACGTGTGAGCTTACAACATAAGAATGTGTCTCTCTCAGTGGCATTTTCTCATATCCAAATAAATTTTCATGGAGGATCGATGGAGAACCGATGCCAAGGCAATATCTTGGTAAGCTTTGGTTGCTAGCTTCTCCAAAAGCGTAGTTGCTACTCCAGAAGTAATTTCACCCATGGCGCCTCCGTCAAACTTACAGGAATAAGGTTTAAACTAAAAAGACCATTTAGTTGTTCAAATCAAGACGGATTCACCCACACAAAGATAGTTAATGGAAGGAAAGAAAAGCAGATCAGCGTTGCATTCTACTAAGGTGAGACCAAAGAATGACGTCGTCTGAATTTGAGTTTCATTTTCGTTTTCATTTGAGTTTCATTTGGTCCATGTGCAAGCCAACGGAGCACTGTGCGAAGACAACCATGCAAATCACAGTTGACAGCGACAAGATAAATTCAAGTGGCTTTCATCTTTGGCGTCCCCTCCCCCTGCCGTTGGGTGAATAACAGTGATGCGATCGAATCGTTAATTATTGCACAATAACAGGGCTAGATTTTTAGGGCATGTATCTCTTTATTGATATATATATATATATAACTTAAAATATTTTATTAATTTTCAAAATTCACTCTTATGAAAATATTAAAATATATTTATCACGCTAATCCTTGGTTTCAGGCTCTGCTTCTTAATACAAAGGGTCTCATTTTCTTAACATTCATTCGATTTTCACGTTCTTTGGGGGGAAAAAATGAATCCCGTTGGAGTTGGATGTCTTGATGTTACTACGGTAGTACCTACTTGTTTTCCTGAAAATTGATTTATAAATGGCCAGAACTACAATACCCTAATCCCTTGTCAGGCTAACTCACCCTATTACTTTTAACCAACTAAATCCTAACAGCTATGCAGCCAATTTATTATTATTTCCTATTATTACCAGTTATGCTAAAAGGTGCCCCAAAGACTTTTAACCTCAGTTTCTTCCATCCACGTTGAAGAAAATGTCTCCGGTCATGAATTAAAATCTTATCAATAAAACAAGTTTTATGTGCTTAAAATGGAGAGATGAGGGTGGCCAAACAAACTGGCAATTTGACCGAGATGCTTGGGGCAGGAAAAGTGACGTCCTGACGCAGGCCGTGATCAGGCCGGCCCAAGCGTGATTGGACTGCATTGTGATCATGTCCTCATGCAGGCAATGATCAATCTAGTCACATCCTGCTCCAGGCCGTAATCAGGCGCTACTGTACTCCCGTGAGCTTGGCCTATATAGCGTGGACGAGCTGAGCTTGAAGCGGAGAGGAAGAAGGAGGCGACCTTGAAACAGAAAGAAAGAAGGAGAGCAGCATAGTCAGCACGATAAGTTTTTAATTTAATTTATTGCTTTTATTCTGTTTAATTAAATTAAATTTATTTATTTATTAAATTTAATATTTTTAATTTATTTATTTAATTAAATTAAATTTATGTATTTATTTATTTATTTGATTTAATATTTTTAATTTATTTCTTTGATTTAATTTAATTAATTAAATTGTTTGATTTAATTTAGTTAATTTTATTCATTTAATTTAATTTAATTTATTTATTTGTTTGATTTAATTTAGTTAATTAATTTATTTAATTTAATTTATTTGATTTAATGTATTTAATTAATTTATTTGATTTAATTTATTTAATTTATTTAATTTATTTATTTATTTAAGTTAATATTTTTAATTTAATTTTTTGATTTAATTTAGTTAATTAATTTATTTGATTTAATTTATTTAATTTATTTGTTTAATTTAATTTAGTTAATTTGTTTGTTTAATTTAATTTAGTTAATTAATTTATTTGATTTAATTTAGTTGATTAATTTATTTGATTTAATTTAGTTGATTAATTTGTTTGATTTAACTTAGTTAGTTTTATTTATTTGATTTGATTTAGTTAATTTATTTGTTTGATTTAATTTAATTAATTAATTAATTAATTTAATTTAGTTAATTTATTTATTTGATTTAATGTATTTAATTTATTTATTTGATTTAATTAATTTAATTTATTTATTTGAGTTAATGTTTTTAATTTACTTGTTTGATTTAATTTAGTTAATTAATTTATTTGATTTAATTTAGTTGATTTATTTGTTTGATTTAATTTAGTTGATTTGTTTGTTTAATTTAATTTAGTTAATTAATTTATTTGATTTAATTTAGTTGATTAATTTATCTAATTTAATGTAGTTAAATTTTTTATTTAATTTAATTTAGTTAATTAATTTATTTGATTTAATGTATTTAATTTTTTTATTTGATTTAATTTATTTATTTGAGTTAATGTTCTTAATTTACTTGTTTGATTTAATTTAGTTAATTAATTTATTTGATTTAATTTAGTTAATTTATTTATTTGATTTAATTTAATTGATTTGTTTGTTTGATTTAATTTAGTTAATTAATTAATTTAATTTAATTTAGTTGATTAATTTATCTGATTTAATGTATTTAATTTTTTTATTTGATTTAATTTAGTTAATTAATTATTTGATTTAATTTAGTTAATTTATTTATTTGATTTGATTTAGTTTATTTATTTATTTAATTTAATGTATTTAATTTATTTATTTGATTTAATTTATTTATTTGAGTTAATATTTTTAATTTACTTTTTTGATTTAATTTAATTAATTAATTAATTTGATTTAATTTAGTTGATTTATTTATTTGATTTAATTTAGTTAATTTTTTTATTTGATTTAATGTATTTAATTTATTTGTTGGATTTAATCTATTTAATATATTTAGTAAAGCTAATTTATTTGTTGGAGTTAATTTATTTAATACCTTTAATTTATTGAGATAATGATATTTAATATGTGTAAGAAGTTGTTATTGAAAAGAATAATATTATTGTCATTCTTTTAAATTTATTCTCTTCTTGTATATTATGGGAACTAAAGTTCTATTGACTTTATTATCCATTGAAGGAAATATATTATGTATTTTTAAAATTGGAATACATGAAAGGCTTTTTTATTAATTTAATTAAATTGGAATTTAACTATAACTCATTGTCTGGAGGAGAAAAAAATAGAGGAAAAGAAAAGAAATTTTGAAAATTTGAATTGGAGGTAGAATGTAGGAGAAAATTTTTTAAATTTTGAAGTAATTAAAAAATTCAACAACGAAATTAGTATTTAATATTTCTTTCTTTCTTTTTTTATTTAATTCAATTTTAATTAGAATTCTATCATTGAATTCATCCAGGTCCATACAAAAAAATATCGATATTTTTGAAAGTAAGCATTTTATTTTATAATTTAATTTATTTTAATTAAATTATTATTGAATTTATTCTTTAATCTATTTATCCCTAGACTATAAGTTTTTAATGTATTTCAGTTGAAAGAAACTTAATTTTGAGCTATATTTATTTTTAATTAGAATTCTGTATTATTCTACTTGATTAGATATTTTATTTCTGTACATCGTATTTGTTATTATACATATCATAATTTGCATATATTATTCTAATTTCTTTGTATTATTATGATAATTGAGTATATATTTTGTTTATGAAGTCTATCCAGTCTAATTTTCTAGTGCAGATAAAATATGTCCCTCCAAGTAAGACTTTTAGTTATAATTTTAGATGATATGAAACTAAATCTGAGTATTATTTTTTTTATAAGTATGTTTTAATCCTTGAAGTGACTTTAACACCTCGGATATGGTAGGAATCACCATGAGTATCGGGGAAGAAAATGTATGTATTTATGTGAACGAAAAAATTTATGAAACGGATAAAAGTGATACATTTAGGTGTTGAAGGGTCAAAGTTATGAGAATTAAATTGGATATTACCTTGGATGCATTGAAAATTGCAATTGGGCGAAAGTTAAGACTTACGAAAAATCAAGTTGTAACTGAGTTAGAGTATAAATATCTGCTTTCACTGAACCCGACACAATACAAAGCTTGTCTATTGGAGGATGATGATGACATTCAACAAATGTGGGAAGCGAATGTTAGATTCTCCACTCAATTGTCTTGCCCAGAATTGTATGCACACATCGCAACTAAGGGACTTGATTTGAATGTTGCCAGTCAACCAGTTGACGAGAATGGGCCATGCACACAACCGTCCACCAACCTATTTCCTAACTTTGGTAAAGGGCCATCAAATTATAACCCTTACCATGGTAGTCTGGAACCAATGGATGGACAAAATGAATTTGAACAATAGTTTCAATCTCTCATTATTGATTATGCTGCAGAGCCATATTCTTCCTAGCCCGCCTATGGTCTCCTTCAATCTCCCTCTATCCTAGAGGAATTAGACGACATAATGGATGATTTTGAAGAGAATAATTCACATGATGACATTCCTAAAGGATTTAGTTAGGATAATGATAATTGCAATGATGATGAAGCTGATGGTGGTAAAGATGTCAGCCTAGTGATCCCTGCAACACCCGTCAACCAGTATGTGGAATTGGCAGCTGCCTTTTTTGAAAAAATAAATATAGATGCGATCAACAGCAATAATTTTTTCGATATAAGAGCTGCCATGAATGTGCTTAATGACCAAGAGTCAGATGTGGGTTGACTGTATAGAGACCAAAAATCATTCTTCCGCACAATGAAAATATACTCAATTCGAACCCACCACACATTTTACTCACATTACTCTTCGGCCAAGTATGAAGAGTATTGGTGCCCTCACTACGGTGGACAATGCAATTGAAGGGTTAAAGCCTACCATAAGCCGAGAGAGAACCATTGGCAAATAACAAGATACAATGGACCTCATACATATGTGTCTACTTCTTTTTCGAGTGATCATCCAAAATTAGACACAAATGTCATTTCATCTTACATTGTGGGGTTGGTGATTGAAAACTCCAGCGTGTCCATTCGAGGGGTTATTGAGTGTATCCACGGTATATTTGGATATTCAATTTCATATAAGAAGGCGTGGAAGGGTAAATACCGGGCTTTTGCACTCACTTTTAGGAATTGGAAAAAAATCATATGCTTTACTACCGAGATGGTTGGCAGCTGTACGACATTTTAATCCTGGGTCATACTTCAAGATTGTGAGCAGGGAATGCCCATCAAGCAGCGATGAGAGTGCGCCAGTAGCACTGTTCCATCGAGTGTTTTGGACATTCAACCCATGCATTGATGCCTTCGATCATTTAAAACCGATGGTCTAAGTTGATGGCACATTTTTATATAGCAAAGTATAACAGGGTGTTGCTGATCACAACTTCACAAGATGGGAATAGAAAAATTGTTCCCCTTGCATTTGCTGTAGTAGAGAGGGAAACATACAAGACATGGGCTTGGATCCTATTAAATGTTCGACGGTATGTCATCAAGGATGAGTAAGGTATTTGCTTGATATCAGATAGACATCCTGGGATAGTTGCTACCGTTGCAAACCCACGCGTAGGATGGCAATCACCCTATGGTTATCATGTGTTCTGCTTACGACACATCGCCAGCAATATGAACTCAACCTTCAGGACTGAATGGCTGAAGAAGTTGCTCATTAGCATTGGTACGTAATACTCCTGAAAAACTTCTGTAATTGTCATGACACCTTATTATCATTGTTAACTATGTCACAATGTTGGGTTGTACAGGTTACCAATACGAGTGACATGTAATAGATTTAAAGTTAGCGGAACTATAATCGTTGCACCCAAAAGCTGCCGATTGGATTGCGAATATCCCAAAGTATTAGTGGAGCTGTGTGTATGATGAGGAAGGCAGACGATGGGGCCATATGACAACTAACTTGGCTGAGTGTGTCAATAGCATCCTCAAAGGGGTTAGATTTTTGCCTATCATGGGGTTAGTCAAAGCAACAATATATCGATTAAATACATACTTTATTGATATATCAGAGACAATTGTAGCACAGTTACAAGCAAGAGAGGTATTTTTCGAAGATGTTTGAAAAAAGATTCAAGATTACATTCAAAAAGCATCAACTTGCCACGTGCACCATTTTGACCGCTAGGGGTTCTTATTTGAGGTTGAGGAGCCGTATGACTTGACGTGGAAGCAGTTTAGTTGGTCTTGCAAGGTTAGCCTTTGTGATTGTACATGTGATTGTGGCGAGTTTCAAGTCCAGCACTAGCCCTGCTAACATATATTTGCTGCATGTTTGAAAGTTTCATTAGATCCACTACAGTTTGTCAATCGTGTTTTCTGATTAGGGACAATGCTGAGTGCATATAGTAGTGAGTTCTGACCAATAGGTGGTGTAGAGCATTAGCCAGCCTTCAATGGACTAGAACTCATTCTGGATCCCTCAATTGTGCGTGCCAACGGTTGACCATGATCTAGGCGGATAAGGAACGAAATGGATTGGCAAAAGGGTCCATCCAATCATCAGTGGTGTGGGCTATGTAGGCAGACATGGCACAACCACACAACCTATCAAGCCCATCAAAGGAACTTTTGAGTGCACTCCCTATGGGTTATTAGGATTGTGGTCATAACTAGCAACAAATTAATGAACACACTGGCAAGTATAATACGGTAGCATGAGTATTCCTTGATGCCTTATTAGCTCACTTACTTTGGATGATAGCTATGTTTAAATACATACTTTTGTGCAACTAACTGAATTATTCCAATGTGACAGACATCATACCCTTCGACTATAATGGCTGATCAGCGTCGTATTGTCACACCTAAGCCCGATGACGAGTCCCTTTTGTACTTGCAATCTAGACATGTCTCACAGGCCATTTAGTTAGGCCATGTAAGTTTAGTAATCTATGGCTATGCAATTTGTGATTTTTAAACCCTTACCACACTATGATTTGGTATTTTTATTTTTAAGCAGATCGACTCCTCAGGTTACGACGTGTCGCATATGTGGGTCATCTCTTTGATCCACTAATTGCCATTGTCCCATATCTTCAGCAAGCTGGATTCTACAATGTTAATCGTCTTGGCCATGTTAAGTTTAATGCAGTGCTCGTTTCTGTACTAGTTGAGTGATGGCGGCTAGAGACACATTTTTCACACCACCTGTGGGGAGTGCACAATTACACTACAAGATGTCCCCATCCAGCTAGGTTTACCATGTGAGGGCATTCCTGTCTCCGGGTACATCGGATATGACTGGCGGTGATGTGTGAGGATCTTCTTGGGGTTATACTGCCCGATGAGTGTTTACAAGGGTAGCAACGAATTTTGGACACTTGCCAACTGATACAGATGACGAACAGATACAATACTTTACACGTGTCTACATTTTAAGACTTATCGGCAGATATCTCATGCCTAACCCTTCAGGCTATAGAGTGTTGTTGATGTATCTACCCCTACTAACAAACTTCGCTAACACTAGACGGTTCAGTTGGGAATCAGCGGTTCTTGCACGCTTGTATAGAGAATTGTGCATGGCCACCAACCTTGATAAGGTAAAAATTGGTAGATGTTTGCATCTTCTACATCTATGGATGTGGGATCGATTTCCCACTCTAGCATTAATGACATTTCCATATCTAAAATCCCGTCTAAACATTCATCCTGTGCGACCATCATTGGGCTTCAGGTGTGGGCCATTTTTATATTTTCATTTAATGTATTTCCCCTATTAGTATTAAATTACACATAGAAAATAATATACATTTTGTAACTCTCGCAGGTGGAAGAATACCAAATCGCTACATCAGCTTCCAACAAAGGCCCTACGAAAATTTAGAATATTACTTGATCAGATGAAGGATGAAGAGGTTAATTATGGCTAGCTTTGTTGTATCTAAATTAATTGTCTCATATGTAGTTACATGCTTATTTATTTTTCATTTACTTAGTGTAGATTATTTGGCGGCCTTATGATATGGATAGTGTCTAGCAGCTTGTGCTTGAGTATTATCTTATCTCACTTGACATATGGTTAGTTTCAGTCCCAATCATATGCTTCTACATTGTGGAATGGCACCATCTAGATCGTGTTCTTCGCCAGTTTGGTAGGCGGCAACCAATCCCACAAAAGCTATTCAATCTTGGTTCCTGTCATACCTTATAGCTTTGAGGTAAAACATCGAAGGATTGGCGGCAAGAGCACATGGCCTACATTAGTGCTTGGGATGCATGGCGAGCCATGCTTTCACTGACTGAGATGGAGACTGATGCTTTTCATCATTGTTCAGGCTACATGTCATGGTATTGGACATATACGAGATGAGACGATGTTATGGTAATCATTCGTCTTTCATAATATAATTTATAATTTCTTCAAAATATAATAATATAAATTGACACATTGTACTTATTTTTACTTATCATGTAGGCCCATGTTACTGAGAAACTACACACGCTGAGCGTCGAGGATCCCCCAACTCTCAAGTACAATCAATTTTCAAGTACAATCAATTTAGGGAGACTGTGGACCGGGAATGTGACCGTATGCTGCGTGCATTGGGTGAGCATCAAAACATGATAGCTTCTCAACCAGTTTTTCTTGCAAATGAATTATCAAGACCACCCATCCCTGAGCCTAGGCGTGGTAGGAGGTCTCATGGCTTTATATCTTTTAGGGATCCCATTTTGCCTAGACTTGATGACGACGATGACAATGCACATTATGGTCATCGATCGATGCCACGGGCGGATGTCCCCTCCGGCTACGCCCCTCGTTCGATGCTGCCTGATGCAGGAGGTGCAGGTCCATCTACATACATGCCCTCATCACATTTCATGGCAGGTGGAGATGCTGGCCTATCATTGTTCTTCACGCCATCGTCATCACCCCCATACCAACGAGTCCCAGGTTCTCTAACAGTATTTTTATCTGAGCCGCTTGCATTTACTTCTAAGTACGCCAGTGGATCCACATCGCATCAGTAACAAGGATTTTTTACCCCACAAAATCCTATTCCACCGTTTTACTCATCCAGCTCGGACTTAAACTCTCCACTTACCACGGGTCATAACAACCCTACTTAAATAGACTTCGATAAGGGTAACAATAAAGATGAACAGCAGCAATTCCTTGTTCAACGACCGCGACGAGCGAGACGACACTCCCGATGTGAAACTGGGAGTCATTACTTTGATAGTTAATTATTTCATTACTATACAAAACTTTTATAGCTAATTTGATTATTTAATTCATTCATTCATTCTTCTGTACAGAATTAATTTTGTCTTATTTTTCATTTATCATAATGTTCAAATTTGTAAATAAATTACACAAATCGAATATTGTCTCCACACTTATCCATTAACTCAAACCATACTAAATAATTAAGTCTATTCTTAATATTGTTAATTAAATTTTCTTACACATTTTTAAATAAGACTTATAACACTATAAAATTTTATGGTTATCTTTTTTTCATATAATTTAACAATTTATTTTCAAATATTTAAATAATTTTTTATCACAATTTATGAACTTTTTATGAACCCTAAAAATTATATGTCATAAAATAAAAATTAAGTAACATGTTATAATATTGTGATTCTTACTTAAAACTTTCTTAGCAACATATTATCCTCATATATCTAAGTCTTTACAAATTAAGATCCATTACATTTTGATTTAAGACTCCTTACATTTTGATAAGTAAAATTTAAAAATAAAATAAAAAAGGGCCACAGACTAAATTAGTATCTTTAATAATTTAATTAAGGGACCTAAATAAAATAATTACAAATTTGACATAGATTAAATAAAATAAAAAAACCTTAATTTAAATAAAAAATGATAAGAGAATATATAATAATCTGTACTTTTTAAAATTTTAATTATTCCAACTATCTTATGATATTTACTAATTTAATTATATTATACATATATTGTATAATATTATAGGAGATAATAAAATTATTATTTATTTTTAAGAACCTTCAATAATTAGTATCAAAGAAATATCATGTGTTTAAAATAATTAGAATGGATATAAATTAGGTAAAATTTAAAAATAAATTAAATAAGGGCCACAAATTAAAAAATAAAAAAATACACCGTTTGCTAACTTACTTAATTAATCAAGGTAACAAAATATTAAGTATTAGTTGTTGTAAAATTCAATTTTCAGAATTCAAATTCCTTAAATTTATCACTAACATATTTAATTATTTAACAGTATTAAATTCTCCACTAACATATTTAATTATTTGAGTTTAATATCTAAATGTTAATATTCAAAATAATTTCAATTTAATAATTTAGGGACTACCATTTGTATTAGACAACATTTTCCACATAAAAAAATCATGGATGTATTTTAATAAAGAGGTCACATGATACTTCTATTCATAATTATTAATTTTTTTTCAAAAAGTTATGTTAATAAAAGAAAGCAAGTATATTTGATTTTGAAATAACACTGATAAAAATTATAATTCAAAATTAATAAAATCAACCAATTCTAAACTGTTTTTTAACAAATATAAAACATATAATTAATTCACTTAATACAAAAAAATTAGGATAAATTTGAAAAGCAATAAGTAAAATAGGATCAAATAAATTTTTCTTCAAATGATGTGATTTTTTTTAATTTTATGCATAATGATTACAACATTATAATATCTTTGTTTAAAAAAATTTACATAGAATTCAACACATTAGTTTCAATTATTTATTTCAAGAATTTTTTGCATTCTTTACTTTTACTTTTTATATAATGTTAAAATTATATGTGACATAATAAAAATTAAATAATGGATTATCATAATTTACAAATTAAAGATTTATTTTCATAATGTAGATTATATTTTAATTTCATAATTAGCTAAAAAAATTTACAGATATATACATGACATTAGGACAAAATATTATTTTAAAAATTTAATTTTACTATTTAAATCTTCCTACAAATTATTTTACATTATAGTAAGTCAGAATTTTTATTCATTGAGATTTTATTTATTTCAATAATTTTTTCATAACTATTAATTTTAATTATCTTATGAATTCTATTTTGTTCGAAGAGGAGATTGATGATGAAAGTATCTCGCATAGTCATAGATGTATTTTAATAAAGGGGCCACGTGGTACTTTTATTCGTAATTTTTTAAAATTTTTTTATAAAGTTATGGTAATAAAAGAAAGCAAGTATATTTAATCTTGAGATAATACTGATAAAAATTATAATTCAATATTAATAAAATCAATTACTAGCAAAATATTTATTTTTATGCTACAGATTATATTCTAATTTCATATTTAATTAAAGATTTCTATAGATATATATATCACATTAGGATAACATATTTTTTAAAAATTTAATTTTATAATTTAAATCTCTTAACTAATTTTTTAATTTAAATCTTTTAAATCCTAAACCCTAAATCCTAAAGGAACAAGTAAAAATATGTATTTATTGAAATTTTAATTATTCTAACAATTTTTTATGGTTATTAATTTTATTATATTATATATATTATACAATATTATAGGAGTTAGCAAAATTATTAGTTAATTTATTTAAAACCTTGAATAATTAGTATAAAAAAATTTTAAAATATCAAAAATGAAATTAAATATAAAATAAAAATTGGACAACAAATATAAAATTAAATAATGAATCACGGGCTGAGGCCGCGTGAAGCCTGATCATAGTCTCTGATGTCACGTGAACAAAGGTGATCATAGAGTCTGCAATCCCATGATTCATTATTTATAATAAAATAAATAAATTTTAAGTATTTTGGATATATATTTTCACGGCGCAGACATTTAGGCATTTATTTTTACCAAAGCAGTGCCTCGGTCAAAATGCCCAAACAAACCTATCTGATTTGTGCCACGCTCCTTTGCCGTTGCTCAATAACAGCTTCAGGTTGCACGGCAAGAGGGAACTTTTGAACTCAACTTGACGTCTTTCATCCACACTCCCCCAACGGCACAATAGCAGTGTGATGACAGCAAAAATGGAACGATTCAAATGGAGTTGAAGTAATATTTGCATTTCGATGAGAGGGAGGAAATAAAATTTTAGGACACTGAAAGAGAAGCTTTGATGGAGTTGGAGTATTGTGGATTGACTAGATTCCAATGTGAGTGTGGGAGAGAGAGGGGGAGGGGAGATAAAATTTTGCAGAAGTAGAACCAGCTTAAAAAATAATTAGTAGATAGGAGGGGAAAAAAAGAAATGAGAAAAAGAGAAAGAGTATGGATAAATTAATTGAATAAATAGAATATTACTAAAATCGACATACACGGAATAAAACTTATATAATATTCAAAAATAAAATTGATTAATTGTAAATTGTGAACTAATATTAATTAATTAATTGATTAATTAATGTTTTAACTTCCATAACAAAACGATCGAAGTTACATAATCTATTCATTTAATTTAAAAGCCCAATTCAAAACTTCATTTAATTATAAAAAAAATGTCGCATTAAAATTAAAATTTAAATTCTTCATGAGTAAAAATAACGAGAAAAAGGATATTATCCAGTTACATTTTTAAAATTTTTTAATAACAATAATCTCAATAGAAAAAGAAACATTAGGATTTATACTCATATTAATCTCGGTTCTCTCATTTTTTTTTTTATTCTCATTGTCCTCATTTTAACAATATAAATGTAATGAAAGAAACTCTATATTCTCTTTCTTGTCATTTTTACTAATTTATTACTAATTGTGGTTTTTTATATATTATCTAATAAATAATAAATTATGTATGGTCAACTATGAAAAGATATTATCAAATATAAATTCAATTATATATAATCAATATTTTAAAAATATACTATTAATAATAAATCATGTTTAAAATCAATTAATCCCATTCCAAACAAACATATATTTTATAATGAAATAAAAGCTCCCATGGAGTTAGGGAAATATAGAGAGAAAAGTAATATTTTGGTGTAAGATAACTTTTAACAATATTACCCATCAAAATATTTAGAAAATATCATTATTTGATTTGAATTTTATAGTCATTTTTTTGTAATTTTTTTTATTAAATTTAACTTAAAATTTTAATTGTAGTATTTTTTTTATGTTCATAAAAGTCAAATGTTATGCCGGTATAATGGAATAGAAATAACAATGAGAATGAGAATAGAAGTAGAATAAAATAAATATTTCATAATTGTATTTGATATAGTTAAAAATAAAATAAATATTATATTTCATATTTTTTTTATATTTGATACATTAAATAATCCGTGAATGAAATGGAGAATGAGTCATTAATGACAATAATATATTTATTAAAAAGATAATTTATTAAATAATATAATATTATAAAAATATAGACATGATGAAAAATAAAAAATTTACATAATTATAATTCTATTATTAAAATTATATTTAAGAAAAATTTTAGTAAAAGCATAAAATTTTAATAAATTAAATTTTTTATAAATAATCTTGTTTTGAAATTGTGTCATTAAAAATATAATTATAAAATATTTTAATAAAAATATTAAAAATATGATATTTTTTTAATATTTATTAATAAAAAGTAATGTTGAATAATTAAAGATGTAAAGAATAATGATATAAAAAAAAAGCCATTACATTACTTATAGAAATGGCCCGTTTCATCACTTTTATATTAAATGAAAGATTTTATCATTTGATAAAGTGATCATTTCCACTATTTTATAAAATGGACACTCTCATTTTATAGTATGTTAAATAAACATTTTACTCATATTCTTTTTTATTTTATTTCATTCTATTTCATCATACCAAATATAATATAATTAGATTTTAAATCTTAAGGAAGTCAAATAATTTTACTAAATTTCAAAGAAGGTTAACTTATGTTTAGAATGAACACAATATGTAGCCCCTTATTTTTACCCTTATTATAACTATTCATTCCTCCATTCACTTGCAATGTTATAACAAATGAAAAATATTAATATTAAGTGTTATATTTTATGTTAATAATATTAAATATATATTTATTTTTTGTTATATTTTTTATTTTCATAATTTATTTTAGTATTATAAGTGAAGAAAGAGATAAATAATTATAATAAAAGTAAAAGAAAAGAATTGATAATGATTGTTATGAAATTTTAGAAATATAATAATCAATACACACATTAATGAAAGATTAATTGTTATGTTTAATCATATTTTTATCTTAATTTTTTAATGATTTATTTTTAATAAAATTAATGTATAAATTAAATTACGTATATTATCAAAGTGAATATAAAATAAATTATAATAAACTAATTAAATATGCATTATCTTGCCTCTATTTATTTTCAAGACACTTTTTAAAATGGAAAACCACTTAATTAGAGGAGTAAAAAGCATAGGACCTAATCTAATAAAATTTCACTATTAATTAAAATGGTTACAAATATTTTATTAATTAAATTCATAATATATATATATATATATATATATATATATATATATATGAATATGTCACTATTTTACTATAATATTGATAGTTTATTTCTCTAGTTAATATATTTATTTAGTTATAGTAACTATTTTATGTATTTTAGTTATAATAGTTACTTTGTTTAATTATTTTTTATTAATTTTTATGTTTTATGACAGTAATTTTAATTTCTCACATAATTTTTATTAATTTTTTAAAATTTAATTTAATTATTTATTTTTATAATTTTTTTGTAAAATATACTAATAATATTAAATATATAAACTCATTAATTTTAATATTATATAATCTTTTAATTAAGATATAATTATTTATTTTGATAAATTTTTATATGTTGACAATATTACATAAGTAAATTTATTAATTTTCAATTAAAAATTATTTAATAGTCAACATATACATAAGTTTAATATATTATTATATCACTTTTATTTATTCCTAATTTTACATCATTAGTTAATTTAAATCAATTATTATCATTATTTTTGTGATTATTATAATTATAATTATATTTATATTTTATTATTGTTATCATCATTTGAAACTTACATTATTGTTGTTGTTGTTGTTATTATTGGATATAACTAAAATAGTAAGAAAATTGTTTAAGGCACAACACTCTTTAATATAGAAAACCTTCTAATTAAAGGAATAAAAATCAAAGGACCTGATCTAAAAAAATTATTATTAATTAAAATAGATATAAATATTTTATTAATTAGATATATAACATATAGATGAATATGTCACTATTGTACTATAATAGTAATAACTTATTTTTCTAATTAATGTATTTATATAGTTATAATAATTATTTTATACATTTTAGTTATAATAGTTATTTTTGTAATTATTTTTAATAATTTTTAGGTTTTATGATAATAATTTCAATTTCTCACATAGTTTTTATTGATTTTTTAAATTATAATGTAATTATTTATTTTAATAAGTTTTATAATATATGTTGACAATATTAAATATATTATTAATTTTTACATTTAAAATTATTTAATATTTCACATATATAACTTTAATATATATACATATATATATGTTAATGAATTAATTATTTATTATTTATTAATAATATTAGGTTAAAAAGTTAATCTATTGAATTCACATATTTGTCCAACAAAATTGAGTTAACAAGCTAATCTAATAACTCAATGAATTAACACTTATCAATTTCAATCCTTTATCAATTTAAATTAACTAATTCTAGTTCCTTATCAAATCAGAGTAATGTTATCATTTTTTGTATTTTTTGTACAAATTCTAGTCTTAATTAGATAAATTTACACTAATCCAGATAAATTTACACTAATCCTAACCCCTTAAATTCAATTTATCTTGACACTTTTGAATGTATTTCAACATATATGTATATTAATTTTGAATCCAAAAATAAAATTTAGATTCTAAAGTAACAAATTATATAAAATATTTTAATGAATAACTTTTATTAATTTATTTTATAATTTCTCATTGTTACTTTAAAAATATTTTATAAAGTATTCGAATTGTTATCAAATATCTGTAAGAATTAGATAAATTATTTTTAAAGAATAGTTTATTTTATAGCTTGATAATTAAAAATAATCATAAAATTTAAATAAATAAATTATTTTAGTTCTTAAATATTTGTATAAAAAATGGATTATCTAATTCACTTATTCAAAATATTTTTAATTAAAATAAGCTATGTCATTTCATATTTGCGTTTAAAAATTATATATTAAAATTTTAACTTATTTAAAAAAATTTTATAATAAAAATAATTGCAAATATTATTTAAAAAATAATTTAATTTAAAGAAATTTTTTTCAACAAATAAAGAAAGATAATATAATATCAATAAAATATTTAAAAATTTAGATAAATAATTTTAATTTTTATTTTAACTTTTAATATTTTTATTAAAAAGAATGAAATATTCACAAAACTTAAATAAATAAATTTTATTGAGTTTCAAATTTTTTTTACTTAAGAATCAAATATATCATACTATATCTATACTACTTAATGATATTACCATATGATATAGTAGATGGGATTATGTATACTTTAGCCAAAGCAAAATTATACAAAAAATTGATACAAAACTTTCATAAAAAAGCGAAGAAAATAAAGTAAAGTAAATGTTGCCACATGTTTATTTGCAGAGAAAGTAGCTGCTCAAATTAATATAACGATTGATGATTCATTGATGTATTCTCAATCTTCTCTTATTTATATATAATTTTATAGTTATAAGATATTAAGATAATTAACAACATTCTAATACTTAAATATTAAAGGTTAGGAATATGGTGAATAATAATATCTTTTATTTTAAAAGGAAAATTATTTTTCTTCATTATTGTAATATTATTTGTATAAAAATAAAATTTTCTAAAAGAATATTTTCAAACAAAATAAATGAATAATATTTTTTCATTTCTTTTTATATGTAGGTTTTTGGAGGCATTCTTAATCATTTTTAATATGTCGATTTAGAAATTCAATAGAACGTTAATTATTTTTTTTTAATTTTATCCTTCTTTACCTTTAATAAATATTAAATTATTTTATATATAATAAAAAATTAATAAATTTATTCCATTATATTTCTTTCTTTATTTTTAAATCTTAAATTTTGTAATTAAAATGATAGGATAAGTTTAAATTATTAAAATAAAGGGTAATTTTAATAATTAAAATAAAATTAAATATAATAAATTAATATTATTTTTAATATTTATGGAACAGTTTTAATCAATGGATAAAAAGGGACGAAGGTACCAAGGGAGTAGGAAACATGAATGGAATTCCTCGGAATTTAAGTTTGCATTTGAATCTCCCTTCAGTGCGGTTTAGTCGATGTTCAAACCATCGGGCCCTCGTAGGACGACAATCGTCGCATTCCCACTTCAGTTCACAAGACAGCAACAGCCTAATTACGCGGATTTGTGGGAGTTTGGTGGCAATTCTTGCCATTTGTATCAATTCATTTATTAATTTTAATTAATAGAGTTTATATTATAAAACTATTTAATAAATTTAATTATTTATTATTTTTACAAAAATACTTTTAATCATTAATAAAATATTATTTTATAATTTTATTATCATTTTATATTTTTATTATACATACTTATTTATAACTTAATTATTAATTATATTTTAATTAATATTTTTAAAATTTTAATATAAATTTTTAAACAAATTTACGTAATAACTTGAATTTGTATAAATATGTCAGAAAACATGATGGAACTCTCGGAATTTGAGTTTGCATTTGAGTCTCCCTCAGCGTGATTTAGTCGATGTTGAAACCAACGGGCCCTCGTGGGACGACAATCATACCATTCCCACTTCAGTTCACAAGATAGCAACAGCCTAATTACGCGGATTTGTGGGAATATGGTGTCAATTCTTGCAGTCAATTCATTTATTAACTTTAATTAATAGAGTTTACATTATAAAATTATTTAATAAATTTAATTATTTATTATTTTTATAAAAAAATATTTTTAATTATTAATAAAATATTATTTTCAATTATTATTATTATTTTATTAAAATAAAAATCTTATATTTTTATTATATATATTTATTTATAAATTTATTATTAATTATTTTTAAATTATTATTTTTAAAAATTTAATATAAATTCTTGAACGAACATATTCACCTAAACTTGTATAAACATGTCAGAAAACATAACGGAACTCCTCGGAATTTGAGTTTGCATTTCAGTCTCCCTTCAGTGTGATTTAGTCGATGTTGAAACCAACGGGCCCTCGCAAGACGGCAATCGTAGCATTCCCACTTCAGTTCACAAGATAGCAACGACCTAATTACACGGATTTGTGGGAGTATGGTGGCAATTCTTGCGATTGGCATCAATTCATTTATTAATTTTAATTAATAGAGTTTACATTATAAAACTATTTAATAAATTCAATAATTTATTATTTTTATAAGTATATTATTAATTATTAATAAAATATTATTTTAAATTTTTATTATCATTTTATTAAAATAAAAATTTTATATTTTATCATACATAATTATTGATAACTTAATTATTAATTATTTATTATTATTATTTTTAAAATTTTAATATAAATTTTTAAAGAAATTGACATGTTAACCTGAATTCATATAAATATATCATACTTATATTGTGTTATCATGTCATCCTAAAAATTACCCCCTAATTAGAAGGCTAATCCTAAGATACTTTTCTTTATTTTTCTAATTGAGTAAATTTCTATTCATTTTTATGGCAAGAAAAAGTCATTGATTCATTTTAAACAAAGATTTCTATTTTAATTTTTATCCATCCAATTTTTTAAGTCAACAATGAAGTGAGGATAAATATTTTTATATTTCATTAAACATAAAATTTACACATTAATAAAAATATTTTGAATGAAATATGTAATTTTATTTATAATTTTAAAAAATTTAATGAAAGCACACACCACACCATAATATATGTAATTTCACCAGTAATTTAAATTAATTTTATGTAGTACATAATAATTTTTTGACTAAAAATATTTATATTTTGTGCTTAAATTTAAAAAATAAAAGATATTATAATTAATTTTTTTATTTTTAATATATATCTTCCTTTAAAACTGTTACGCCTACAAATCTTCCTTCCAAAATAATCTTTAAAAAATTTATATCAAAGAGTTTTTAATGCAATATATGCTATTTTTATATTTTGTTAAATTAATTTATTTTCTTTTTCAATTTAATATATTACAATTTTTTAATTTTCTATCCCTTTCTAAATAAATAAAAAATTTATAATTTATTAATAAACAATATTTAATATTTATCTTAAAAATTTTATAATTATTTATTTTTATTTAAAAATATTTTATATTAATAATAAATTATTTATGTTTGTCCATATTGATCCTCATAGTACTTTTATATATTTATCTAATATTATTATAATTATAATGTTCAGATCGACCTATATTTTATATTTGTTATTAGTTTATTTTACTAAAATTAATTTAATTTAAATAAATATATATTTAACTTTTATATTATAAATATATTTTTAAAATGCTTTATTTACAATACTATCCTTCCATACTATTAATTAAATTTAATAATTATTATAATAAATTTCTCAATTTATTTTATTGTTATATTGAATTTTAAATTATTGATTTGATAGTTTTATTGATATTCTTATTAGTTGATGTTTCAAACACACCAAGTCTAAAATAATTTCTAGGTAGAATATTTGCCTAATGTGAAATAATTGCTTTCTACTTGAATATATTTAATATTCTTGATGAATTATTTATATATATCTACATTGTACATCAAACATGATTTTATTGGCCTTCATGTAACTGAAGAAATAGTTCGAGATGGTGGAGAAAGGAATGAGAATGCATTTGTGAAGGACATTTGATCAAATTATAATGGTTATGATGACCTTTTTAAACAAGTGGAAATAGAACTTTATCTAGGATGCACAACATTCTTAGCTTTAAACTTTTTAATGAAATTCATATACTTGAAGGTGCTACATAAGTGGATTAACAAGTCATTTGATATTCTTTTGAAGTTGTTGAAAGCAGTGCTTTCAAAGAATTATAAATTGTCAGAATCATACTATAATGAAAGAAATGGCTCAATAAATTGGTGTTAGGGTATGAGTCAATCCATATGTGCAAGTGTGATTGTGCACGTCTTTTAGAAAGAACATGGTCTAAAGGATAACTATTTAATTTGTAAGGAGAGCCGTTGGTTAGACAAAAATACAAAAGAAAAAAAGTGCCTTAAAAAGTGCTTCAATATTTTTCACTAACTTCTCAACTGAAGCAATTGTATAGGTCAAGACACACTGTAAAAAATATGATATGACATCGTACAAGAAGGTTAATAAAGGGCGAGGTAATGCAATATCCTATTAATGGATAAGCTTGACAAGAATTTGATAGGAGGCATCCTGATTTTTTGTAGACTCGCAAAATGTTAGGTTAGGCTTAAGTACAGATGGACTTAATCCTTTTAGTGATAAAAACTTATCCTATAACATGTGACTAGTGGTGATGACTACCTATAACTTGCCATTTTGAATTTACATGAATCAGCCTTTTTTTCATATTGACCTTATTAATATCGAGGCCACAATCATCAAGCAAGAATATTAATGTCTTCTTAAAGCTAATTGTAGAAAAATTAAAACATCTTTAGAAAAGGGGGTTGAGACTCAAGATACTAATATAGATATGATATTCAACATGCAAGCAATATTATTGTGGACTATGAATGATTTTCCTACACAAAGCAATCTCTCTAGGTTAAGTGGAGAAACCTATAAAACATGTCGTATATGCAATGACGATACTCCATTAATTCAAGTTAGGGGAAAATAACTTATGTTAGTCATTCTCGCTGGCTTTTAAGGAGTCATGCATAGAGAAACATAAAGGAGTTCAATAGAAGTTAGAGTGGAAAGCCCTTGCTAATCCTCTTACCAATAAAGTTATCATAGGCCAACTAAGTAAGGTAGCTCAGAGACTTCTTAAAAAACATACTTAATTTAGTGGTCTAAAATGGAAAAAGGATGTTGATGAACTTAAATAAAGTAAAAGGAGCTTATTTTTTGACCTTCTATATTGCCTGACAATGAATCTGAGGCATATTATTGAGGTGATATATATTAAGAAGAATGTATATGATAATATTTTAGGTATATTATTAGACATTGTGCATAAAACAAAAAATATGAATAATGTAAGATAAAATCTAACGGACATGAAGATAAAGCCAAACCTGCATCTATATGAAGAAAAAGGTTAACTTTTCAAACCACATGCTACATACATGCTTAATCAAAACGAACAAAGATAATTTTGCCAATTTATAAGAAACGTGAAATTTTCTAATGGGTTTGTTAGGAATCTTAAAAAAAATGTGATTAATTGTGATATGAAGGTGAAATGGTTAAAATCATATAATTGTCATGTTATTATGTAAAAATTATTAGGACCTTCAGTTTGAGCGTTTTTCCCAAAGGAACTATCATGTCTGATTATTGAGTTATGTAACTTTTTTAACTAAATATGTGTTAGAACTCTCAACAGAAGGGATATCTAGCAAGTGAAGCAAGACTTTGTCATCATTTTATGCAAGCTTGAAAAGATATATCCTCTAGCCTTCTTTGACATAATGATTCACCTAGTAATGCACTTGCCTGATGAAGCATTATAAGGTGGTCTTGTTCATTTTCGATAGATGTACCTATACGAGAGAGACATTAAAAAGTTGAAGGATTATGTTAAGAATTGTGCTTAACTTAAGGGTTCAAGTATAGAAGGATGTGTTGTTAATAAGGCATTAACATTGTGTTCTATGTGCCTGGAAGGAGTAGCAACTAAATTCAATTAGCCTAATTAAAACTAGGATGTAACATTGTGTTCAACTTGAAAGGATATATCCTCTAACATTCTTTGATATAATGGTTCACCTAGTAATGCACTTGCCTGATGAAGCATTGCAAGGCGATCACATTCATTTTTGATAAATAGACTTATACAAGAGATACATCAAAAAATTAAAGGATTCTGTTAGGAATTGTGCTTAACTTAAGAGTTCAATTATAGAAGGATGTGTTATTGATAAGGCATTAACATTGTGTTCTATGTACCTAGAAGGAGTAGCAACTAAATTCAATTAGCCTAACTAAAACCAAAATGTAACATCCAAAGATATAAAAAGGGTATTGTTAGTGTTCAGATCTTAATGTCAACTAATGGGAAAGAAAACCATTTCTCACTTTAACAAGAGAAATCGAGATGTTACCATATAGTACATCTTGAATAATTAAGCCAAGATTGAAAAGTATCTCCAATAAGTCTCTATAACCATTCCTATTTTTATCCTAATTAATTATAATGAACTAAAATATATATTATATATGGTGAACACCGGTAAGAGCTCGAACGAAGTGGTACTAAAAATATGGATCAATTACAGAGAATAAAATTCCTCGCATGGTTTTACTCTAAGATAAAAGCTTGTTCTTTCTAACTACGTTATACCAATCATATAAATATTATTCCTTACTTGTACTTTTTCCCAATTCAACTTTTAATAGAAATACTATTTTTACAAATGTATAATTTACATAGGAATGATTCCCTAAAAGTTATTGAAGAGCTACTATCATTAACTTCAATTCCCAACTTTACTATTATGATGTACTCAACATGTATTGTAAATAGAGTGTGCTTTATAATTGAAACTTAAGATGCAAAGCATAAAACACAAAACAATGGTATTTCTATTTTGAAAACTAATAGTAGCATATTTTACAGTGTACTAAAAGATATCACAGAGTTAACTTATGTAAATAAATACAATGTGACTTTATTTAAATGCAAATGGTATGATACTGATCTAAGAAAGAAAAAACTTTGCATTAATATAAACATTACAAGCATTTTCATCAGTGGGTAATAGTACAAGGACGACCCTTACATACTTATAACCCAAGCAAAATAAGTCTTCTACACCGAGGATCTTTTTAATATGTCAAATTGAAGGGTTATCCATAATGTGGTGCATTGCAACATATGGGATGTTAGTACATAAGACTTGCCATTTTTGTAAGATATCAATTTTTTTTAATTTCAACCTCACAATTAACCTTGAATATTTTTACTTAGTAAACTTGAGGGATCAAAAAAATGGTCTTTCTATGATTCATCTTTTTAGGAATACTGGTTTGTTGCAGAAGGTATGAATGTCTTCATCAATAATGAAGATAATTTGGAAGATGAAATAATTGCAGATTATATGAAGGAGGGGCTTTTATAATCTGATGATGATAGAGAAAATGATGAGCATGAGGATGAGCCTGTTACATTACCGACACTGACTTGAATTAGGGAAATAACATTTTTTTGTAATACAACATATAATTGTGTAAAAGTAATTATGTAATTTTATTATATGAATACAATAATTTATGTGTTGTCATTAATTGATTCAATGGTGTACTTTTCTCTTAAATACTTATAAAATATGTATTTTCCTAGCCATGGTAGATGGCTAGATATAATACCATGGAAGTGGCACTAGAGGGGACCTTTCACATCGACTTACCTATATTCCATCACAGTGGGAGGGATCATATATTTTTTTCTTAATGTGCACATTTAAGTTAATTATTTATTAAATATAAATTTATGGTACCAATATTTTCTCTTATGCATCAAAGTTGTAACTTTAAGAAAGAAGGGCCCGAATAAGTTTTTCAGGCTGCACGAGAAGATAGAGAGGAGGGGAGAGACCGGTACCTATACAATTTGATACGATTGATATATAGCATGCGGTTGGTAAGCATGCTAGCTATCTAGCCCACAATATAGGCAACATCATTCAAGCTCATGTCTGCCTTATTATAAATCAGAGTGATTGATGCCTCAGCAGTTGTAGGACAAAATTATGTAGGAAGTATGTGTAAGTATCAATCTCCTCCATATCTTTATTGTTTTATATTCAATATTGAAATTATTAGATATAATACTCATAAATTTGTTAAATGTCTTCTAATGCAGTCCCATTTCAAGTTCCAAGGTCTCACTGAGCCTGAGAAGGATAAAGTGATTAGTAGTTTGATGCGGATTATTGCTAACCTATACAACAATTAGAAACACAAATTATTGCTAACCTAAGAAGCATGCTAGGCATTTTATGTGGCGATTTGTCTCACTTCAGACTTAGCAAAAATGTGTAAACTTCTTTAACATCAATGCTTACAAGATAAGTATGATATTTAATAAATTTATGTGATTATTTCATACATCTAAATTGTATTTCATTTATGACTTTTAAACATAACAATTTTATATGGTTATTTCTTAATTTATAGGAGTTGTTTATGAGGAATGTAGAGAATAGTGTGAAGAAAGTGGTGAATAATTGACACAGATTAAAATCCATTGTTACACATCATTATGATAAGTTAATTTAACTTATTATTCATGATTTAAATGTATAATTTGTTCACCAAGTTAATAATCATGTTCATCTATTTTTTATGAAACATAAATAGAGAAATAAGGATATAAGTGACCGATACATGTATAAGATGGGGAAGTGGGTGCATCTAACCCCTAAAGAGCAGTATGTAAGTTAACTAAACCTTTTATTTTAATGATAAAAATTTTATGAACATGTCATGTAATCTTTACAATTGATTTTTATTTTAACAATTCAATGTGCGAATAACTGAGCTAGTAACTTAGCATGCGAACTTTAGTGTATCATTCATTAACTTACCTGACATTCCTATGCAAATCGACAAGGTTGCCATTGCTAATGAAGTGCTTGGCACTTGTCGAAGGTATAGAAAGGTAGTCGATCGTGTGCTCACTAGCCAGTCATACCTTTTGACCTGCACTTCCGATTCTAGAGTAGGTTTATAACATTTCTCCCATGTCACTAAGGTGCAAGAGCAGCTATAGTGAGTCAACAGTAACTTGAGTAGAGTTAGCAGTTAATTTAAGAGTAGTAGCAGCAACTTACGTAGTAATAGGAAATGCAACAGCAGTGGGGGGGTTGTACTTCATGGAGCTAACTTTCCTACTCAAACAATAGGAGTTTACACCGTCTATGCCTCTCTTTATGACTACATAGTCTAGGATGAGCAGATTTGCAGCTGCACCCCCGACTCAACCACTCTATCTCACCTAAGCACCACCTTTAATGTATCGTCCAGGTCATCAAGATAATGATGATAGTGTTGGGACAAACGACATCTGGATACCTACACTTCCTTTCCCTTTAAGTTACCATGTATATATAGTTTTTTTTATTTTCATGTATGGACATTTATATGAATCATGTATATACAAGTTTTTATTTATGTTTATAAATATTTATATAGTTATTTTATAAGTATTCATTTTTTTATTTGGATCATTTTTTTAATTACGAATACCATTAGTGTATTTTATTTATACTATTTAAATTAGATAAAATTAAATTAAAAATTGTTAAATTAATTCAATTGAATTGAAATAAAAATATCATTATTTATGCTATTAAATATAATATATTAGTTTAATTACAATTTTAACTTAATATACTTTATTTTAATATTTCTAAAATTTTATTTATATTTTAATTTAATTGTGAAAAATTTCAACGACAATAAAGTTATTGCTATATACTATAATAATAATAATATTAAATTCAATTTTTATAACTTTTAGTGACGATATTATCGTCACTAAAAGTTAAGTTTAAAAAATATTTAAATATTGAAAATACTTTCAGCAATAACAAAGTTGTCGCTAAATATAAAATTAAAAAAATTAAATTCTAGCAATGACAATGTCGTTACTAAAAAAATATATTTTAATTTTTTATTTTTTAATTTAAAACTACAATGATGGCATTGTCTTACTAAAAATTAAATTTTCTATGACAACATTAGTATTGTTAAAAGTTTAATTTTCAATAATGAATTTGTAGTTACTAAAAAGCTATATTATAATTTTTTTATTTTTTAATTTAAACCTTATAGTGATAACTTTGTCATAACTAAAGAGTAAAGTTCAAAAATTTTTGAATTTTGAAAATTTTTTCTGCGATGATTTTATCGTCATAAAAACTCAAGTTTTTACTAATGACAATAATATTATCAATATTGATCCTTACATCAACGAATTTTTTTTTACAACTTCATTCATCGATGATCAAGAAATCTATACTAGCAACAAATGTCTTCATTAAAATTCTTTTTTCCTGTAATGTAAAAGTAAGTTATCTCTAATATCAAGATATTAGTTTTGTATGACTCATACATTTAAGTTTTTATTTTTTATTTTGTAAAGCATTAAAAGTTATTAAAAAACTATAAATTTTAATTATAATTTTTATGTAAACAAGATAATTTAAAAAATATATATTACATGTGAATATGAAAATTAATTAATATAATCATACAAATCAAAATTTAATATATTAAAATTACTTTGTGAATCCTTTTTTAAATATGTCATGAGATTTTATATAAATTAATAGGATTGAAATTTAGAAATTACTCATTTATTTTTTACTTATTTAATGTAATTATCCTTATTATCATGAAAAAATTAAAAATGAAAAGTATAAATTGAAAATAAAAATGAAAAATTTTCAAAGCAAATTAGGGTTGGAATTTAGAATTTACTTATTTTTTTACTTATTTAATGTAATTATACTTGTTATCATAAAAAATTAAAAATAAGAAATATAAGTTAAAAGTGAAAAATAAAAATAAAAATTTTTTAAAATAAATTAGGGTATAGAAAAAATGAGGAGAGGGTAAAATTATTTGTTAATTTTAGTATCAACATTCCCATGAAATGAGAATTTGAAATACCCACTTCCTTTCATGGGAATATTTGAAAGGAAAGTTAGGCTTTTAAATATTTTTGAGGATGCTACATTTTCAAATAATTTTTTTAAAATTTTGAATTAAATATGAGAATGTAACATTATCATGAAATATTATCAAGAATACGAAAAATACTTCATAAACCAAATGCCTCCTTATGATTGATAAGATAGATTAAAGAGCAAATAATAAAAGCAATAATACATGTTTTTTACTTGCCTTCTTGCTCTCTATATAGCGTTAGGATGAATCTTTCATTTCTTGATAATTAGTGAGTAACAAATCGTTAAAACACATAATTTATTATTTATTTAAGCAGGATCCAAGTCCCAAAAGGAGATAAACCCTAAAGTTGTCATCGTGTACCACTGCATCAATGGAAATGGTGCATGTTACATTTAACTCTCTTAAAGTTTAATATAATTATATTTATATTTCTTTTATTTAGAAAATATCTGCTAATTTTAATTATTTATCAAAAATAAGAGATGTATGTTGTATTTAAAATAAAATAATTAATTTTATTAGAAATATTATATGGATTAGCATTAATCAATTATTGAAATATTTATTTAAGTAATTAGTTTTGTATTTTTAACATTAAGTATAGAACAGATTGGGCCCTGGTTTAATGTGTATGATTTATGATAGGTTGGATCATGCATAAGCTCATATGGGTAGAGGTCCCAACTTATAGCCCTTTAGTGGTCAGTAGTTTCTTATCACAAGTCTGACCTTAAATAGAGATATTAGGGTTATTATTTTGACACACAGAAAAATAAGGATTCCCACTCTTCTAAATTTTTCTCTCCCTTTTCTCTCTATCTGGATAACCTAAGGGGTCAAATAGGTTGTAATTCTATTCATCATCATTCATATCAGTCATGACCTTATCAAATTATGCTTCAGGTACGCTCATAATTTTATTATGATTAATTTCATATTTTTACAATTTTAATTCATACTTCCAACAATTGGTATCAGAGCATGTTGGTAATATGAATTTATAATTATGAGTAATCTGATCATCTTGAGAGATTCATGAAATTTCTAATTTTATATTTCTTCCTTTCGTACAAGAAAATTTCGAAACTGTTGTTTTTAATTTTGGAACAATTTGGATATGTTTTTCTTTCAATTTAAATATTGAATACAGATCTCAAAATTTATGAACAATTAGGATCTTAAATATTACTCCGTTATTTGATTGTATTGTAAATTCGGGATTGTTATGCACAAATTTGAATTTTTTTCTGGAAAAATTTATGAACATAAACCTGACAATTTTTTTTGAAGCTTTTACTTCTGTATAATATGTGAATTCATGTTAAGAATAAGTCAGATATAATTTTTGTGACTTAAAAGGGTTAAACATAAATTTTTTTTGGAGCTTAAAACCCATTAATGGCAGAACTCCAGCCATATAAAACCGAACGGATGAAACGAGCCTGAAGAAGGAATGTTTCTACTTGCACGCGTGATATTCACGTTCTGAGAGCACACGTGTAGAACACGTGCGTGTACGTCACACGCCATATTTGTGTGTGTCAGATGCACAAAAGTTAACCCAGTTAACTTCTGTTCTTCGCCCAAGCAAGGGGCACGCGTGTGATAACATGTGTTCTCACACGCTGGAAGACTTATATTTTTTTTTATATCGTGGCTCGCAATTATATATATATAATCTGGTTGACCTTTCATTGCGCTCTTCAATCTCTGACATTCACTTTCATGGTTTTGGCGTCTCATGTACAAGTGTTGCGCCATTTTATAAGTATTATATATATTATATATATAATATATAATATATATAACAATTATGATATATATATATATATATATATATATATATATATATATATATATATATATATATAATATGCACTAGAATTGAGAAATCAAAATCCGAATTGAATCGAATTTGATTCCTACACCGAGTGGACGGAAGGGCTTCTTGAGAATTGTGCCTTGGTGGTCTCAATAAGAAACAAACAGACAATGTTAGCGGATGCCGGTCCACGCATAGGAACTTTGGGCTTGAATTTTGCCCCAATCATATAAAATTTAATTTTCTACCTATTTATGATTTTTTTCAACAAAAAAATTAATTTTTTGTAACCAATAAATATTTATTTTAAAATTTGTAAGATTTATACTGTATGAAAATACATTTTATTTATGAAATTTTAATGAGAAGTCACTCTCTCTGATTGTGAGTATAATTATATTAGATAAATTTTAAGCCTTTAATTATGTAATTTTATACATATATGAATACATAAAAACCATTTAATTCATACCAGTGATAGATAAAGGATATCATAAGACTACTTTACATAAAATACTATCCTTCTAGGATATTTAGGAGCACATTGCATTGATGATGGATACACCCTATCGGTGTGACATTGTTAATGTAATTTTAGGGTTTAGACTCCTTAGAATAGGTATGCAGTAATTATAATGTTTCAATATTTCTTATACCCTATCAGTATGACTATATTGATTACATTTTTATGTAGACTCTTGTACAAAGCCAAATCTATAGTACATGTATTTTGGATACCACTTTGTTAGATAGTTGTTTGACTGATTTGTTTATTGGGAATCTTGTGTTATAATTATGTTGTGCATGCATAATTAATAATTTTTCAATTCTGTTGCATCAGTCTTAGTCTTTTAACAACTATTTGTGGTAAGGACTTTTAATGGAATAAATTATAATAAATGGAGAGAGTCTTTGAACATATACCTGATAATATCTAAGTAAAATTTAGCTTTTAGAGAATTGAAGCTGGCTAATCTATTACCTGAGTCTAGTATTGTAAATAAGACCTATTACAAATAACGATATAAGTCAAATCGGATCTATTTAGTAGTGATTAAATTTACTATTGAAAAGGGAATTAGAGAGAATATCCCAGATAAGGACACTATTTTGGAGTACATGAAAGTTGTTGAAGAGAAATTCAATTCTACCTATCTAACTTTAGTGTGTTTTAAGTCCAATAATCTTGAAATATCTTTTGGATTTTGGTGGTTGGATTTTGGTGAAACTGTTAATTATAAATTCTTTAAAAGGGCTCAAGAACCAGTGGATCCCAAATAAGAGAGAGAAAAATGTCTTAGGAGTAGTAAGTCATAAGGTTGAGGTTTAATGCATAGGATTAATTTCTTTATGTTTGTCCTCTAGACATATTGGATTTGAATAATGTTGTTTATGTGCCTCCTACCAGAAGGAATTTGATTTCTAATTTTATTTTAGATAATTGTGGCTATTTCCTTTGGCAAGGAAGTGGAAAGATTGAGATTCATAGTGATTTTGCTATTATTGGTAATGTCACCTTATAAAATGATCCATATCATTTGAATTTGAATGATTGTCCTGATATGTCATCTGATGTTCCCATCAATGTTATGATTAGGCATAAACAACCTAGAATAAGTTAGAAATCTTTCATTTTATGGGATTGTTTTTAGGCCCTTTTTCTAGAGAGATTAGAAAGATTGGTAAAACAAAGATGTGTTGTTAAACTTAAATTCTCATATCTTAAAACTTTTAAGTGTGGAGTTATAAGGTAGAGATGAAATTATATAATTTCTAGTTAAAGAAATTAGACTTTAGAACAATCAATGGTTTCTTCATTAGGTACTGTACTAGATCAAGAGGTTGCAGATTTTCTTATCCCACTCATAGTACCAAGATCATCAAGTTTGATTAGACATTTTATTTTGAGGATGACTTGGATAGTGGGAGTTTGATGCTTAAAGTTATTAATTTATGTAACAAGGCCACCATTCTGCCTGTACCTATTTAGATTCCCTTATCATTAGAGGAGATAACATTGATAGTTCAGTTCAGATAAATAAAGATCCTCATATTGAAGAACCTAATCGGTTAACCATTGAGTTTAGATCCATCGTAATAGAACTTATAATATTTTAGGTTTATACTAAGTTAATTGGATTGAACAAATAGGATAAGATTTCTTACGCTTCCCCTATTGATAATCTTATGTATGCACTGGTCTGCATTCATTTAAATATAGCTTTTTGCTATTAGTGTGCTTGGAAGATTATCAAGTAACCCTAGGATGGATCATTGGAGAGCGACCAAGAAAAGTAATATGTAGTATCTTTAAGATACTATGAATCATATGTTGACTTGTAGACAATCTAATTTACTTAAAAGTATTAGTTATTCAGATTCTAATTATGCCTTGTACATAGATGATCGTAAGTCAATATCTAGATACATCTTTATGATGTTTAGAGGAGCTGTTTCATGGGAAAGTGTTAAAACAAACACTCACAGCTACCTTAACAATGGAAGCAGAGTTTATCGCATATTATGAGGCCACTTGACAGGCTGTAAGGTTGAGGAAGTTGATATTTGGCATGCAATTAATTAATTTTATATCACGATCTCTACCAATTTTTATTGCGATAAGGCTTCTGCTATGTGCTTTTCTCAAAACAATAGGAATTCTAGACATATTGAATATTTTTTATGATAAACTCCTGTTTTGTTAGAGAGAAAAGATTGCTGAATTTCAGACTCACATTAAACATAGCCCTAGTGGAGACATGCAAGGGATCTGTTAACTTGAGGCTTACCTATAGGAGTATTTAAAATCAACTAACTCATATGAGTCTTGTTAAATCTTTATGAAGCGTTAGTTTAGTGGGAGTCTGAGATATATGCTTATTTTATTGATATTTGTGACCAGTAATTGCTCATTTTGAAATATTGGTGATATGTTTTATACATACATATAAATCATTTGCTTTTCTATCGGATCCAATGATTTTAAGTTATTTCTCTTATGAGTTGTGGTCAAAAGATTAATTATATATATATATATATATCAAGTTCCTTCGGGATTATGAGACATTAATTTAACATCACTTGTCTCCCTATCGGATTCAATGATTCTAGATGGTCTCATTTCACTTATGCAATCATCACTCAATAACCTTATATATATATATATATATATATATATGTATATATATATATATATATATATATATATATACATATACATATATACATATACATATACATATATACATATACATATACATATATACATATACATATACATATACATATACATATATATATATATCTAGTTCTTTGGGATTATGAGACATTAATTTAACATCACTTGTCTCCCTATCAGATTCAGTGATTCTGTATGGTCTCATTCCACTTTTGTAATCGTCACTCAGTTTGGATATTGAAACATTGATAATATATTTTATACATATATAAATTATTTGTTTCCCTATCGGATTCAATGATTTTAAATTGTTTCTCTTCTGAGTTATAGTTGAAAGACTAAACTTTATTCTGTTCCTTTCAGATTATAAGACATTATATCACTTGTCTCCCTATCGGATTCAGTGATTCAATGTGGTCTTATTCTCTGAATTAAGTTTATAACTTAATGTATAACTAATTACTTAATTATTGATATTTTAATTATTTCATATAATTAATTAATGCTAGCCAAGTGGGAGATTGTTGTATTTAAAATAAAATAATTAATTTTATTAGAAATATTATATGGATTAACATTAATCAATTATTGAAATATTTATTTAAGTAATTAGTTTTGTATTTTAATATTAAGTATAGAACAGATTGGATCCTGATTTAATGTGTATGATTCATGATAGGTTGGATCATGCATAAGCCCATATGGGTAGAGGTCCCAACTTACAGCCCTTTAGTGGTCAGTAATTTCCTATCACAAGTCTGACCTTAAATAGAGATATCAGGATTATTATTTTGACACAGAAAAATAAGGATTCCCACTCTTCTAAATTTTTCTCTCCCTTTTCTCTCTATCTAGATAACCTAAGGGGTCAAGTAGGTTGTAATTCTATTCATCATCATTCAAATCAATCATGACCTTATCAAATTATACTCCAAGTACGCTCATAATTTTATTATGATTAATTTCATATTTTTATCATTTTAATTCATACTTCCAACAATGTAAGTATATGTTTAAAATGGAAGGGGAAGGAGAAGAGTGTGTATGAAAAATGGAGGATAGTATATAAAATTAAATATAAAAAATGTAAATATAATTATACTAAATTTTAAGTGAAGTGAGTGTAATTTATTCGTAAAAATATTATTATGGACATAATTTATTGGAATCTTCTTTATCTATAAATCAATCGTCTATAAGATTAAATTCAAATATAGAATGTTGGTTAAAGGATGAATTGTGAAAGTTAATCTTTCATTGAGTTCTGAATTGGCTTGAAACATTGCAGAACGCCAAGAGGAGAAAATGGATCCTCTGTTTCATTGGGTGGAGTCAGGATTCGACTACAAGGCTGCTATATACGCCAGATTTTTTGTTTTTGTTGGAAAGCAAGGAGATGATCTTCTAAATGCAACAGAGAACAAATAATTTTTTATATCAACATTTGCAAAAGGATAAAATTAAACAAATCAATATTTCATAGAGATAAAATTGATAAAAAAATTGATAAGACCAAAATTAGAAAAAAAATAAATTTTATGGGAAAAAGAAAAGGAGTTTATTCAAGAAAAAAAAAGGGGGGTGGGGGGGAAGGACGCGTTGCCTTGTTAAGTTGTGTTCCCCCATTCTGCCCGCCGTACTTCAAATTATTTTAACATGTTCTCCACAGTTGTTAAGAAATAAAAAACAAAAAGTTTTGAATTTGCCACTCGCACCTAAATCAATATAGTGTTAAAATAACTTTTTACAAGGCCATGCAACAATTTTTTTTTTTTTGGCCATGCCATGCAACATTTAAAGAGTGCGTACATGTTAATCCCAAATAAAACACAATCACACAATTATATATATATAACGATTACAATAACTTTATATCTAACATAAATAAAGGGTGCACACACATTAATACACGATAGAAGCACACAATCACAAATCACAAACGCATATACAAACAGAGGTACGGCTCTTGAAGGAAAGCAGGTCAAGATGAGAAGCTCAATTCTGTCTTCCACTTCTACTGATGCTGAACCTGATGATTGTTCTTGTGCCCAATCTTGCTTTACACCGTTAAGCTTCAAATTTCAAAAAGCATACATACAAGTTGCAGTAAGTGCAAGGAAGGACTATCTTTCAGCGAATTGGATATGTGCATAAAAGAATGCAATGGCAACACTTCAATCACACATTATCACAGTATTGTCAGGTTGGCGTTTGAATATATATCATGTAAAATTATATTTTCTTCTCCTGCACATAATTTATTTATTTTTACTATTTTATATATGTTGGCCTGTTGCAATAAATTATATAAATTAAAAGTTAAAAGGACAAATTAATTAAAATGAACGTTCCATTCTAAGTTGGATTTGTCTTTTTGAAAAATTTGAAACTTAAACTCCTAAACTAGTAATTACGTTCAATTTTTTCACTTTAAAAATTTAAATATTTCATTAAATTTCTTACAAATTGACATTAACTCGTTTGATACTTTTGTCTACCTTTCACATAACTTGTTTTGATGCTTATAGAATCAAAATGCAACAATCTCATCATTTTCACCCAAATTAATCATTGTTTAATTAAAGTTTTTATTTTAATTTATTTTAAGAAGAGACAAAAGGAAAATTTAAGAAAATATAAATAAAATCTTAAATTTTTACAACAAATTGAGTTGAATACAATGAATTACTTATTTTAACGTTATCATAATTAAAAAAAGTTACATACTCGTATTATTAGAAATTACGGAACATCCATTCAAAATAAATGACAATATCCAAATAGGAATAGATAAATGAATTGCAAGCGATATAGCCAAAACCAATGGACTAAGTAGAGAAAAGGAATTGCACTTACAAAGACGTTTGGAACGCGAGCTACCTTCGGCTGATCAGGATTCTCTTTTTCGCAATTTGCAACCAATTCTGGACAATCCCTGATAGTCAGCTTCTCCAGTGCTGTTAGATTGGGCAACCATTCCGGCAACACCGTTGAACTTGGACAGCTTGTAATGGCTATGTGTTGCATGGTCTTGGCGGATCTTTTCAGCCAATGGGGTAAAGTTGTCAATTTAGGCAAGTCCAATAATGACAACCATCTAGGGCTCAAGTCCTTAATCTCTTTGTTCCCCTTTTCCACTTCTTCTCGTTCTTCTTCAAAATTGATCAAATATGGACACTCCCAAACACATTGCTTCTTTAAAGAAGTCAAGTGACTCAAGTCGTAAGGCAAGGAGATTAAATTAACATAATCTATCAAATATAAAATTTGAAGCGATTCTAAGCATCATATTCCACAATTGGATAAATTACTCTTTTGTGTCGTGAGTGCTAAGGTCCGAAGGCTAACAAATTTTTTAGGGAGTTTTTTTAAGTTTCCCACACCCCAAAACATCCAACCTTTGCAAATTTTGAAGCTTGCAAACGGATTCGAGGAGTTCTTCCATCTTTTCGCATTCTGATAGGTCAAGATACCTTAAATGCTTCATTTTACTAAAACTATCAGGCAAAAATCTTAATCTTAAATCTTGTAGATCCAACACCCTTAGGTGCTTAAATCGGCGGCAGATCCATGTCACAAATTGTTTAGTGATGATATTTGCTCTATCACTTGCGGACCAAAGACCAAATGTCCGAACCTTCCTCGGCAGAGGACGGAAATGTAATACTTCTTCACGATTTTCTGAAACCAACAAATGTCTTGCTTTTTCATTAATACTTTCAGTATTAGAGGTCACTACTAATAGCTCACTTTGCATAGTAGATATAGCAAGATCATGAACAAGATCGTGCATCTTAAACCAAACAAACCCGGGATTCCCATCCAAATCTTCAAGATCTTGAAAGAAAAATCTTGAAAGTAACTCGTTGATATAATGGTGACCGAGATCTTCAGGTTCTACATTTTCTTCTGAGGATTCAAGGAGACCATGAGCCAAACAAAAAGAAATCAATCCCTCATTTGAGTACCGATAATCCTTAGGAAAAATTGAACAATAAGAAACACTTTGTTTCAATGGTGGAGGTAAGTGATTATAGCTCAATCTTAGTGCAGGTAAAATGCCTTCATCATGTTGTTCTAATTTCCAAATCTCACTTTCACTCACTCTTTTCCATTCACTTTCATCAGTTTTATAGTAAAGTACACATCCCAAACTAACTACAGCCAGCGGCACCCCTTTGCACTTTTTCACAATTTCCTTCGCAATTTCCACAAGCCTTGGGTATATTTTCTCCTCCCCTGCTGGAAATGCTTCTCCTAGAAACACTTTTAAAGATTCATCCTCAGTAAGTCCTCTCAGGTAGAATTGAGGAGCAGAAGTAGTTCTTATGATTGCGGCAACCTGGTTGTCACGTGTGGTTATTATAATTTTACTGCCATTATTGTTTCTTTCAGCGCAATTGTCCACCAAAAGAGTAGTCAACTCTTGCCATTTTTTACGATCATCATTCCAAACATGGTCCATAACAATTAAAAATGTCTTCTGATGCAACTCATTATGAAGACGAGTTTACACTTGTTGCAGGTTTTCATTATTACTTCCTTCTCTTCCTAAAGACTTAAGGATTCCCAATGCTATCCTTTTAACATCAAATTCATCCGATACACACACCCCGACTTTTAAATCAAAATGATCCCTTACTCTCTTATCGTTGTACACCAACTTGGCAAGTGTGGTCTTGCCCAGCCCTCCTATTCCAACTATGGGAATGACATCAATTCCATTACCAAGGGACTGTGGGATGATCAGATAATCAATGATCTGTTCTTTCTCCTTATCTCTCCCAATTATAAGTGAGTGTTCAACATTAGAACAGGTCTACCTCCGTGATAAAAAGAAATTGTGGGCATGATTGTCGTCCACGAGACCAAGGTTTGTCCTCAATGATGCAATCTCATTTATTCTCTCTCTGGTATCTTTAATTTTGTGGGCCATTTCAATAGAGAAAGCAATCTGGTTAAAGGATGGGCAGAAGCGACGTACCTTTCTGGAAACGCTCCCATACTTGTTTACCCCTTCATTTAGCAATGTCTCACTCTCGATTTCATCAAGTACATCACCGGCGTCGAGAAATGCATGTTTGAGTTGTTGCAGGCACTCAGTTATGCCGTTGTTTCTATCTTGCTTATTCTCAGCATCTTTCAGGAAGGCGTTGATGACCCTCATGAAGTCTTGCAGCCTTTGCACATCCTTCTTCAGACCCCATGCCAAGGGGAAATACTACGGTCGCTAGCTTCTGCAAAACCGTACTTGCTACTCCAGAAGCAATTTCACCCACGGGTTCGTTAAACTTAAAATGGGAAAACCCAGGAGAAACAGATAGGACTAGAGATTCTTCGAAGCAAGGAAAATAAGGTTTAAACTAGAAAGATCATTTAGTTGTTCAAATCAACACGGGAAGGAAAAGACTGTTAATGGAAGGAAAGAAGAGCAGATTAGACCAAAGTGAAGGCTAAGAGATCTCAGTCGAATTCCTGTGAATTTGAGTTCCATTTGGTCCATGTGCAAGCCAACGGCCCACTGTACGAAGACAAACATGGCAAATCACAGTTGACAGCGACGAGATAAATTCAAGCGGCTTCCATCTTTGGGTGCCCTAAGCTAAAGTACCAATTTACGGCTGTTTAGGAAATAAATTTTTGTTTTATTATTTTTTTAAAATATTTTATTAAAATACGTATGGAAGTAGAGAGATGTCAGAGCGGATGATGCCTTTAGCATAAGAGGTGTCAAGTTGATTGGCGCCCTCATAGTAACAGGGTAGAGATGCACATGGACTGGTCGACTCGCCCGACCTGATGAATTCAATAAAAAAACTAGAATATTTGGACTCTTTTTTTTAGCCTGATAGATCCGATAAGACTTTTTTTTATGACCCAATTAATAATTGGGCCGGACTAAGGGCAAGGCAAAAAAGTCCGCCTAGTCCGGCCCGACCCGACCCGATTATAATAATTTATTTTTAATAATATAATTATATGTTAAAAAATATAATTATATCTAATTATTTTTAATATAAAAAATATTAATTTAACATATTAAATATTTTATATATTTAAATATCATATTATCTCTTTAAATATATATTTTTTATTTTAAAATTTATTTTTATTAAAAAATAAAAAAATTATATTTTTCGAGTTTTCGAACCAGGTTTCAGATTTTTTAATTTAAAAATCGGGCCGGGCCAAATTTTTTTAAAACTTAATCGGGTCGGGCCGAATTCAAGCCTTTAATTTTATATGATTCGACCCGGTGGCCCGGCCTAAAACCCGTCCACCCCGACCCATATACACCTTTACAACTGGAGTGCCATTCAAAATGGCACCTTTGACCATGAAGGTGCCATCTCCTTTGACGCCTTCAAAGAGAAAAATATTTTAATATATTATATATAAGATTTAAGGTTTAAAAATAAATTAATTTTAATTGTAACTATTGAATAAAATTAAATATAATTCAGGACATATGTTATATGTGAAGTAATAAAACAATATTTAGAATTATTATAGGTTTATTAAAAATAAAATAATTATAAAAATTATTAATTTGTTAAAAATATATATAAGTTAATTTAATATAGGAAAAGAAGATTTTGTATATATTAAATTTTGTGAAAAAAATAAAATTTGATTAAAAATTAAATTGAGTAAAATGTTGAAGATCTAAAATTTAAATGGAATGCATATAAATATATTTAATATTTTTAGAGTTTACGGTGATCGTTAAAAAAATATGATTAAACTATAATATTTAAAATTATGAGTAAATAAATATTAAAAAATAAAATGTAATGATATGTAGAACATGAATTAATTCTTATCATTAGAAAAAAGTCAACTCAAATACTTGAGAAAAAATTGAAATGAATATATGTTAATAATTTAAAATAATAAAAGTTATGAAAATAAAATACGGAAGGAGAGAATAAAATCCTAGGTAGAAAGAAGTTATTGAAAAAAATTGCATATATTTAATACGTTATATAAGAATTCAATTGATTATGTATTTGTGAGAAGATTTTATAATTTTACTCTGATATATGTACTCAAAAAGATAAATATGTTGTAATAATTACAACCATCCTAAAATTTGATGTTTTACAATAAAGTTATAAGATAAATGTGCCTAAATATATAATAAATATGAAAATAAAAGATAATGTCTACGTAAATGGTGTCCAATCTCACATCCAGGATCAGTAATATAGCGGCCATATCTGCTAACCCTCTGTGCAGGCTCGGGAGTCACATCCCCAGTGTTTATAGCTTCCTTACCTCCAGCTCTGCCTCTATCTCTGGCTTTGGCTCTGCCTCTGCCTCTGCCTCCGCCTCTATCCCTATCTGCGAGTATTAAGTCATCCATAATCATGCCATCAAGTGATGTCCCCTAATCCTGAGTGTATAGATCAAATCTATGAGAATATGATTGGGAAGGACCAGCATCACTAGAAGGAAAGACATGGAATGAAGATGAAACTCCTGGTATAGGCGGAAATGACTAAAATGAGGATGAAACACCTGGAGTAAACTGGAACATCTGGGATGATTAGGAAGCATATAGTGCAAGCGGGAACATGCCGGAAGATGAAGGAACATCTGGTGCAGTAGGGTACATGTGAGATGAGGCGGTCATATCTGACGTCATCATAAAGGTATCCTGAGTAGAAAATGATGGACTCTGATACATTTGGGCAGTGGAGGGAACATTGGCCTACAACATAGGTCGTGGATCATGTGACGACGTCGACGTGTACGAAGCTGATCATAATCATCCTCCGTAAGGTCAGGGATATGATAGGCAAGAAGAGTTGGCTCTACATGTGTACCAATGTGTACCAATAATCATATTATCAACTTCGTGAAATGCATGAAGGATGGAGTCAGTCGCTAATCTAAGAGCATCGAAGCTGAACCTAGACTATCCCTCAGGTGTAGTAAAATCGTGCAATATGGACACCTTATCAATCTGTATAAATTTTCGATATATGGTTAATAACAATACTAATGCACAAGAATATAATCAGACACAAATAACTAGCATGCAGAATTACCATAAGGTTTAGTGCTCCACCAACTGGTGTAATAAATTGCCTAATAACCTGCCTGTACCATGCCATATACTCAGACTGTGGGCCTAAGACCAATAGTGCGGACAGCTCGCCAATAACACACAAGTCTCGACGGATATCCCATAATGCAATGTATGGCTAATGTTAGATATGCCACTCCTCATCATGCCAATCAGATAAGTGAAGGCAATGGACCTTCGCCACCTACTTTGGTGGCTCAGGAATAGGCTGGCAAAAGTCAAACTACCGTAAACCCTATCTAGCTGGTGCCACTCGACAATCTGAAAGTGTATGAGTGGCACCACTGCTGTCCAAAAGTCACTCCCATCAAAACAATACTGAGGAAGTGATGCGGTAACCACCTCAGTGTATGAGATCCAGATGATCTGAAATTACATATTTATATTGCCATCTAAATGCAACGAAAATGGATAATGGAATGAAATAAAAATATTTATTAACCCTTCTAAACTTGATTGAGTCGAAGACGATCCAGCACGTATCTATAATAAGGCAAGCTGTGTGCAGGACTATCTTGGAACGTCTTTTGATAGTGCCACCTATCAAGTACAACAATTAAGTTAAAAAATGTTGTCGTCATCTTAATTACAAGTATAGATTGAAAAATCTTCTAACCTACGAGCAAGGGGCCTAGTCCCTGCATCCTCCTCTGATATATCTGAAACAGTAATGGTGGGGGCAATAGTGGGAAATCTATCTCATGCCTAAAGTTGTAATAACATGCAATCCCTTCCTATTTCCCTATAATCAGGGGAAGTGGCCTTACAGAGCTCTCTGTACAGATAGGCCAAATAAGCAGATTCCCAACTATACATTCCTACCTCCTGTAAGTTTTCGAGCAATGGTAAGTGCATGAGGTGGACATAAGTCCCAGAGTGGTCAAGAAATAACATTCCACCAATGAGACGTAATATGTACGCACGGGTGTATCTCTACATTATCTCGTCATCGGTATCATCTAAAAGATAAGTGAAATGCCTCTCCAGCCAACTTGTCTTCAATCGCCCTCCTCTTATCACATTCTCGTCTACCAGTAACTACAATCCTAGATACTTCTCTATCAAGCCTCCCTATCCCCACACAGTAGGCCCCGTCACTGCCTAACCGTCAATGGATAAATCGAGCTGGATAGTAACATCCTATAATGTAATAGTGGTCTCCTCTTGCAGCATGTGGAAAGTATGTGTCTCTAACCTTTACCGCTCCATAAAAGTACTAATCAACTGATGATCTATGAGAACAAACTCACTTATTGCAAGATCGTAAAAACCTGCCTGTCGCAGTAAGAGGACAATCAACTCCGATGGCTGTTGATGATGGTAGTGCTGAGCCTGTCTAATTCTCAACACACGGTTAAGCTGCAAAAAAAAATATTATTACAACTGACAATATAGAAAAGTATAATCAAATTTAAGATCTAACTATTTTTATACATGGCCAGCCCAAATCGAATGAAATATATGTGAGTCCTGAGCTATTAAAAGTGAAGGATCTTGTGGATCAGGACCGACACGTTGGGATATGGATGTTATCTGCCATTATAACAATAACATTAGGTTGAAATATAAACATACAATACTATTGCATTCATATGCTATTTATCTACAAATATTCACACAGGATATTGTAGCAATTAAAAGTTTTGAAGTCATTCATTCACATTTCTAGTCATAGGATCACATATATAACAATAATGGTATACACTTTTACATCAATGAAACAGACCACACCATCTAGGCATTACACTTATGACATTGGTTAACATACTCTCTAACGCATGTGCAAAAGTAAAAATCAAAATTAACATGCAGAAGGTCCTTTATTCATCTCCATGGAGAAGTGGATAACGTCTACGATTGTGACCTTTCATCTTACAAATACTACACTTTTGCCTAACACCACTCTCTTGAAGCCAATCCATCTCATTCCTGATCCATGTCGACCTCGGTCTTCCTTTTTCATGCAATCTTCAAGAATTTGGAATCAAGATAGGAAATAGTGGTAAGTTATTCCATTGCAACTAATCCCCGATTGGCCACCACTCAGATTTATAACAATTAAGTAAGGTGTCAAGTCTGTATACATGATCGACATATGGTTCCCACGATATGTTGACTGAGGTACAAGCAATAATGATATGAGTGCATGGATACCTATATGCTTGGAATTGTCCACATTTACATTAGCTTTTATCTAACAGCACTTGGACCACCTTTCCATATGATCCTCTAATCAAATTAGGGCCCTCCACCACTTCAAACCTAGTACCTTGTCTGTTATATGCACGAATGTAGTAAGAAGAAGCACGTGTGTGGATAGTCGCAAGCTCCTGTCTAAACCTGCTTGTGTATCTGTGACCTTGTTGTAGTTCAGTATATGCTTCTTTTGCCCTTTCCACAGAGTACTTAACACATTTGTAAAATGTTTGTTGAACAAAGCCTGTGAGTGATAGCTTCCTTAATCTTTTAAAGAGGCCATTAATGCACTCCATAATATTAGTTGTCATATGACCGTATCTTCTTCCTTCATCATAGGCAAGTGTCCATTTTTCCATCGGAATAGCAGTCATTTTCTTATAGATCTCCTCATTGACTTTGCTTAAGTTGTCCAATCTCTCCATGACCTTTCCTCGATTTAGCTCGTAGGCTGAACATAAGGAAACAAATAGTTTAGCTAGATAGAACTACCAGATAATAAAATTTAAAAATTCAAGGTTCAACAAATAACTGTGATATAACGCGCACCAATCTTAATGAGGCTTTCTTGACATTGTCATCTCTACATTTCTTTCGAATATTGCTGGCAATATGTCTGATATAATACTGATGAAAAGCATGAGGAGGCTACCATCGCAGAGCTTCTATTGCTACAACATCTTTTATAACTCGATATCGATCTGATATTAGGCATATTCCTTGCTAATTTGTAACATTTGCCCATAGTAATGCCAAAAACTAACTCCAATTTTCAAAGTTCTCCTTTTCAACTATGGCGAAGGCAAGTGGTATGGGACATTTGTTACCGTCTTGATTTGTAGCAATCAATAGGACACCTTTGTACTTGCTATACAGGAATGTTCCATCAACTTGTATGAATTGTTTACAGTAAGGAAATGTAGCAATACATGGCTTGAAAGCCCAGAAAACTCAGTGGAAAACACATTTTTGTGGATCAACACAGTTGTTGACTGTGATGAATTCTTTAGACTCTAACTTGAACAAAACTTGGTCACAATACCCTAAAATGTCCAACCATTTAGGAAGCACTTCATAAGATTTATCCCAATTTTCGTACACCTTAACATTTGCCTTCCATGATTTTCTGTACAAGATCTTATACCCATACATGCTTTCCACCCTCTTTTGTATAAATGAAATTGGGACATCTTGTTTCACTTTGATTATCTCCAGTATTATGAAACTGATGTATTCAGAGTCAAGAGACTTGTGATCTTATGTTAAACTGGCATTAACACATATGTGAGGTCCTGAAAATCTAGTTATTGTCCAAGTGCTTGAATTCTTCATATTCATTGCCCTAAGGCAGAATTTGCATTCATCACCAAAGTTATTGCACTCCAAACTCAATCTTCTAGTATCATATTCCTCTATGTAATAACTATGATACCTCTTAACATGGTAACGCTTGGTGGCAGTAATCAATGCCTCCTTACAATCAAACTCTTGTCCGATATATAAGTCCTTCATGCCGTCGTTATCTCTCAGTTTCATTACTTCCGAAAATTCACTAATATTCCTTACGACATCCCAATCAATATAGGAGAAGACAGTAGCTTGAGAGACACTACATGATGTTTGTAGAGCATTGTGATTCCTCATACACTAACCTACAACATTGTCATTATGTGTAGTTGTACGTTGTTCATCATTAATGTCATGATCATCACCACTACTGAAAGACACCTCATTGTCTTTAAAACCAAACTCAAGGTAGGCATCTAAGATTGCAGGATCAATGGATTCTTCCTCTACGATCGGTCGGGTACTTGTTGACCCCATTATGGTATGTGAAGGCGTTTTTGGGAAAACACTCGCCACAGATGAGTCCAATATAGGAATATGGCTATCGAAAATGTGGAACTCAATTGCATCCGTGTAAGAAGGGCCTTCTCGCACCATCAAACAACTAGTGCTAACATGAGCCATTGGATTTATGAGTGGTCTAATTATTGGTCCTCTTTCTTATAAATCAAGGTTGGCAGCATGCAATTCGAATGTCATCACCTCTACATACAATTCCATTGCTGTCATCGTCGGATGTTGTTCATAGCTTGCTATGGCACATGTCAAGTCTTCATCGTCGTCTAATTCGCATGCCATATATTGAGCCTCTGTTTGATACTGTGAAAACCTATAAATAATTCTCCCAACAATTTGATTTTGGGCAAGCTTCATCTGGAAATGAATTTTTTCTTGTAAAACGTCTATGGTGCTACATCCTTTTAGCTTCAATGCCTTTGTGAGAGGTCCATCATACATTATCCCATTAGTCCCTCAATCATTGTACCATTCAAATATACAAAAGCAATCAAATTTTTCTTCATCTTATTACTTTTAACTGCAATACATTCATTGCATCTTCACAACTGACATATACATTATTATATACATGTTGTATTTATTAACCAATTAACTAGTATTAATATTATAAGTAAAAAGTAATAATATGTATTGCTATTTTTTTATGGTATATATTTTAATAGTATATAATAATCTGCTCGTACAAGCTAAATCGATTCTGACCTGCACAGGCCCACATTTTTCCCCTCATACATGTTGCTATTTTTATACTAATTGTAATTTTTCATACAACACATATTTTAATTTTCAGTTGCAAGTGTGATATAAATAATCAAATTCTAAACTTGTTTTTTTAACATAATTTTGAATGTAATATAAATAAATTATTACAAAAATTTTAATTTTATATTTGAATTAATAATTTCAATTTTGACTTACTTAAACACAATTAAAATATGATTAATTTTTAAATATGATTACCTATGTATATTTTTTGCATTATGATTAAATTATCAATTATGGTAATATAATTTATTTCTGCATGTTTTATATATTATGTTCAAGTATAGATTTCTTCTTTTAAAATTATTTTTATTAAATTGGTTAACTGTTTTAATACACTATATTTAATATTTCATAATAATTTTAAATATGTAACAGATATACCATATAATGTAATAATTTTTCACTGCCAATTAAATGTTATTATTTTTTTATCCTATATAATGTTTGGTTATATAATTTTATTTATATTTTAATTTATCTTCTCCAAGTGTTATTTTTTTTGTTTATTGGTTACAAATTATTTTTATTAAATTGGTTAACTATTTTAATACACTATATTTAACATTTCATAATAATTTTAAATATATAATAAACATACCATATAATGTAATAATTTTTCTCTACCAATTAAACGTTATTATTTTTTTATCCTATATAATGTTTGACTATATAATTTTATTTATATTTTAATTTATCTTCTCCAAGTATTTTTTTTTGTTTATTGGTTATAAATTATTTTTATTAAATTAGTTAATTGTTTTAATACACTATATTTAACATTTCATAATAATTTTAAACCCTTCACACCTATTCATAACTAGCAAACAAAAATATTTATACATTACTGTATATATTTTTATGATTAAAATTATGAATTCTTTTCTACATACACTAAGTTTGTTTAATATTATATTACAATATCTTTTTATATATTTTAATCTTTTTACATTAAACTTATGTATAACATAATTTTTTTTATAATTATTATTCTTGCATTTTTCATATCTATTATTTAAGTAAAAAATTATTCATTATTTTAATAATATTATCCTAACTTTTAAAGCTTCTTTTTACTTTAATATATTTTAAAAATTTATTTTTGTTACTTCTCTTATTATATATCAAAATTTTACATTTAAAATATCTCTAAACATGATTTTTACCTAAATCTTAAATCCTATTTTAAGACACCTTTCTTTATCTGATTTGTTCTTCTTTTTTTTCACCACAAACTATCACAGTACATATAAATTTCTATAAATTTTTTATATCATAAATCATAATTTCACATCATAAATCATAATAATCAATATAAAATAAAAATAATCTTATTGTTTATATCATACTCTATACTCTAAAAAAATTTCTCTACTACTATAAAATATATTTTTATAATAACTAGTAAAAATTATAATACAAATATAAAAATTATAAAAATACTAACCGGTAAGAAGAAGAAGAAGATGCAAAAAGACTTGCAGATCTGCTGTTGATGAAATGTAAGGAATGCAGATGAAATGCGGTCCGAAGACTTGAAGAATTTTGAGCGGGAGAATGAGGAAATGTTGATGAAATGTGGTCCGAAAGTGAAGAGCTGCGGCACAAAAACGAAGAGTTGCAGAGTTACGGCATTAGAGGGTTTGGTTTCGGGGGGGAAGATGAAGAGTTGCAAACGGCGTTGGAGGGTTTGGTTTCAGGGGGAAAGGCCGGAGGCCATCTATAGAGAGGGTTTAGCGGGAACGTCATTGTGTATGGTGCCTTGAAATTCAAATTTCCCCAGAGGCGCCACTTCATTTGGCAATTTCGAATGAGAGGCGCCATTTCGTTTGACGCCTCCGTGAATTCAACTCCTGCCAAGGGTGCCATTCAACTTGGCGCCTTGACGGCAAGGGCGCCATTCAAGGTGGCGCCTTCGGAGCAACCCAGCATTAAAAATGTCATTCAATCTGGCGCCTTCAGTCGCGTGCGTATTTCGGTAAATTATTTCAAAATCATAGTAAAATAGAAATATGTTTTCGAAATAACGGTACATTGGTACTTTTGCCCCCCTTCCTTTTTTTTTTTTCCCGTTTGCTAAATAACAGTGATGTAATTGTATCATTAATTATTGCACAATAACGGGACTGTATTTTAGTGCATGTATATTTTTATTGATTTTTATAAAGTTTTATGTATAATTATATATATTATTTAAAATATTTTATTAATTTTTAAACTTAATTCTTATTGAAATATTAAAATATATTTATTTCACTAATCCTTGATTTCTAGCTCTGCCTCTTACTATAGGAGGTCTTATTTTCTTAACATTCATTCGATTTTCACATTCATTTAATAAAAATTGAATCTCATTTGAGTTGGATGTCTGGATGTTATTACGGTAGTACCTACTTGTTTTCATAAAAATTGATTTATAAATTATTAGAGGAAAGATCAAGATTCAAGCAAACGAATAATAAATGGTTTTTAGTTCTATGCTTTATGAATACAAAATAAATTTAATTAATTTCGTTTTTCGTTTTCAGTGGACAACTTTTTACCAGTATTAAAGGCTTAAAGCGAAAACATTTAATTCAAGTGATGATATATGATATTACATAAGTTTATATTCTTTCCCGAGTTAAAGTAAACCTATATATCGTATTAGAGGGACACAAATGTGTATTGTGTGAAACTTAATAGAAAGTAACAGCTATATCCATGCCCCCCTATATGACAGTATTATCAAAAGAAAAAGAAAGAATATATATGCATTGTTATCTTGAAATATCTATATCTTCGCATTGAATTAATAACTTTGAAGTAATATTTAAGATAAAAATAATTATCATACTATAGGTTTCAATGATAATATACTTGTGAACTAAAATTTTTTTTTTTTTTTAATTTTAGAAGACATTAATGTATTGATGGAAGAATTGACATTATTTTTTGTAAATGAATACAAAATTTTATTTAGTTTCACAAAAAATTAGACATATATATAGGGTTTAAACTTTTGTTATTAAAAATTCTTTATTATTATTAATTTTTAATGATGTGTCTTCTTTTCATTAATAATTGATAGTATAAAATATTTTTCACTAAAAATGAATCAAATTTAAATATATATATCAAACTATAATTTATTTTATTTAAAAATTATTGATAATTATATTAAAATTTTAAGTATAAAAGAAATTTTAATCAATAGGTGTCAATTAATTTATATAAATAATATTATTTTAAAATATTTCAAAAATTAGATAAAATCATGTCACATGCCTAAACACAACATTTAATCCCCCATGTATAAGTGTGATAATTATTATACTCCTCAAATTTCACAACTAATACTATTAATCTTTTATTTCTATTTTTATTATAATTATTTGTCCCTTCATTCATTTGAAATGTTAAAACAAATAAAAAATATTAAAATTGATTGTTAAATAACACTTTAACAATGTCAAATATATACGTTTTTATTATCTTTTTTTTATCATTTATATTAGTGTTACATATGAAGGGAGTGATGAATAATTATAACAAAAGTAAAAATAAAAAACTAATAGTATTAGTTATAAAATTTGAATGATGTAATAATTATTGCTTTTATAAATGAAGAACTAATATTATGTTTACTCTATTATATATCTTACACATGACAATAATAATAATAATAATAGATTTTAGTATAAAATGCTAATGTAAGAGCAGTTTATAACTTCATGGGCATACTTACAGACCCTAGTTAAAAAATTAACCCCTAATTGTTGCTATGAAATTGATCTTATGACAACCGGATACGTTATTTCGACTAATTGTGAGATTATTTATTGTATAAGTACTTTTCACATTTGTAAAATTAATGTGACATTTTATAAATTAATTTGAGGTTTACCATTATAATTTTTAATAAAATAAATTAATGTGAGATCTTAAATTATAAATTAATAATTTTTAAAATGGATATAAAATATTTTTTAATATTATATATATTATACAATTTAATATATAAAAATACAAACTAATTTAATAGGTTAATAGATTGAATTTTAAATAATATAACATAACTTATTTTATTAAGTTAAAAGTGTGATATGTTATTTTATAAAGAAATTAAGTTAGATTATATTGAATATAAGCTTAATCATTAGGAGCTTTTAGACCTTTCCAACTAAGGTGTCCATGGGTTAGGTTGGCATTGTTAAACAACCCACCCATAAACATGTTAGGCCTTAAATTTGAGGCTCATTTCTATCCAATAATTCACAGCCTATATCTTCAATAAAATTGTGAATTATCAGGCTATGACAAGTCCAGCAGGTAGATACTGGTTGGGCCAAATTATGATGAACTTTTTTAGGCTTAATCAATAGTATTGGGCCTTAAATAATTGAGCCTTTTTTCCAACAAAAAAGTAATGTGAACTATTCTGTAGATGGCCTAATTTTTTTAAAAAAATAGATTTAAACTGCATAAAATTTAATACAAATATTAAAATTTGAAAGTTTGACATTAAAATACAAAGTGAGCCTATTGCAAAAAAAAAATTAATTCTACTCGTGCAAGGTACAAGAACCAATGTTTGACTTGTTTATCATCAACCAACAACTTCTTCATTTCCTGTGGCATTTTATGTGTATAAGCATATTGTCTCTATCACTCTTGTATGTGACATTACTTGTAATTACAAAAAAAAAAGTCATTTACTTATAAAAAAAAAGAAATTAAGGTGCCTTTTTCTAAACTAAGGCATCATTCTGCTATGTTGATTACTAGCCATATTTTTCACATCACACCAATAATTACATCCCAAAAAATCAAAAAATAGATAGTAGCGGATTCCTTGTACATATTTCCCAATATTTCTTACAAGTTCTAGCTTCAAAGCCTACATAAATAAATGTAATACAACCAATTAGTATACTATGAAAAAGAGCATAAAATTTATTTATTATGAATATATAGAAATATATTCTCCCAGTCACAAGAAATAACAAAAAAAGAATTATAGTTTAAAAATTTAATGCTATTTTATTTAATAATGATAAAAATCCTTTAAGGGGACAAGGTGTATCTTGTAACTCATGTTCAAATTGAAAGAACTAACAATTAATCTAAGAAATAAAAATATAAGAATATAAAACATAAACAGCCTGGAGAGGCACATCTACTCCTACAAAATTAGAGATAGCTATATAAGACAGGGATTAAACCTTATGAATAAGGGAGTTCCAAGATCCAGCAATGGTAATGGTAACATAAGTAGAACTATTACAAGTCTGCAATCCCTTAAACCAATAATTTGTTAAATTTTTTAGTGTTCAAGATTATTGATTACTTTTCCTTGGTCAAAAACAAAATACAACATAAGACAAAGCTAGCTTAGACAAAGGAGTAAAGTATGAGTTTTTGCTAAAACTGAAGTAGAAACACTAGATGTGCAACTAAAGTTATAGAATTTTAGACAAGGCCTATTAAATTTGCATTAGGTAAAGAGTGTTGAAATCACATATACCAACAATGATTTCATTCTTTGATATATATAATTTGTCTCTAATATTCATGGTGCACACACACACACACACATATGTTTAGGAGACACCAAAAGGCATTAAATAGCCCTATAATTTTTTTAGGGACTTGTTTACACCTATTTTCATTTGGATGCTTCTTGTAAGTAATTTTTTTCTTAATCTTACATAAATTCCCATTCTTTGTTCCCATTGTTTTTATTATTTTCATTTTGTCGAAATCTATTTTCCAAATTCATTACTAAAAAATTAGTACACCAAAGAAATAAGACCAAATTAAAGAAACAAATCAAATAAAATAATAGATGTAATAATTAATTACCAAAAACAAATTATAAATCAATACATATTTTCATTTTTAAAACAAACTCAAACCAAAAAAGAGGTACAAACAAAATGCATAATATAGGTAATAAGGAACAAACAAAATACACAATCAATAAGCACAAAAAATTTATATTAGATACAATGTAGTTCAAAGTCTTGAAAATACACCATACCTAAGCCGAGATGTTATTGAAGACTCAAAGTTGTAGCTAAGCTAAGAGCATAAGGAGGAAGTATACATCTTGTGGCTAACCTTCTGCATATTGGTGGCTTAGCTGTTACAATCTCAATCTTCCGCAGTGATATAGCATAAGGGCTTAGGGACTAACTAAACATTATGAAAGCTTTATTGGTGGCAAGTGCAATGCAACCATGATTGCAAACTGAGAAGCTTTAATTTAGGTGGAGGCATACAAGACCTTCATTAATTTAAAATAATAAAAAAAGGGTGAAAACATCTTTACAAAGATTTAGAAATGAGTCATTAGCTTCCTTTTTCATTTGATTTATGCATTAAAGAACAAGAGACCCACCAATATCACCAAATTATGAAAGCTCCACCAATGGCAAGTGCATGCAACCATGAATGCGAATGGAGAAACTTTACTTCAAGCAGTGGAGTATAGGTAGAACTCTACTAAGGTTTTTTTTCTAAAAAACTAAGAAGACTGAAGTCTAAAAGTGAAGAACTAAGGTTGAGCTGGGGTTTGTGTCTCTAATGACTTCATTTTATAGTTAAACCCAAACGACGTCGTATTTGTCACACTAAAACAATGTTGTATTGAGTTATCTAGGATTAAAAAGAAAAATTAAGAGTAATGGCATCAAATGAGTATAGGTCTAGATGGGCCCACAAATTGGAACCTGTGCCTGCCCATACCAACCCTATTTTGCTTCTTTCTCAACTTATAGATGCTCTTTTAGCCTAATTTGAACTAACCCAAATGGCAAAAATTGATTTGGTTTAGGTGAATTGGGTCAATAACCACACTTTTAGACATCCTTATTTCCAACCCTACTATTGACTTGAGTGTGATTTAGTGCATGTGCAAATCAACGGGCCCTCGTAGGAAGATAATCATAACCATGCCACTTTATCTTTCGATGCTCTTCCACTCCACTGATTACGGGCACCGTAAAAAAACCATCCCTAGAGCATCTTTTTCCCATTTTTTTATTAATCAAATTTTATTTTCTTTATTTTCTTTAAATTTAATCTAATTATATTTATATTTATACTTTTTTAAATATCTTTGTATGTTTTTTATGCTTATGAGAAGATGAGGGTGTTCTAAAATGAAAAAAAAATACATATTTATATATATGAAAAAGGAAATTAAATATATTGTCTTAAAATAAAAAATTGAACATATAATTACATTAAATTGCAAGAAAGGTGTGGATAAGTCATTTTATTTTAATATACTTCTTAGTTTAAAGTATTCCTATTACTTTAACATATTGTTTCTCATCAGGAAAAAAAAAGTAAAATATCTCTTTAATTTTAAAGTGACTAAATTTTACATTCTCCTATTTTAAAAATTTAAGAAACACTTGTTAAATATCATAAAAGTTGAAATTAGCATTTTTGCTAACTTGGTTAATCATTTTATCAAATTACATAATTTTTTATAAATTTTTAAATAAGAATCACATATTATGATATATCGGCTAATTTCATCAATTTTTACATATAATTTCATAATATATTTTTATTATTTAATTAAAAATATATATATTTAATTTAATTCTTATTAATTATTTAATATAAAAAATTATTTGCAATAAAATTAATAAGATAAATTTACATGCTACAATATTGTAATTCTTATTTAAAAGAAATATAAAAAATAATAAATTTTATAAAATAGTAAATTAAATTAATGGTAAGTATTAATTTCAAATTTTGTATAATTTAAAGAAATAATTTTTAAATTTTAATATTAAAAATAGAAAAATCTAATTACCAGAAAATTAAAAAAAGTATCTTACATTTTTCCCCTTTTCCGTTTTATCTCAATTTATGCCTCACGGTAAGTGACGGCGTCTTCTGCCTATCTCTTCTGTTTTTGCTTCTTAGTTCATAGTAGTCTTATTAATCTGAGATCTAGTTTCTCGTTTCAACCTCCATTTTGGAAAAATTTATAGTCTTAGTCGTGTTTCGATATTATTCCTATTGTATTTTGATAAAATAATAATTATAATATTATAATTAAGCGATTCTTAAAACTAAGAGAGTAATTTTTTAATTTAAAAAGAATACTAAAAATCTCAGTACTATATAGGACTCGAACATTTTCCCATAATGGCTTATAGAAAGCCAGGTACTGCTCATGTTTTTACTTTATTTTCTTTCGCATATCAAAATTCTATATAACTGGTAGATATATATTCAAACTAATTGACTGTCTTGGAGATGAACAAAATCATCCGTAAAAGTACATGTAGATATTTAGTTCAGATTTTCTATGTCACTAAATTAATGTCAATGAAATTATCATATAGGTTTCTGGGATTTAAATTTAACTTTAATCGTAAAAAAGGATTTCAATGCAATAACTTCAAATAATGACTTTATTCGAAGCAAATAACTATAAAGATTAATTAATGATTCAGTAAGATTACAATGAAAGAATTCTTAATTTGTTAATCCAAAAATATATGGTAAGGAAGTTGTTTACAAACATAATACGGTTTTTTATACCGATTACTTCATCTTGCCACCTTCAACTTTCCTCCTGCCCTCAAATTACATTCAGATTTTGGTTTCTATGTTGCTTAATTAGTAACCAAGACCATGCTATACGCCGGCCAACATTTAATAAAAAATAATAAAATTTTTCAAAAATTATAATAAATTATATACATATTAAAATGTTAAGAATGTGGACGTCATTGGTTTGTATAAGTCAAGATAAATAAAAGCAGAGAATAACAAGACACATTTAACTTTTAACCTAGGCAAAAATGAGAAACAAATCCATTAAAGAAAATATTATCTATTAATACTTTATACATTCACTTTTTAAATATTTTTATAATATATAAATATATGGTATTATATCTATAATGATATTAGCATATGTATTGTAAAAGAAAAAAAATAGAAAAATATGGAATGGAGCCCAAAAAAATAGAAGAGAAACAGTGGATAAATTGTAAAGTAATAAGAGAGTTAAAAATGCAATTTAAATAAATTAGATATTTAATTTATTTAAAATGATTTCATAATAATAATAATAAAATATATCTTGTTATATGTATATTTATTTGTGAAATTAGTGCTTGAGTTATAAATAACAGAAATAGATATGAAGGAAAAAAAAGAAAAAAATATGCAATGAATCAGTTAATAAAAGGAAGAAAAACAATTAATAAGCTGTATAATAATATAAGAATTAAAAATAAAATATGCACTTAAGTAATTCAATTAAAATTAAATTAAAATTTTAACTAATATAAAATACTTTTATAATAAAAATAAAATATTTTGTGTTTTATATATACTAATAAATAGTATTAGCACATGAACAGTTAATAATAATTGGAGTGAATGTAAAAATAAAAAAATAAACATGTAATGAAATAGATAAAAAAAAGAAATAAAATAATGCATAGGCTGTAAGCTTTGACAAAATATCAATTGATTTATAGTTAATTTAAAACATTCAAATTAAAATTGATGTGAAGAAAGTATTTATAAAATTTAAATAAATAAATTTTATTTTAATTTTTAAATAATATTTAAACAATATATGTCAAATAATTGATAGAATATGAATAATAGGAATGAGAATATATAAAAAAATATATGCAGAGAAGTAGATATTAGCATCTAAACAATATGCAATGAAGTAGATCAAATGAACTTATTTAAAATATTTTTATAATGAAAAATATATTTTATTATATTTATATTACTTAATATATCATATTTGTACTACTTAGTAATATTACCTCCTAGAGTATAAATAGTAGAAGTGATCATACAAAATATATGCAATAAAATTAACAATCGAAAGAGGAACAATGCATGAGTTATAAAATGTTGACAAAATCTTAATTGATGTATATTTAATATAAAATATAACATTTAAAAATTGATATCAATATAATATTGGTAAATTTAAAAAAAATTGATTTCATTTTTTAGACATTTGGATTGAAAAAAATAAATTTTAATTAACATCCTTTATATCAAAATTTTAGCTTATTTAAAATACATTTATATAAAAATTATAAATATCATGATATAAATCATAAATAATAGTGGAATGAGAAAAAAAAAGAAAAACATAAAGTAGTGTTATTAGTAGTAAATAAAAATAAAAGAAATAATAAATAAGTTGTAAAATAATATAAAAATAAAAGAATATATAGTTAAGCAATTCAATTTAATTAACTATTTTAATTTATTTAAATATTATTATAAAAAATAAAATATATACTTCTTAGTAATACTAGTATTTGAATTGTAAACAATAACTTTAAAAACAAAGAAATGAGAAAAAATATGCAATGGAATCAATTGAAAAGAAACAGTAGGTGATTTGTAAAATAATATAATGGATAAGAAATCGGACGTACAATTAAGTAATTCAATTAAATTAAAATTTAACTTATATAAAATATTTTTATGATCAAAATAAAATATATCATGTCATATTTATATTATTCAATGATATTAAAATTAAAATTGTAAATGATAGAAATATATATAAAAATATGTAATAAATAAATAAAAAGAAATAATATGTATATAATATAATGAGTATTAAAATAAAAAAAGAAAAGTTGTGTAAAAAGAAACAAATACGTAAATAAATGAAAAAAGAAAGAAAGAATAAATATTTAAAAAAAAGAAAAGTTTAGGCGGAAAAAAAAATTCCATCGGAAGTCACACCTCATTGAGAAAATTAATAAAGAAAAGGAAAAGGCAAAACCCCCTTTTACATGTTTGATGTTCAATATGGGGTATAAGTACATGGATAGAAAGATACAGATTTCTCTAAATTGGGCTATCATTTCCGTTTTCAGTTTCATAAGCTCCACGTGCAAGCCAACGGACCATTGTACAAAGACAATCACGGCAAATCACAGTTTTTTTTTGGCTATGAACGGCAAATCACAGTTGAGAGTACGCAACTTCTTTGCGCGTTGCCAGCCCCTTTGGTAGTGCTGGCATTGTTTTTGGAATTTTTTCCGCTTTAATTTCATACATTCAAAACTAAAATGTTGTGTTTGTACCACTTACTGTTATCAATTAAGTTATGAGATGTACGAGAATTTTAACAAATTATCTGAAAATGCAAATGAATAATGTAGTCCTCCCCCCCCCCCCCCCCCCCCCCGAAAAAAAAAAGAGCGGTAAATCATGTGTAAGATATTGAAAATTCATGAAGCCCATATTATTAATATCTAGTATTTTTTTAATTTACTTTTCGCATATCACATATACGTAAGGTCAGCTTTAGGAAGTGAATATAAAATAAGAGGAATGGAAATTAATGTAAGAAATTAGGATAGAAAAAGAAGTTTTTCATTGCTTGGTTCACAACAGAAAACGAACAGAACATATTATAAGTAGAGAAAATAGTGAGGAACCTGCCATATAATTTTTTAGCTAAAGGTGAGCGAAAGAGGAATAGAAAATGCCATTGTTAATTACCGTCATGTTTGTGTCGCGCTGTTTTCTCATCGTGCTGTTGTTTCATTACTATTTATGATGTTTGGGATTATCTCAGTGACTAGTGTCTATTGCACCCATAGCCTAGAGAAGACTAATTTGATACAAAAAATATTTTTGTGTAAATATGAAGAAATTACGTGTGTTATTAATATATTTTCTTTCGACTGTTCCATAAAGCAGGGGACTTATTAAAGTTTTAAATAAGTTTACCTACGTAAATAGAAAATTATGTGTGTCATTAATGTATGTTCTTTATATGTGAATCATTTTTTGATATGTAATCCTTTAAACACCTGACATTTATTAGTTATTTATAGTAATGGAAGAAATAACGGTAGTTCTCATTTATATAAAAATTAGCTTTATTTGTATTTTTTTTTACATCAATCATAATTGATGTGGAATAACTCAATATACAACGATATCCATATATATATCAATTCGTAACTAACATTGACTATGAAAAATAACCAATATTAAAAGGCAATTCTATAGCATTGTTTATTACAACAAACTTGCACCATCTTAGCCCATTTATGGATGGACTTAGGATACAATTTTATGTGCCATGAGTGGGCGAGCCCAATGAGAGCTTTGAGGGATTCCCTTAATCACACATCATCATCAAAACTATATCGCCCTAAGTCATCAATGAATTGGTGTATATATTCCTTCACATTTCCATTACAATCAAATTTGTGGAAAGCAAATGGCTAATACCTTATGGGTAAGGACACACAGCAATGCGTAAGGAAAAAGATGTTTGAAATTAATATTTATGACAATTTTGCACCTACTTTCTTCTACAAATTTGTATAAATTATCTTTGGTGGGCATGTTACATCGATCATTGCCTAACTACTCAATACGCCTCAGGTGAACTTGTCACAAAACACTATCATGTGAATGGACTGCACCTGCTTTAGTGGAATGGAGGGCGTGAATCTCAAGGTAGTTTCCTTGGGAATCTTTGTCTCCTAGTGGCTCTTCCATCCTATCTCCTTGTAAATTTCAAACTAACAAAGGGGCAACTTAAACAAAACTTACGAGAACTCCATTTATTTGGGTTAGTGCCTAACTTAGATTTTATTGATTTTTATTTAAGCTTTCTAGCAAGGAGGTTTAGACCTTAACATTACTTAACTTGGCTCCTTGTTGAATGGATTGGGTAGGTCCTTAGCCGATTTAATGAGAGGTATTTATAGGGAGAAATAGTAGTTAGGTGCATTTAATGCTAAGTAGAGGTTAGTACTACATTGTGGGAGATGTTAAGATTTTACTAGACATTTGGGAGGCTGGATCAAGTTTAGGGTAGTGCATTTCCTTTTTGGAGTAAGTCTTAGGTTAAAAATGGGTTTAAAATGTTTATGTTCTAAAATTGTTTCTTAAGAGGGGAAGGTTTGAGGTTGTAGTTCACTAGGTGGGGTTAAACAAGTGTGAAAGATTCATTCCACAATTTTGCATTATCATATTCTTATTTTAAAGTCATATTTTGGCAACATTCCTAAGTTCTCTATGCCCGTGCAAGGCATGAAGAAACCAAGTGCAACAAGGCCATTTATAATGCTTCAAAGCAATAGGTTTTTCAATGCTTTAAAGACACACAATCGACTATCAAGATTGCACTTTCTAGCTAGAGAATGTAATCTTTGATGATTGATGCCAAATTTTAGGAATTATTTACAGATCCAAACCTTGGCACAAAATAAAAGTATGGCATAGACTTCCATAGAGGATTACTTGTCAATGTTTATAGAACTACTAGGTATGCGATACAAATAATCATGTTCCATCTTGATACCACAACCATGGGATAGGAATAGGATATACTCCACCTTGATATGGTGATTTTAGAATGAATGGCATCACAAAAATAGCCAAGTTCCTCATTATTATCAACGTATATGATAAGAGCAGGTAGTCTTACCTTGAAGTCATAAAAGTGATACAAGTAACTTGATGAAAGAGTTATAATTCACTTTGTCATCACTCTAATGATGGGGACAAGATTCTTTTGTTTGAATAGTGCAACTCAATCATCACAAAGTGATGAAAGCATGATGTGCTTGTCTTAAAGTTGCAACCTCTTTCATGACTACAGGGTCTGATTCAAAACCCTTTTAGTATGTCCTTAGCTCTTTATGGCCTATTCTTATTGGTGTGCACTATAGGTTAAATTCACATAGTAAAAGTGTTAAACGGCATATAGTAGTGGAAAGTGCTTACCTTTGTTATGGTTCTACCTTGGAAATTACTTTTCTTAACTGCCAAATATTTAGGACTTATGGCTTATGATGGTGAAACTTGTTCTCTAGCAAAGTTTCTTTAGGAATTCTCTGCATAATTGGCTTCTTCTGAAATCATCAAAAAGCAATGGTTGGAATAAAGGCATGAAAGAATAGAAATTCTTTGATTTTTTATCAGCCTAGCAACTTAATCTATAAGATCTACTTCTTAACTTTTCATTTGTCTAAAGAATTTTTTGATTTTGCAAGTAAGGCTGGCTTGTTGGGATATGGGTTACATTTTCATATCAAATCCTTACTTTTTGTGCTTTTCTTGCCGGAGAAACCATCAAATGTAATGTTGATGGTTCTCGTAAGACTAGTGACTCCTCAATTAATTGTGCTAAGTCTTTTCGATAATTTGATATGAACATAACACATTTATTCAATTTCAAGTTAATACATTAATTTATTTAATAATATATATTAAAATTTTAAAAATATTATTTAAAAATAATTATAAATTAAATTATAAATAATTCTATAAAATAAAGATATAAAATTCTCACTTTAATAAAATGATAAAAAAATTGAAAATAATATTTTATTAATAATTAGAAATATTTTTTATAAAAATAGTAGGTAATTAAATTTAATAAATAATTTTATAACAAATTTTATTAATTAAAATTATTAAACAATTTATATGAATTAACTCATTTTAACACATCTAATAAATAAATTAATCGGAATTGCTGCGCATTGTTCTTTATGCCAAGATATGGGAATTATACCTTGCTCTAGAGATCACATTGGGTAAGCGCTAGAAAATTTTAAACTTGAGTTGGACTCTGCTGGAGTCGTAAATCTGGCTCTTTATGGTTGCAAAACTAGGCATGAGTACTCAGATTCAGCATCTTTTGAGTAAAGAAGAGTGGAATGTCTCAATTCAGCATGTTCATTTCAAAGAAGCTAATGCTATTGTACATTGGTTGGCAACTAACAGCACTTCTCCATCCTTACTGATATGGTCATCCTTTAAAGGCTTGTATGGCCTCTTGGTTCTGTTTTTTGCTTCTAAGTGCTTAGCCCCTTATCTTCTACCAAAAATATGGTTTTTAAGAATCATACTTGGTATATCATAATGGAAATAATAAAGTCAAGTGTTTGTGAACATAATAACAGAGTAATTAATGAGCTTCATGTCAAGTCGCTCATATATAAGATAAGCTAGTTTTTACTTGATTAATGAAATAAATATACTTATATTATTACTAGCATCTTAAACGATGTAGTAATATTTGATATTATTTTAAAAATTTTATTTACTATTACATTTAATTCAAAATCAAATATTTCATATATATATTAAGTGAATTATTACTTCTATCATTAAAAAGAAGATAAACACATGTTATTAATCGACAATAAATAAATGGTAATATCTAAATATGATTGGGTAAACAAAATTTATGTAAGCATTTCTCTGCTAGCAAATTTAATAGTATATATCAAGAAAAAGTGATAATTAGATAGATAGTTGTTTCGGAAAAAATACTAAGGGAAAAATATACTACAACTCTGTTATTTAAATTTTACTTTACTTGTACACTAGGATTTAATTATAACAATTTCACAAATCAAAGCATAAATTGAAGAAAATCAATATCAATAAAAAAATGGTAAAAGAAAAGATTCTTCAACTAATTAAATTTTAATTTTTTTTCAAATTTAAAAATTTAGAATTAGAATGTTAAATTATATAAAACTTTAAAATTCGTAGCATCATCCATATAATTAATTGTTTTATCAAATTATATCATCTTTTTATGAGATTTTAAGTAAGGATCATAATATTGTTGTATCTTAACTTACCAAGTCATTTTTTTAAACATGACTTTCAACCTATTTTCATGTATTTAATTCAAGTTTCATATAACTAATTTAATTTTTATTAATTATATAATGTGAAAAAATGTGAAAATTGTGAAAAAATGGCTTAATATACTAATATAAAATAATAATCCTATTCATGTCTATGAAGTTCCCCAAATGGCCATATAATTTGATAAAACAACTAAATAAATAGAGGATAGGTGCTAATTTCAAAGCTATGTATAGTTTAAGGCTATAATTCTTCTAAATTTCTAAATTGAAAGAAAGTGAAATCTAACCATTCTAAAGTTATCTTTTTTTTTTTTTGCATTTTTTCCAATATTAATTAATGATTGGTAAAATTATAATTAGAAAAAATTCAATTATATAATCTAAAAAAATATAACAAAAAAAAATTGTGTACAAATCAATGTTTTCAAATCCTGTTTGACCATTGACCCAGTAAGATGAATGAGTCAAGATCAAACCAGCTTAACCAGTTGAATCAGGTTATTGAACTAGTTAATATATACTTTTATATATAAATTATATATATTATATATATGCATATAAAAATTTAAATTCTTTTAAATTTTACAATTATATTTTTGAAATATAACAAAATAAACATTAATCTTATTATAATTATAATTATTTGATACAATTTTAATATTATAAAATAATATTAAAATTTTACTTCATGTAAATTTAATAAAAAATATAAATTAAATATTTACAAAATAATAATGATTCAATTATATATAGCATAAAATATAAATATTTCATATATATTATTTACAAAAAATTTAAATATGACAATATTTGGAAAAAAAAGATAATATACGTTATATATAATGAAAGCGCTATGTAAAGAGATGTATTGTTGGTGCTAGTGGTTAGGTCACATGGTTTCAATGAAAGGACCCGCACTCGAGGCCTATGAATGCCGTTCCTTACCTTTTTATTGAATGCATTACCATAGACCCGCCTGAGGAAACAAATGGAAAATAAATTAGATTTATAAAAAATTTTATAAGTTGAAATATAGGCTTATTCATTTTTATTGTTATTATCTAATTTATTTAGGTTTAAAATTAAATGGTTTGTACTTGTTAAGCCCTTTAAATGTTTTTGGGTCATTATATTTGCAAAAGCCCAATTATATTTTCCTATGAAGAAAATGTTTTATAATTTTTTTTATTTCTATTTTTGAAAATGATAAACTTACTCACTAAGTAAAAATCTTATTAGCTATAATATAATATAATATTTTCAAATAAAAGATGACAAGATCCAATGGTTAATATTTATAAATTATTTTGAGCCTTTAATTTGTTATTAATGAGAAAATAAAAATAATAGGAAAATTCAAAATTTTAATAGCCTAATATATTCTAAAATTAATATTAAATTATATAGGTTGCTTTGATAACTTTTTACAACCGGATAAATTGTGTCTTAAATGGTACCTATGTAGTACAGGCTAGTTAGATCAATCTTGTAGAAGAAAATACATACAATTTTGGCAAAATAGCAACATGCTTGCTATCTTGTATCGAAAATCGAGAAAAGATGAAAAAGTAGTTTTAATTATGACATATATAGTATCTATATAATATTTTCAAATTGTGTGACATCCTAGGAAGCTTTTAAGGCAATCCAACATTTTATGGAACTATTTTTTCAATTTCAAATTGCTTAGGGCTAAAAAGAAGCTTGGAGCCAAAAGTCCAAATTCAAAGTTGCAACCTAAATTCAAACTTGGAACCCAAGTTAATTCTCATCTATAAATAGGTTGCATGCATATGAAGATGTGATATGAGAAAGATATAGAAGCATTGCACTACAACTTATAAATTCTCTATAGCTATTAATCATAGTTCTCATTTTCTTCTCACTTTAGAATTAAAACTTGCATATTCACTAAAAAAGTGTTAGTGAGTGAAAACCTATAAAATCTCTTCAAGAGATTATAAGGAAAATCCTTCTTGTACCCTTTGAGAAATCCGAATGGAGATTAGGATCATCTTATAAAGTTAAGTGGTTATGAAATTCTAGTGAAAATTAATGTATCTTGTAAAGATAGGTGGTTAAGGAAATTCTAGTGGAGATTAGAGTATCTTATAAAGTTAGGCAGTTGTGAAAATACTAGTAAAGATCAGGAGTATCTTGTAAAGTTAGGTATTCTAACTTGGTAAAAGTAGTGGATACCTCAAGTGATAATTGGTAGCTAGAGAAGAGAGAAGTAGACCCAAAAGTCATTATTTTTGGATAATTAAACTTCTATAAAAATTATTTATGTTGTGTCTTCTCTCTTCTACTTATTTCTTACTTTATCTTTAGTATTTTATTATAATTGTATTTTTGAAAATTGCATTAATTCATAGAAAAAGAAATTAATGTTTTTCATTGTATTTATTAAAGAAATAGTTTTTAAAATACTTTTAAGAAAATACTTTTAAAAATATTTCATATTTTTTAAACTACATATTTACATTTTAAGAATCCTTCATGGTTTTTATAAACATCATTAATTTTTATTCATAAAATCATAGACCAAAAGGACATTTTACAACTAGACTTCTAATATTTAATGGTGCAAATTTTAACTATTAGAAGTTTAGAATAATGATCTACATCAAATCCACCAACATTGAAGCATAGAAAGTTATCAAGGAAGGTTATGAAGCACCTATAAAATTGGAAAGAGAAATGAAAGTGCTTAAGCTGGAAAATGAATGGATGAAAGCCAATTACAAGAAGGAAGTAACACACACAAAAGTAATGAATGCTATTATGTGTCCTATAACACCTAGTGAGTTTAAAAAGATCTCTAAATGTATTTCTACAAAATCAATATGGGATAAACTTCAAGTAACCTACAAAGGCACTAATTAAGTAAAAGAAACTAGGATCAATATGCTTATATATGGATATAAAATATTCAAGATGGAAGAAAACAAAAAGATAGAGCCTACGTTTGAAAGGCTTTTAGCCATCATTAATAATTTTCATGCATTAGAAAGAATTATTACTGATGGAGAACTAGTAATGAAAATCTTGAGAACTCTTCCAAAATTATGAAAATCTAAAGTAGATGTCATACAAGAAGGAAATGATTTTTTTACTCTTACATTTGATAAGCTAAGATGAAAACTCTTAGCATATAAAAAGACATACATAAGAGAAGATAAAAAAAAAAAGAAAATGAGAATGATAGCATTTAAAACATCCTCACAAAAAGATGATGAAGAAACAAAAGAATAAGAAGATGAGTTAGCATTTTTAGCAAAAAGATTCTTTAGAATGTACAAAAAAAAAGGCAATTTTAAGCCTAGATCACTTCAAAAAAGAGAATAAAATAAAGAATCAAGCAACTAACTTTTAGTTTGCTTTGAATGTAAAAAGTCAGGATACAAGAAAAGTAAGTGTCCAAAATTAAAGAAAAAGCTTCCAAAAAAGATAACCAAGAAGAAGGCTATAGTGGCAATAAGGGATAATGAAGATGTAACCTTTCGAGGAAGAACTTGAAGACTGAAGAAGTAAGAAGTAGATAATATTGCTAACTACTATTTTATGATTAGAAATGAAGAAGACAATGAGATAACTTATGATGAACTTGAATCTCCTTTATCTTATGATAAATTGATGAAAGATTTTTACAAAGTTTTAACTAAATATTTTTCTTTAAAAAAATAAAATAAAGCTTTAATAAAAGAAAATAATTTTCTCAAAAAGGAAAAAGATTTTTCAAACCCTTTTGAAATCAAAAATCAAATCTTGAAAGATGATTTGAAAATTTTGAAAAATAAAAATAAAGCTTTTAAAAAGGAAAAATAAGTTTTAAGAAACAATCCTAAATTTCTAACAAAAGCAGTTGAAAAACTGAAAAATGAAAATCAAGACTTATTAAAAGAAAAGGATCTTTCAAAGAAAGAAATATAAGTTTCAGAAAATAATTTTAAAGTTTTGAAAGTTGAAAATTATAAAATAAGATCTAAGTTAAAACATAAATCTTTAAACTTAAAAAGGAAAAATGTTTCTTTAAAAAGAAAATTAAATACTTTAACAAATGATCTTACAAAATTTATTAATAAAAAATAATTTAAATATTCTTTTAAGAATTCAAAAATATTTTTTAGAAAAAGAAAGATTAGGATATCTTCACTCACACTATAATTATAAAAATGCCTTTATGAAAGCTTTTTATCCATTAAATTCATATGTGACTTGCAATTATTGTAGAAATAAAAGTCATATTGCTACCTTTTTGTTATTTAAAAAAATAATGCTTTCAAAGAAAAAATAATATTAGATGTCCAATAAACAAAATGATAAAAAGACATCAACTGACCTTTAAGGACTTAAAAAGATTTGGGTACTTAAGAAAAATCAATCTTTTATTATATGTGTGTCTCAAATCCACAATAAAAAAGAATGAATAATTTCTAAATAGTAGATGCTCAAGGCACATAACTAAAAATTGAAGTTAGTTCTCCTTACTTAAAACCATAAATGGTGAATTTGTCACACTTGGGGATAATATAAAGTACAAAATCATTAGTATAGATAAGATAGGTATGGGTCTTACCTCCATTGATAATGTTAGTTTGGTTGATAGCTTTTAACATAGTCTTCTAAACATTAGCTAACTTTATGATAAAGGTTATAAAGTAATTTTTGAATCATCACACTATTTTATTCAATATAAAAATGAAAACAAAAATTTTTTTTGTTAGAAAAAGAATTAATAATGTCTATATCTCAAATATGTAAGAAATTTCTTCAAACTCTTTAAAATGTCTTGCATTAACAAGTGATGAAAGTTAGCTATGGCATAGAAGATTTGGTCATGTAAATGTGTATTTTATTTCAAATCTTTTAAAGAAAGACTTAGTGATAGGTCTTCCAAAAATAAGTTTTCAAAAGGACCTTATATGTGATGCATGTCAACAAGGCAAGCAAGTAAAATCATCCTTCCAATCTAAAAATGTGATTTCAACTTCTAAACTACTAGAACTTTTACATATGGATTTATTTGGTCCTACCAAAACAATGATCCTTGGAAGAAAAAAATATAATCTAGTAATTGTTAATGATTTCTCTATATTTACTTAGGTATATTTTCTTGCATCTAAAGATGATACTTTTGAAGTATTTGAGAAATTTTGTAAGAAAGTTCAAAATTAAAAAAGTGTTTTCATTACAAATATTAGAATTGACCATCGTGGTGAATTTGAATAATCAAAAGTTTGAAAACTTTTATGATGAAAATGGTATTAGCCATAACTTTTCTTGTCCTAGAACTCCCCAACAAAATGGGATAGTGGAAAAAAAGAATAGGATACTACAAGATATGGCTAGAGCCATGTTTTGTGAAAATAACTTATTAAAATATTTTTAGGTTAAAGTTATTAATACATTATGTTATATTTCAAATAGATACTTCATAAGACCTATTTTGATAAAAAAACACCCTATGAGTTATGGATGGATAGAAAACCCAACATTAGCTATTTTCATGCTTTTGGATGCAAATATTTCATTTGAAGACAATCTTACAAAATTTGATTCAAGAAGTGATGAAGGAATTTTTGTAAGATATTCTAATACAAGTAAAGCTTATAGAATATATAACAAAAGAACTTTTACTATTAAAAAACCTATACATGTTATCTTTGATGAATCTAATGCATACTCCTTAAGAAAGCAAGCTGATGATAAAGGCCAAATAATCTTAACAGAGTAAGAATCCAAAGAACAAATCGAAACAGCTAGAGAAAACCAATCTAAGACTCATTTCCTAAAAAAGTAAGGAGATTGCTATATAAAGCAAAATGTTAAAAATGAATAAGATGGTTGTTATCTGAAACAGAATGATGATGCTATAAAAAATCTAACTGAAAAGTAGTAATATACATTTCCAAGAAATAAAGGAAGTCTACTAAGAGAATGGAGAAATCACCTAAGCTATCCAAATGAATTTTTCATTAGTGATCCATCTTAAGGTATAAGAATCAGATCCTATTTTAAAAATAAAATTAACTTGGCTTTACTGTCATATATGGAACCCAAGAATGTACAAGATGCTCTCAATGATGAAAGTTAAGTCAAAGTCATAGAAGAGGAATTACACTATTTGAGAAAAATGAAGTATAGAAGCTTGTATCACCACCTTCAAATCATCCAATCATCAAAACCAAATGGGTATACAGAAATAAATTGGATAAATCTAGTAATGTGGTAAGAAATAAAACAAAGTTAGTAGCCCAAGGTTATAATCAACAAGAAGGTATTGATTATAATGAAACTTATGCATCTGTAGCTAAACTCAAATCTATGAGAATGCTTTTATCCTTTGCATGTTTCAAAAATTTCAAACTTTACCAAATGGATGTAAAAAATGCATTTTTGAATGGCTTTCTAAATAAGGAAGTTTATGTAAAATAACCTCCTAAATTTGAAAATAAAGAAAAGCTAACTCATATTTTTAAACTTACCAATGTCCTTTATGAATTAAAACAAGCTCTAAGAGTTTGGTATGAGAAGCTTAAGTAAATTCCTTATCAAAAATGATTTTTCAAGAGGTAAAGTAGATATTACTCTTTTTATCAAAACATTGAGCATGATATACTAATTGTCCAAGTTTATGTGGATGACATTATCTTTGGTTCTACTAATGATCTTTTATGCAAGGAATTTTCAAATCTAACGAAAGGTGAAGCATAATATGAGAACTTCTATTTTTCTTTGACTGTCAAATAAAGCAAACAAAGGAAAGAATATTTATAAATCAAGCAAAATATACAAGTGATCTTCTAAAAAGGTTTGGACTGGAAAATGCAAAAGCCATCAACACTCATACGAATTCATCTATAAAATTAGACAAAGATGAAAATGGTAAAATAATTGATGAAAAGTGGTATAAAGTATGATTAGTTCACTCCTTTACTTAACCACAAGTAGACTTGATATTCTATTTAACGTGTGTATATATGCTACATATTAATCTAATCTAAAGAATTTCATTTATGTGTGTTAAAGAAATTTTTAAATATCTATTGAGAACCGAGAACTAAGAACTATGGCTTTTGGTATCCTAAGGATAGTTCCTTAAATCTAGTTGGATATTCAAATGTTAACTTTGCAGGATGCAAGTTAGAAAGAAAAAGTACTAATGGAGCATGTCAATTTTTAGGACAAAGAATTATATCATTGTATAGCAAAAAGCAAGTTTCAATTGTCTTATCTACAGCAGAAGCAAAAAATATGGCAATAGGAAGTTGTTGCATATAAATTTTATGAATGAAAAGATAACTTAAAGATTACAGTTTGAAATTCTCATCTATACTAATCTTTTATGATAATACATGTTCTATTAACCTAACAAAAAATCCTATTCAGCACTGATGAACAAAACACATTGAAATTAAACACCATTTCATAAGAGATTATATGCTTAGAGAAGATATCCTACTTGATTTTACAAATAGTGAAAATTAATTAACGGATATCTTTACAAAACCCTTACATGAAGATAGGTTTTTTCATATTAGAAAGGAACTTAATATCATTTGTCTTGATTAAATTACTCTATATACATTTTTTACCTATGTGACATGACATACATCATTCCTTAAAAATAAGTTCATGTTAGTTAAGAAATAACCTTAGGGTTGCAAGATAACAAGCTCATTACTATGCTCAAGCTTCTAGAAAGCTTGAAAATCTAAAAATCAATTTTAAAATATTTTGGATTATGTCAAATTACCATTCAAGTGCCAAACAAACATTCCTATCAAATTCACTATTACATGTTCATCTCGTTTTATACTGAAAGTGCTTTCTTTTCTTCTAAAGTAGAGTTAACATTTTAATACAAAATAAACTAAGTTTTAACTCTTTAATCATCTATTTTTCTACTAATTACTTAGATTTAATAAAATCTAGGATTGTACCCGATTAAATTTGATTTTCTTTTTTAAAGGAAAATAAAATTTATTTCATCTTTTTCCCAAAACAAGTCAATTCGACTTTTCTATCCAGAAAATCATTCTATTTCTCTATTCCCTATTACTAAAACTTGTAATCATCATACCTAAATTTCATTGAGTCTAATAATTGAGAAATCATTCGATCAATCTCTAATAAACCCTATCTCCTATCCAAAACACCTATCTTAACACCATCTTTGTTTCTCTTTGATAAACTCATTCTTTGTTAATAGCGCAATCCATAATATTCAACGAACATGATTTCAAAAATGTGTTTCGCGGCTAATAAATATGATAATGATATTGAGATGAGGAGATTTGTGAAGCCTCGAAGAGTTGATATTTAGTCATTGGAAAATGAAGGGGTAAAGTGTTTCAAATGGTTAATAAAAATACAGAGGGAGGAATTTGTGAAGATGGATAAACTAGTATACAAAAAACACATAAAACTCTTCTATGCCAATATTGAATCCTTTGAGGATGACGAAGGGTTACAAATTTATCTAAATGAAAAAGAATAAAAAGTCAATATAGGTTTGATGAATAACCTATTCGAGTCCCTAAATGATGGAGCTAGATTAAATTTAAGCATAACCATTAAAGATAAGAATGACTTCAACTTTAGAAGACGTGTTTGAAAGCTAGAAAGAAAAATATAGAGAAAGCTACTCTAGCAAACCAATTGACAATGAATAGAAAGGTCCTACATTATTTTATCTGCAATGTACTGTGTCCTAAAAGAGGCTCTATGAGCAGTATAAGTAACTTTGAAGTATTTCTATTATGGGCCATAAAGACTAGATTCAAGATCAATCTAGGGTATTTGATAACTAGGCAAATTTTGTCTATCAAGGGTAGAACTAATGCTTACATAGGATATGATATGGTGATAACCAAAATCCTAAAACACTTTGAGGTTATTTTGTCTAGGGAAAAAGGACAAAGAGTTTCTAATGGTAATGTCATGAATAATAGCTAGCTTAGAACACTAGCTTTCAATAAAGAACTTAAGCTTCCTACCAAGATGAATAGAAAGGTTATTAATTTGAAAAATTATTCAGCTAAGGTTCATAGAGTTAGAAAACTAAAGAAGAAATTTGTAGAAAAAGTAAAAGAAAAGAAGGAGAAGAAAAAAGCTAATACACCCTTTCAAGTGCTTACTAAAGGAATACATATTAGTGAAAAGGAAAGTTCAGGAAAAAAGAAATTTAAAAAAGGGAAGTCAGATAAAGGGAAAGGAAAAAAGAAATTAGACGAAGACCATAGAGAAGCAGAAGCTAAAGAAATGAAAAGAGCTACTAAAGCTCTGAAAGCAATGAAGTTAGGTAGTAGCAGTGGTAAAAAGAAGGATGAGGAAATAAATAGAGAAAGAAAGAGGTCTAATAGAGTAAGAGAAGTTAATTTTATGCCTAAATACTGTAAGACAAAATTAAGAAAGCTAAAGGTTAAGGAAGTTATTAAGTTAGAATTTGATTATAGTAAAATAGAAATAATTCATGGTGAATCTAGCTTTAAGCCTAATAATGAAGAGTATGTGAATAGATTACTGGACATCAAAATTGAAATTACCACAACTAAGAAGAGGCAACTAGAAGAAGAAATTAGAAAGCTCAAGAAAGAGCTCAATATAGTGGATATTGAAGAAGAAACAGAAGAGGAAGAAAAATAAATTCAGATAGGAGAAGAGGAAGAGAAGGATGAAGAAGAAAAGAAGGAGAAAGAAGAAGAATAACTTGCTGATAATTGGAAGACTGAAACCTATTATAAACCATTAATTGATATAAAGGAAGAAGATGATATGGAAGGACCTAAGTTGGGGGTTGATATAGAGTTTAGTATACCAGTGCATGAGAAAGTAGAAGAGCATGTGCATATTGAGGTGGAATCTGCAAAGGATACTAGTGCTTTTCCTTAATCCAAAGGCAATAGCAGTCTTCCTCAAAGCTCTTTTGATTTGCAACTTCTATAACTTTATTTCAATTGTTGGACTTCATAAGTCCCACCATCTTTTAAAGATCCATTTCTGATATCTAACCTAGTTGAGCTATATTACCATGAAATAAGGAGACCACAAACTTCAATCCAATGTTCCCTTTACTTAATAATTATAGAGTTTTTTATAACTTAAGAAAATGAGCCTAAATAGTGGACTATTTGGGTAGAACAACCTAGTTAAACTCCTTTAGCCCTGCCATACATCCTTCATTAAGACACTCCTAACCCTGTTACAGTAACATTTGCTAACGAATCATTTGTTGAACCACTAGTTATAGAGTCACCTCAATCAAATAAAACTAAAGATACTCTGAAACCACAACCCTTTCCATTATATTCTAACCAAACAACACTTGATCATTTCACTTTCCTTGCCAATGCTATAGTGTATAAGGCTTACATTCCTACCTTATCCAATCTTCCAATTATGGCTGTAAAAGCATGTCCATCCAATTCCAAGCCTAGTAATGAAGATAGTATTGATAAACTTGAAGGAGATCTTGTCAATCTATCTAATAAGGTTGATAATGGCTTCCAAGATTTGCAAGCTCAAATGAAGATAATCATTAATCTACTGCTATCATAGAACAAACCTTTTGAAAAGCCTTAAATAGCATAGTTTAGTTAACCTAGGAATATGAATTATAGGTTTTAGACATTTCACCTTTGCATATGCATATAAAACTATTAAAATAAGTTAACTTTTCTTAGCAGTTTTAGTTGAGGATTTCACATGTGTTAATGCTACTTATTTATAGCTTTTGCAGACAGTTATATAATTATATTCTTTTTGTTACTTCTCATCTAATCTCTTGTCTATTATATCATTATTTTATTTCTATTATTTCTTTTCTGTGACTTTCTTTATTAGTACCCTTTTTTGTCTAACTTCTTATTTGTTTGATATATCATTTCATGCAAAATTAATTGTTTTAGATTCTTTTGTTATTTTGTCATTTGTATGTGTTTGCTACTCTGAATTTTTAATGAATTTTGGCTTCACAATATTACTTTTTAATGTTTTTTCTTTTCTTTCATGTTATAATTTTCATCACTATTAATTTCCCCTACCTATTTTCTAACTTATGACATCAATGTCTTTTTGTTATAAACTAGTTTATGTCTTTTTTTTTGCTCTAATATTGGTTTTTTACTCTAATTCTTTACTATATCTATTTTTATGTTATTTGTTTAGTTGCTTCCATTTTTCATTATGATATATTTCTTTGCTCATTACTGCATTATTACTTGCACTCCATTATGGTTATTTTCATACTACTTTTTCATTATGATTTTTCTCTATTCCTCTTGACCTGATAATTATTTTTACTTCCATTTTCGCTATTTTTTTCTATTTTGCTCTAATACTATTTCTCTCATACTATTTTCAATTTTTTACTACAGCCAAAAGGGAAAGAAAAGAGGATGTAAAGTTCTTAAACAAATGCAAAGTTTTTAAACAACAAAGTTTTTAAACAAATGTAAATTTTTTAGAAAATGAAAGGAGCATACAAAGTTTAAAGGGAGCAAAAGAAATGTCCATATGTTTAGGGGGATCAAAATTTTTCAAGGCATCTCAAATTGGGGAGGAGCATTTTAAAGCCTAACAAGACTTTAAACTATTTTTTTCTATAACATGCTTTGATACCTCAAAATTTGAATTGTGCATTCACATATTAAATTATTCTGATAATATATTCATATTGCTGTGATGTACTTATATCGCTCTGATAACCCTTTATGATATATGATTTGAAATTATTCCTTCTAGCAAAACTATAAAAATTGCTATTTTTGCTTAAAGTTATTCCTTTTTAGTAAAACTTTGCAAATGTTTATCATTATAAAGAAAAAGGGAAGAATGAGGTAATAAATAGGAAATAAATTAGATTTATGAAAATTTTTATGAGTTAAAATTTAAGCTTATTAGTTTTTATTATTATTATCCAACTCGTTTAGGTTTAAAATTAAATGGTTTTTGCTTGTCAAAATCTTTAAATGTTTTTGCGCTATCATATTTGCAAAAGCCTAATTATATTTACCCATGAAGAAAATGTTTTATGATTTTTCCTTTATTTCTATTTTTAAAAATGTCAAACTTGCTTATCAAGTAAAAATCTTTTTTGCTATAATATAATATAATATTTTCAAAGAAAATATGATAAGATCCAATAGTTAATATTTATAAGTCATTTTGAACCTTTGATTTGTTATGAATGGAAAAACAAAAATAAGAGAGAAATTTAAAATTTTAATAAGATAGGTAGTTAAGGAAATCCTAGTAGAGATTAGAATATCTTATAAAGTTAGATAATTGTGAAAATTCTAGTAGAAATCAAGAGTATCTTATAAAGTTAGGTGTTGTAAGTTGGTAAAAATTAGTGGATACCTCAAGTGATATTTAGTAACTTATGAAGAGAGGAGTAGATTAAAAAAGGGTTCCTTTTAGACAATCAAATCTCTATAAAAATTCTTTATGTTATTTTTTCTCTCTTTTACAAATTTCTTGCTTTATCTCTAGTCTTTTATTAAAATTATGTTTTTGAAAATTGCATTAATTCATAAAAAAAGAAATTAATGTTTTTCATTGCATTTATTAAAGAAATACTTTTTAAAATACTCTTAAGAAAATACTTTCAGAAACATTTTATATTTTTGAAACTACATATTTACATTTTTAAGAATCCTTAATGGTTTTTATAAACATCATTAATTTTTATTCATAAATTTTTGTTAAAAAGTCAATTCATCCCCCTCTTGAATTTTAAGCTCTATCACCACCTGGAACAGTTCATACCAATTGAGCAAGTTGCAAAAAAAATATCGATTTAGATCAATCAAAACTAGTTCAACTATAGTTTTGAGTATCTGCCATCATCTGGATCGAATTAAGGTCCAGTTCTCAATTGAATCAGTTAAATTAACTAGTTTGGTCTGAATTTTAAAACACTAGTACAAACTTACTTTAGGAAAAAATTTCTAACACTACAAACTCAATGTTCTTCCATATAAATGTTATTAATTGTATTATTTTTTTTAACTCAGCAATTTGATCTAACAGAAAAATCATATATTTTTAGTAGAAAATTAATTATTTTTTAGAAAATCAAATCAAATTATTAAGTTAAAAAATAATACATTTAATAGTATTTATATGGAAGTAGTGTGATTTTTTATAATCTAGTTTGTGATATAGTTCACTTAAAATTTTCTACCTTCTACTTTAATGAATTCAATATTTCTAGCATAATTTTCATAATTTACATGAAAAAGAGGAGTATGGCAAAAATGGTAGACTCTATGAATTTAATTGGATTGAACCTTTTACTTTCATAATACGCAACTAATGCATAAATAAGAATTTTTACCATCCTAAAGACAAATTTCATTGTTATATTCACATGTAAACTTTAATTTATAATTTATAATTTGATTGCCTTTAGGTGAAGTTTAGTTCGCAAAATCTGATATTCCAGAGAAAATACAAACTCCCAAGAATATAATTCCCAGGTATGTGATACTTATGAATGTAAGATTCTTATATGTTTTATTTAATATATATATATATATATATATATATATATATATATATATATATATATTTGGGTATATTTTTTCACATTCTCATATATATTATATTATTATATTTGGTTCATATTTTATATTCTTAGGAATCTAATTACTTTATCAAAAAATATCCTTATCAATTTTTTGTTATAAATTATAATATATTATAGATTTAATTAAAAATATATGAATAAAGACTTTTAAATTTTATTCAATTAAAATGTAATAATAATTTAATATATAAAATATAAAATATTTAAAAATTTGAATCTAAAATTTTCATATAATTAATTATATAAAATAAATAAGTAATTTCTTCATTATTGATAACAAGCTTTTATTTTCTTTGAAAAGAAAATAAGAGAGAAAAAAGAGAAATAATATCTTTTAAATTTAAATTGAAAATAAGATAAAAAAAATGTAAAATTTTAAATAATTAAAATATAAAACACATTTTATCTTTAAATTATTTTTTCCTCCGTTTTCTTCATTCAAATAAAAGAAGAAACTAAGAGTTCATTTATTTTGATGAATGACTATTTGAAAAATTATTTTGATTTCAATGATATTTAATAAAATTATAATAAATTTATTTTGTTTATAAAATTCATTTCGATCTTCAATTTATATCAAACATAAAAAATATTACTTAAATTTAAATTCAAAATTTTCATATATAAATTAATAGGATTGGAATTTAAAAATTACTTATTTATTTTTTATTTATTTAATATAATTATCCTCATTATCATAAAAAATAAAAAATGAAAATTATAAGTTAAAAGTAAAAGATGAAAATGAAAAATTTTCAAACTAAATTAGAATTGGAATATGAAAATTACTTTTTTTTTTACTTTATTAGTATAATTATACTTGTTATCATAAAAAAAGATTAAAAATGAGAAATATAAGTTAAAATTTAAAAATAGAAAATTAGAATAAATCATGGTATAGAAGAATGAGATAAAATTATTTTTTTACTTTAATATCAATATTCTTGTAATATTAGAATCTGAGATATCCACATCCTTTTATAGAAATATTTGAGGAAAAATTGGATTATAAAATATTCCTGAAAATTAAAATTTTTTAAAATTTTGAATCAAATATAAGAATGTAATATTCCTTATGAAAAACATTCCGTGAATTAGATAGGTTAGATAGCAAATAACGAAAGCAATAATACATTTTTTTCTTTCAACTTGCCCCCTTGCTCTCTATACAACATTAGGATGAATACTCCATTTCTTGATAATTAGTGAGTGTATATCTGAACTGGACCCAAGTCACAAAAAGAGACAAACACTAAAGTTTTCATCATTTACCATTGCATCACTGGAAATGGTGCACGCTATATTTATTTCTCCAAAAATTTAATTTAACTATATTTATATTTTTTCTATTTTAAAAATATATATTAATTTTAATTATTTATCCAAAACAAGAAATGTAAATATATGTTTAAAATGAAGTGGAGAGAAGATGAATGTATATTAATATAGAGGTTAGTATATAAAATTAAATATAAAAAAGATGCAAGTATAATTACACTAAATTTAAGCAAGGTGAATCTAATTAACCCATAAAAATATAATCATGGACATAATTTATTGGAATCTTCGTTATCTTTAAATCAAATCGTCTATAAGATTAAATTCAAATATAGAATGTTGGTTAAAGGATGGATTGTGAAGGTTAATCTTTCACTGAGTTCTGAATAGACATGAAACATTGCAGAACGCCAAGAGGAGAAAATGGATCCTCTGTTTCATTGGGCGGAGTCAGAATTCGGCTACAAGGCTGTTATATACTCCAGATTTTTTGTTTTTGTTGGAAAACAAGAAGATGATCTTCTAAGTTAAACAAATCAATATTTATAGAGATAAAATTGATAAAAAAAATATTTGATAAGGACAAAATTGGAAAAAATAAATTTCATAAAAAAACAAAAAGGGACTTTGTTCAAGAAAGAAGAAAAAAGGGAGGGGGGGATTGCCTTGTTAAATTGTGTTCTCCCATTCTACCCGCCGTACTTCAAATTAATTTTAACATGATATCCACAGTTGCTGAGAAATTAAAAACGATGAAACTTTGAAATTGCCACTTGCACTTAAATCAAGACAGTGTTAAAATAACCATTCTACAGTGCCATGCAACATTTAAAGAGTGCGTACATGTTAATCCCAAATAAAACACAATCACACAAGTATATAAGTAATGATTACAACAACTTAAGTAGACAACATAGTAAGGAAAGAACGCACACACATTAATACACAATAGAAGCGCACAATCACAAATCACAAACGCATACACAAACAGAGGTACGGCTCTTGAAGGAAAACAGGTCAAAGATGAGAAGCTGAATTGATCTGACTCAGTCTTCCATTTCAATTGATGCTGAATCTGATTATTCTTCTTCTGCCCAATTTTGCTTCACATCGTCAAGCTTCAAATTTCAAAGAGCATACATACAAATTTTAGTAAGGGCAAGGAAGGATTATCCTTCAGCGAATTGGGTATGTGTATAAAAGAATGCAACGGCAACACTTTTATCACACATTATTATTGTTAGATTGGTGATTGGATATCTATCATGTAAAATTATATTTTCGTTTCCCTCTATTTTTTTTTTTACTATTCTATATATGCCTGTTGCAATAAATTATATAAATTAAAAATTAAAAGGACAAATTAATTAAAATGAAAATTTCATTCCTAGTTGGATTTGTCCTTTTGAAAAAATTGAAACCTAAATTCCTAAACTAGTAATTACGTGCAATTTTTTCACTTTAAAAATTTAAATATTTCATGAACTTTCTTACAAATTGACATTAACTCCTGTGATATTTTTGTCTAACTTTCACATAACTTGTTTTAATGTTTATAGTATCAAAATGCAACAATCTCATTACTTTCATCCAAATTAATCGTTGTTTAATTAAGTTTTTATTTTTATTAATTTTTTTAGAAGAAACAAAAAGAAATTTTCAAAAAAAAATATAAATAAAACTTAAAATTTTACGATAAATTGAGTTGAATACAATGAATTAATTATATTAACATTATAATAATTAAAAAAAAGTCACATACTTGTATTATTAAAAACTTACGGAACATCCATTCAAAATAAATTACAATATCCAGATAGGAATAGATAAATGAAATGCAAGCAATATAGCCAAAATAAATAGAGCCAATGAACTATGTAGAGAAAAGGAATTGCACTTACAAAGACGTTTGGAACGTGAGCTATCTTGGGCCGATCAGGACCCCTTTTTTGGCAGTTCGCAACCAGTTGTGGACAACCATCGATGTACAGCTTCTCTAGTGTTGTTAGATTGGGCAACCATTCCGGCAACACAGTTAAACTTGGACATTCTACAATGACCATGTGTTGCATGGTCTTGGCGGATCTTTTCAGCCAATGGGGTAAAGTTCTCAATTTAGGTAAGTCCAATAATGACAACCATCTAAGGCTCAAGTCCTTAATCTCTTTGATCCCCTTTTCCCCTTCTTCTCGTTCTTCTTCAAAATCGATCAAATTTGGACACCGCCAAATGCAGAGTTTCTTCAAAGAATTCAAGTGACTCAAGTCGCAACGCAAGGAGATGAAATTAACACAATCTGTCAAATATAAAATTTGAAGCGATTGTAAGCCCCATATTCCACAATTGGATAAATTGCTCTCTCGTGTTGTGAGTGCTAAAACCCGAAGGCTAACAAGATTCTTCATTTTTTTAGGAAGTTTTTTAAGTTTCATACACCTTGCAACGTCTAACATTTGCAAATTTTGAAGCTTGCAAATGGATTCGGGGAGTTCTTTCATCTTTTCGCAAAATGGTAGGTAAAGAAATCTTAAATGCTTCATTTTACCAAAACAATCAGGCAAAAATCTTAATCTTGAATCTCGTAGATCCAACACCCTTAGATATTCAGATTGGTCGCAGATCCAAGTCACAAATTGTTCAGTGATGATACTTTCTCCACCACTTGCAGACCAAAGACCGCATGTCCGAACCTTCCTTGGCAGAGGACGGAGCTGCAGTACTCCTTCACCATTTTCTGAAATCAACAAATGTCTTGCTTTTTCATTAATACTTACGGAATTAGAGGTCACCACTTGAAACTCACTTTGCATAGTAGACATAGCAAGATCATGAATGAGATCGTGCATCTTAAATGTAAAAAACCCTGGGTTTAAATAAAAAACTTCAAGATCTTGAAAGAAAAATCTTGCCAGTAACTCATTGATATAACGGTGACCGAGATCTTCAGGCTCTGCATTTTCTTCTGGGGATTCAAGGAGACCATGAGCCAACCAAAAAGAAATCAGTTGCTCATTTTCGTACTCATAATCCTTAGGAAAAATTGAACAATAAGAAACACATTGTTTCAACGGCGGAGGCAAGTGATTATAGCTCAACCTTAGTGCAGGCAAAATGCCATCACCATGTTGTTCTAATTTCCAAATCTCACTATCTCTCACTCTTTTCCATTCACTTTCATCAGTTTTAGAGTAAAGCATACATCCCAAACTAACTAGAGCCAGCGGCACCCCTTTGCACTTTTCCACAATTTCCTTCCCAATTTCCACAAGCCCTGGGTATATTTTCTCCTCCCCTGCTGGAAATGCTTGTCCTAGAAACACTTTTAAAGATTCATCCTCAGTAAGTCCTCTCAAGCAGAATTGAGGAGCAGAAGCAGTTCTTGTGATTGCAGCAACCTGGTTGTCACGTGTGGTTATTATAATTTTACTACCATTTTTGTTTCTTTCAGCGCAATTGTCCACCAAAAGAGTAGTCAACTCTTGCCATTTTTTACGATCATAATTCCAAACATCGTCCATAACAATTAAAAATGTCTTCTGATGCAACTCATTATGAAGACGAGTTTGCACTTGTTGCAGGTTTTCATCATTACTTCCTTCTCTTCCTAAGGACTTAAGGATTCCCGATGCTATCCTTTTAACATCAAATTCATCCGATACACACACCCAGGCTTTTAATTCAAAATGGTCCCCTACTCTCTTATCGTTGTACACCAACTTGGCAAGTGTGGTCTTGCCCTGCCCTCCTATTCCAACTATGGGAATGACATCAATTCCATTACCAAGGGACTCTGGGCTGATCAAGTAATCAATGATCTGTTCTTTCTCCTTATCTCTCCCAATTATAAGTGAGTGTTCAACTTTAGAACAGGTCTCCCTCCATGATAAAAACAAATTGGGGGCATGACGGTCTTCCACGAGACCAAGATTTGCCCTCAATGATGCAATCTCATTTATTCTCTCTCTAATATCCTTAATTTTGTGGGCCATTTTAATAGAGAATGCAATCTGGGATGGGAAGAAGCGACGTACCTTTCTGGAAACGCTCCCATGCTTGTTTACCACTTCATCTCGTAATGTCTCACACTCGATTTCATCAAGTACATCACCAGCATCGAGAAATGCATGTTTGAGTTGTTGCAGCCACTCAGTTATGCCGTTGTTTCTGTCTTGCTTGTTCTCAGCATCTTTCAGGAAGGCGTTGATGACCCTCATGGAGTCTTGCAGCCTTTGCACATCCTTCTTCAGACCCCATGCCAAGGCAATCTCTTGGTAAGCTATGGTCGCTAGCTTCTGCAAAACCGTACTTGCTACTCCAGAAGCAATTTCACCCATGGGTTCGTCAAACTGGAAATGGGAAAACCCAGGAGAAAAATATAAGACTAGAGATTCTTCGGAGCAAGGGAAATAAGATTTAAACTGGAAAGATCATTTAGTTGTTCAAATCAACACGGATTCACGAATAAGACTATTAACGGAAGGAATGAAGAGCAGACCTGCGCTGCAATCTACTTCGGCGAGACCAAAGAATGAAGAGAGGACTTGAGAGTTGAGACTAACATGTGATGTCAGTGGAATTCATCTGAATTTGAGTTTCATTTCGTTCATGTTCAAACGGACGAATCCACGAAGTCAATCATGCAACTCACATTTATGGCTATATATAAATTTGTGTAAAAATTTATAGCAAGTTTTTAAAAATAGTATTTAAAAATAATTAAATTATAAATAATAAAATTTTAAAATAATATTTTACTAATAACTAAAAATATTTTTTGAAAATTTAATAAATAATTTTATAATATAAATTATATTAGTGAAAATTACTAAATAAATTAATCTATTTCAATACATTTAATAAATGAATTAATCTTAACAATACTAATTATCACCTCTAATTAATACGGACATCATAAATTCAAGTGGCTTTCAGACTTCGGGGGACAAAATAAATTTAAGTAAATTAAATTTTTTAAGTTCTATGCTTTACGAATACAAAATGAATTTAATTTCGGTATGAATAAACGAGCATTATTATCGCAACAAGAAGTGAGATTATGTGCTTATTTAAAATAATGATTAAAAATTAAATATTTTTAAAATTTTGAATAATTAATTATATATAATAATTTCAATTAGAATGTAAGTTTTTCAAAATAGTTTAGATCTTAATCATGATTATAGAAATAAAAATTTTAAATTTCATATACATGCTAACCTCTTTTTCTTTTAATCTTTTACTTTCTCGCTACACTTCTCTTAACAATATAAATTTTTAAATTTTATACTCATACTAACATCTTGTTTATTTTAAATTTGAAAATGATTTTCAATGCTTAATAATTTAATTATTTCTAGTCTTTTTCAAATTAATAAATATCAAAATAAATGTAAATATTATTTTAATTATAAAAATTAAATTTTTATTTATGTAAAATAATTTAAATAAACGAGAATATATATTAAAAAAGAATATAAAAAAATAAAATAATATATATTATATAATTAATTTTTATTTTACAAAAATAATATAAAAAAGATTAGGAAATTTTTAATTTTTATATGATCATGTATATCTTATTATCCTTTTTGGTAATTTAATACTAAAAAATGATAATATTGTACATCATCCAAATAAGAATAAGAATAGATAATGTAAAATCAATTATTAATTGATGTTACCAAATATAAAATATATTATATATAATTAATTATTTTAAAATTAATTATTATAATTAATTACTCTAATAATCAATTATTTTCATCATTATACCAAACAAACACTATATATGCATTGTGTACGGCATATTTGGGAATTAAAAGAAGAATGGAGAGTAGGATATTGGGAGATGATGGAAGAAAAATAAAAGGAAGAGAATAAATATTTAAGTTATGAGTTTTTTATTTAAATGTTTAAAATTATACAAATAAACATATCAGAGTATTAAATTAAATCTATATAAAAAATAAAATTAATTTTTGTTTAGAAAGTCACCTTTTCTAAATTCTAATTAATGAGTTTTTATGATTGAAAAACAAATAAATATCTCAAAGAAAATTTTACCTCTTTAAAAAAAATCTCTCTTCGATGAATATTATGGCAAGTCAACATCAAATAATATTATCATTATTACTTAAAATATTTATAAAAAATTATCATATATTGATGTAATATAAATATGATCAATAATAACATAACCTATATTCACTCTAAAATTAATACTAGTTGGTAAGCATATGTAATGCGCGAGTTATAATTTTACTTTCATCTTAATTGAATTTTTATTTTTATAAATACATTTTTTAAAAAATTTATATTATAAAAATATTATAATTTAATTTATCATAATATTATATAATTATGTATTAAAATTTTCAAATAAAATTATTTAAATATATACATTTCTTTTTATGAAATAATAAGTAACTAAGCTTTGTCATCTACAATTTAAATCTATTATTAAATATAAAGTCTTCAATCTAAAAGGAGGCTTAACAAAACGTAAATAGAAATTAAATAAATGAAAACTCTAATAACTTATCTTAGTCCTCACATATTATTTGTAAATCACACTTGAAGAAGAAATTAATTTAACAAAAGTTCCTCCCAATATACATTGAAAGGCATTGTATAATATTGGTATATATACTTTCAATGAATTCCTATTCTGTTAAAAATTATATATGACAAAAAATAATTATAATTTTAAATCCCCTAAATCATGTTATATAAAAAATCTAATGTTAAAAAAATGGTTGTTCTAAAAATTTTATTTAGTTATAATAATTATTTTATGTATTTTTGTTATAATAGTTGCATTGTGTAATTATTTTTTATTAATTTTTAGGTTTTTAATAATAATTTTAACTTCTCACATAAATTTTTTTAATTTTTTAAATTCTATAAATTTCTATAATATATATTGAAAATATTAAATATATAAATTTACTACTTTTCACATTAAAAATTATTTAATATTACGTATATATATAATTTTAATATATTATTATTATCATCATTATCATTATCATTATAACATCAATTATTTTTTTATTCCTAATTTTATATCATTAATTAATTAAAATCAATTATTATTATCATTATTCTTGTGATTATCATCATCATCATTTAAAAACTTATATTATTATTATTATTGGACATAACTAAAATAGTAAAAATAAATAAATCAAGATATAATGCTTTCTAATGTAAAAAACCTCCCAATTAGAGAACTAAAAATCATAAGACACTATTCAAAAATTTTTCACTATTAATTAAAATAGGTACAAATATTTTATTAATTAAATTCTCAAATATATATATATATATATATATATATATATATATATATATATATATATATATATGTATGTATATGAATATGTCACTATTTTATTGTAATAGTGATAATTTGCTTCTTTAATTAATATATTTATTTAGTTATAATAATTTTTTATATATTTTAGTAATAATAGTTATTTTGTGTAATTATTTTTTAATAATTTTTAGGTTTTATGATAATAATTTTAATTTCTTACATAATTTTTGTTAATTTTTTAAATTCTAATGTAATTGTTTATTTTCATAATTTTGTGTAATATATATTGAGAAGATTAAATATATAAATTTATTAATTTAATATTAAATATTTTTAATTATGAAGTGATTATTTATTTTGATAAATTTCTGTAATATATGTTAATAATATTAAATATATAAATTTATTAATTTTTACATTAAAAATTATCTAATATTAAACATATATATAATTTTAATATATATATGCATAAATGTATTAATAAATCAATTATTTATTATTTATTAATATTATCATATTAATAAGTTAATTCTTTAAGCTAATACATTTGTACAACAAAATCAGGTTAGAGAGTAATCTAATAATTCAATGAATTAATGTCTATAAATTTCAATCCTTTACCAACTTGAATTAATTAGTCCTTAGTCTATTATCAAATTAAGTTATTGCTATTATTTTTCATATCAAATTTATTTTCAGTGCAGAAAATTTATACTAATCTTAGATTAACCTACTAAGATTCAATTCATTTTGATACTTTAAAATGTATTTCAATATATATATATATATATATATATATATATATATATATATATATATATATATATATATATATATATTAAATTTTACATCCAAAACTAAAATTTATATTCTAGAGTAATAAATTATATATTTTTTAATAAATAACTTTTATTAATTTATTTTATAATTTCTTATTGTTATTGCATTGACAAATTCACCGAACCTCCTTGATAAAAATAAAATTTAAATGCAAATATGATGCGACATAGTTTTTTTTATTAAAAATATTTTAAATAAGTGAAAATTTTTATATAGAAAGAATTAATTCATTAGATATTCCATTTTTAATATATATATTTAAGAATTAAAATAAATTTATTTATTTAAATTTTATAATACTGATCTTTATATCAAAATTTTAAAACTATATTTTATATTAGATTTATTTCTTATTCTTACTACTTTATATTTCTAATACTGTTTCTTTTCTTTATATTTGCTTCATTATTTTTTCTAATTTATACAATTATATATTAAAATTTTAACATATTTAAAATAGTTTTTATAATAATAACTGTAAATCTTATTTAAAAATAATTTGATTTGAGGAAATTTTCTTCAACAAATAAAGAAAGATAACATATAATATCAACGAAATATTAAAAAATTTAAATAAATAATTTTAATTTTAATTTATCATATTTTTATTAAAAATGGATAAATATTAACAAAATTAAAATAAATAAATTTTATTTTAAGTTTCAAATATTTTTTACTTAAAGATTAAATATATCATATTATATATATACGATTTAATAATGTTATCATTTGATATGGCATATGGGATTAAGTATACTTCAGCCAAAAACAAAATTAAAAAAAATAATTGATACAAAATTTTCATAACAAAGAGAGGAAAATAAAGTAAAGTAAATGTTGCCCCATGTTTATTTGAGGAGAAAGTAGCTGCTGAAATTAATATATTGATCAATGATTCATTGATATATTCTTAATATTATCTTATTTATATATAATTTTATAATTATAAAATATTAAAATAATGAATAACGTTCTATTACTTAAATATTAAATGTTAGAAATATGACGAATAATAACTAATTTCTATTTTGAATAGAAAATTATTTTTTCTCACTATCATAATATTATTTATATAAAAAATAAAATTTTGTAATAAAATATTTTCAAACAAAATAAGTGAGTAATATTTTTTATCCCTTTTTTATTTGTTATTTTTTGGAGACAATCTTTATCATTTTTAATCCTGTGGTTTTAGAAATTCAATAAAATATTAATTATTTTTAATTCTTTATAATAAATATTTAATTACTTTACATATTCATAATAAAAATATGAATAAATTTGTTTTATTATATCTTTTCTTCATTTTTAATTATATTAAATTTTATAATTAGAATGGTAGAATAATTTTAAATTATTAAAATAAAGAGTAATTTTAATTAGAATAAAATACATATAATAAATTAATATTTTTTAATATTTTTGAAATAGTTTTAATTGATAGATTAAAAAAGAACGAAGGTACCAAGGGGGTAGAAAATATGAATGGAAAGTCCTCGGAATTTGAGTTTGCATTTCAGTCTCATTTGAGTGTTATTTAGTCCACGTTCAAACCAACGGACCCTCCCAGGACGACAAGAATAGCATACGACCGTCACAGTTATGGCATTTCCACTTCAGTTCACAGGATAGCAACAGTCTAATTACGCGGAATGTTAGAAGTGCACGCGTCGTTGATTCATTTTAAACAAAGATTTCTATTTTAACTTTTATTCATCCAATTATTTAAATCAATGGCGAAGTGAGGATATAAAGATCAGTAAGGATAAAAGTATTTTTATATTTCATTAAACATAAAATTTACAAATTAATAGAATATGATGACATATATAATTTTATATATGATAATAAAAGTATTTTAAATGATATATATAATTTTATTTATAACTTTTAAAAATTTAATAAGAAATATATGTAATTCCACCATTGATTTAAATTAATTTTATGTAATACATAATAATTATTTAACTAAAAATATTAATATTCTAGTACATAAGCATATCATAATTAATTATCAGTTAATTTTAATATATATTTCTCTAAAACTTTTCCACTTTCAAATTTCCCTCCCAAAATTTCCTCCTAAAACAAAAGAAATTCCCTTTCAAAATAACCTCAAAAAAATTTATATCAAAGAGCATTCAATGCAATATTTGCTATTTTCATATTTTATTACTTATTTTCTAAATTTGATATATTATAATTATTTAATTTTATACACTCTTTTAAATGAATAAAAATTTTTATAATTGACTAATAAACTATATTTAATATTTATCTTAAAATTTTATATTTTTTATTTAAATATATTTTATATTCTTAATAAATTATTTGTAAATGTCCATATCGATCGTTATAGTACTTTTACATATTTACTTTATATTATTATAATTATAATGCTCATATAAGCATATATTTTATGTTTGTTATTAGTTTATTTTACTTAAATTAATTTAATTTATAGTAAATATATATTTAACTCTTATATTATAAATATATTTTTAAAATATTTTATTTATAGTACTATCCTTCCATACCATTAATTAAATCTAATAATTATTATAATAAATTTTTCAATATATTTTAAATTATACTAAATTTTAAAGTATTGATTTTGTGCTTTCAATGATATTCTTATTAGTTAATATTTCAAACACACTAAATTTAAAATAATTTCTAGATAGAATATTTATCTAACATAAAATAATTATTTTTATTTAAATATATTTAATATTTTAAAAAATATTTGTATATATCCATATTATAAATTATTATAATGCTAATGCATAATAAAACATAATGTATTTATTAGTAAAGAGAGTAACTATTATATTTTTAAACTAATTTTGAAATATATAAATGTCATGGCATTAAGTATTTAATCTTTCAAATTTTAATTTTTTCATTTAATTATTATTTTTAGTATCTTATATTAATTTTTTTATAAAAATTTTTTTATAAAATTTAGAAAAAGAAAGTAATGTATATATCTTTATTTTTTAATTATTATTTTTTAAATGTATAAAATACATTAATTTTATAATAATTTTTTTGAAAATATTTATTTTAAAATATGAAATATATATTAATTTTGAATAAAAAATGAATCTTAAACATTATGCAGGAGTTGAGCTAGTAATATTTTTAATAACAAATTTATAAATAAAAAATAATACGGTTGAAATCACTGAAGCGAAGGTCGTTTTCTAGCACATATTTGTAAAATTTTGCCCAAAAAATTTTTTCTAGTTCGCAGCGTTTGAAATCACTGAAGCAAAGGTCATTTTCTAGAACAAAAGGCAAATTAAGATCAAGTCAAATAAAAGTATTTGTTGATAATATGAATTCAACACAAAACAGTATAAATCATATATCAATCAAATTATGTGTGTACCTAGTGAGAATTCAAATGATCCCATTATTAACTTTTATGATGATAGGTAGAGTTTATTACCTACTTTATCGTTAGGCTATTCAGAGAAAAAGAAGAGAAAGAAAAACATATCAAATTCTAATTTTCAAAAGGGGTAACCCTTTTTATATAAAATTCTCTTTTCTTTATATGATCAAATTTGTGATAGGAAATTATTGACTTCTAAAATGCTACAAGTTGAGGTCTTTACCTAAATGGGTTATGCATAATCCAATTTATCACAGGCCATATACATTGAATAAGGACTCAATTTGTTCTATACTTAATATTAAAACATAAAATTAATTACTTAAATAAATATTTCAATAAATTAATTAATATCAATCCATATAAATATATCTAAAATAAATTATTTATTTTATTTTAATATAACAATCTCCTACTTGGATAGCATTAATTAATTATATAGAATAATTAAAATAGTAATAATTAAGTAATTAGTATACATTAAGGTATAAACTTAATTCAAAAAATGAGATCATACAGAATCACTGAATCCAATATGGAGACGAATAATGTTTAAATATAATGTCTCATAATTTGAAAAGACACAAAATATATAAAGTTAGTCTTTTAACCATAACTCAGAGAGAAACAACTTAAAATCATTGAATTCGATAAGGAAAGAAATGATATATAAAACACATTACCAATGTTTCAATATCCAAATTAAATAATTATTACATAAGTGGTCTCAGACATCAAAAAAATAAAACAAGCATATCTCAAACTTTCATTAAATTAAGGCTTCATCAAAAAATTAACAAGACCCATATAAGTTACATGATTCCTAAATACTCTTACAAGTAAGCCTTTAATCAATGGATCTGCCAGCATGTCTGTACTAAGGATGTGTTAAAGGCAAGTTTGAGATTCAATAATCTTTTCTCTAATGAATAGGAGTTTAATATCAAAATATTTAGTACAACTAGAATTCTTGTGGTTTTAAGAGAAGTATACAACAAAAAAATTATCATAAAAAATCCTCAAAGGTTGTGATATGGAATCAACTAAATGCATGCCAGATATCAACTTCCTTAACCATATGGCCTGACAAGTGGCCTCATAACATGCAATATACTCTACTTTCATAGTTGAGGTAGCTGTGAGTATCTGTTTAACACTTTTGCATGAGACAGCTCCTCCAGACATTATAAAGATGTATCCAAATATTAACTTACAATCATCCATACATGAGGCATAATCAGAATTTGAATAACCAACAACCTTAAGTGAATTAGATCTTCTATAAGTCAACATGTGATTTTTGGTACCTTAAAGATACCTCATTACCTTCTTAACTGCTTTCCAATGATCCATCACAGGGTCACTCAAGTATCTTCCAAGCACATTGATAGCAAAAGATATATTTGGACAAGTGCAAACTTATGCATATATAAAACTACTAACACCAGAAACATAAGAAATCTTGTCCATTTCAGCCCTTTCAATATATCAGTTTGAGGGCACCATGATTGAGATAACGTATTACCTTTCTAAGTAGGCATTAGACTGGATGTACATGTATCCATTTTGAATCTTTTAATTACTCATTCAATGTAATTTGCTTGGGACAAACCCAAAATGCCATGAGTTCTATCACAATGGATCTGAATTCCAAGAACAAAAAATGCTTTGCAAGATTCTTCATATCAAAATGACATGACAACATGTGTTTTAACTCATCTAAAAAATTGTTTGAGTTGCTAGCCACCAAAATGTCATCAATATAGAGCACTAAGATGACAACATTACCTTCATCAAATTTCTAATAGACACATTGATCCAAAGCATTCTCAATGAATCCAAGAGAAACAATAATCTCATAAAACTTCATATACCACTGCCTAAAGACTTGTTTAGCCTATAGATAGATTTATGTAGTTTGCAAACCAAGTGCTCTTTGCTAAGTTTAATAAAACCATTTAGTTAAGTTATGTAGACTTCTTCGTACAAGTCCTTATTTAGAAAAGTAATCTTGATATCCATTTGATGAAGTTCAAGGTCAAACTGTGCAACAAGAGCCATAACAACTTTAAAAGAATCTTTAGTAGACACGGGATAGAAGGTCTCTGTATAATCAATGTTTTCTTTTTTATTATAGCCTCTAGCTACGAGTTTAGCTTTATACCTTTCAATTTTGCCAATGGCACCCCATTTAGTTTCGAAGACTTATTTATAACTAATTGGCTTATATCCATCTAATAACTTAACAAGCTCCCACATGTGATTGCAATGCATAGAGGAAATTTCATCATTCATAACCTTTTGCCACTTAAAAGAATAAGGACTTGACATTGCTTGCTGAAAAGATATAAGATCTATCCCATCAATAGTATCTAATTCAAATTCCTACAAGTACATGATATAGTCATTCGGTATTGCAAATTTTCAAACTCTTTAAGATTGTCTTAATTCAATGGCTAGTTAATCAGGCTCTTCAACATGAGGTTTTTCATTTATCTGATCTGAATTTTCAACATTATTAACTCCAATGGATGAAGGTGTCATAATAGGTATGGCCAAAATGGTACTCTCATCATGCAGATTAACAGTCTTAGGTATTGAACTCTCATTATTGAAGTCATCTTTAAAATACAATGTCCAATTAAACTCGATGATCTTAGTAGTATAAGTAAGACAATAAAATCTGTAATCTCTTGATCTAATACAATACCTAATGAAAAATCCATTAATCGTTATAGAGTCTAATTTCTTCAAATAGGGATTGTATAGTCTTAACTCTACCTTATAACCCCACACTCGAAAATGTTTCAAATTAAGCTTCTTTCTAATAAAAAACTCATATGGAGTCCTTGAAATTGACTTATTAGGTACTTAGTTCAAAATATACACTACAGTTTTTAAGGCCTTATCCTACAAGAATTCTAGCAATGAGAGTGGCTTATCATACTTCTAATCATATCCATTAGAGTATGATTATGCTTTTCTGCAACTCCATTTTGTTGTGGTGTGCCATGCATTGTATATTGGGCCTTAATACCATGTTCTTACAAAAATAAAGCAAATGGACTAGGATTTCTACTTGTCTCAATGTATCTCCCATAATATTCTCTACTCCTATCTGATTTAACACACTTTATGGCTTTGTTAGTCTTCAATTCAACTGTCGCCTTAAAGTTCTTAAAGGCATCTAGAGACTTTAGCTTTCACATATAAGCTTAATCCAACCATATCTGAAATGGTCATTTGTAAATGTAATGAAATATTTAAAACCTCCAATGGCTACTAGTGTAATAGGTCCATATATGTTAGTGTGTATTAGGTCCAAAATATCTTCGAACCTTCGTGCCCTTTTGTTTCTAGCTCTAGCAGGAAATTTTCCTTTAATGTAATCAATACAAGTCTTAAAATTTGAGAAATCTAGATCTAACAACACACTTTACTTGACCAATCTTTCTAATCTCTTTCTAGAAATGTGACTTAAATATTAATGCCATAAAATGGAAGAATTCTCACTCATTCTAGGACGTTTATGCTTAATTACAACATTGATAGGCACATCAGAAAACATAACAGGACAATCATTTAAATTCAAATGATATAAACTATTTTGTAAAGTGGCAATACCAATAATAACAAAATTATAATAAATTTCAATCTTTCCACTCCTTTGCTAAAAAAAATAATCAGAATTACCCAAAATAGAACTAGAAATCAAATCTTTCTCGTAGAAGGCACATAAACGGCATTATTTAGATCTAAAATGTGTCCAAAAGATTAGTACAAAGAAATTAATCCCATATATTGAACTTCAATCTTACTCCCTATTACTCCCAAGACAATTTTCTTTCTTTCACTTGGGATCCATCAGTTTTTAAGCCCTTTCAAAGAATTTGCAACATGAATAGTTACACCAGAATCCAACCACCAAAATTCAGAAGATGTATCAAGATTATTGAATCAAAACACACTAGAGCTAGGGGGTAGAATTGAATTTCTCTCTAACAACTTTCATATTTTCTAAAACGGTGTCCTTATCTGGGATACTCTCTCTAATTCCTTTTATCATAATTGGAAATTAGAGGTCATGACCAATGCATGACCTTAAGGGAAAAACATAATCAAATAAGCCATGCTAGCCTAACATTTTATAAGATAGCCTGTAACCTGTTTCAAACTCAAGTAGGGATATACTTATTACACAATCACTAACTTTTTACATACACATAGTTCCACATGGACTTTCTCATTTTTCAACATTCACCTGCTAATTCATATATTAAAATAAAATTCATATCATTTAGTAACTAAACAATCCTTTGCAATTTATAACAATACATATACATATATCAACAAAAGCATGCCTGCCTGTAAGTTTAATGGAGCACATTTAAAAGTATTCAAAATTTACAACTTTTAAAAATATGTAAAAATTTTATATCAAGCTCACACAAATAAAGTGTGGCTCAAAGGAGTTATATATGATGATGGACCCAAAGCCAAATTTCTATCTAAAAAATATTATAACAAAAAGAGTGAGTTATTAACTCAATGAATAGATAATATGAATTTTCAATAGAAATGGGACAAACCTAGGCACAAGTTTTTCCTTAGGAAGAGTTAAATAGTCTTTCAATACCAAAAGGATATCATAAGAGTTATATAATCATATTTGATAGAATAGCAATTGGAATGTTCATTAAAATTAAGATGCTAAAACATAAGTTTCATGCCAAAAGGTAAATAGTAGATTCTTTAATCATAGCTTTTCAATACCAAAAAGATATCATAAGCAATGTAATTGGAATCACGTGATTTGCGATTCGAATTGCATGATTTAATTCAATACAGAAAGAAAATGATGCGAATCTTCAAATGAATCACTGATGCTTTTGAATTAGTGCAATTTTGTAATGAATCATGCATGAACCACATGAATCGCATCTAAGAATCAAATTGAACTGCTGAATCGGTCGCGTCTCAATTTTTTGGCAAAGGATGGCTGACACAAAGTAGAAAAGCTGGACCAATCCAGCAAATCAAGTCGCAAAGAGAACCTAGCTTAGGGTTCTGTGCAACCCAACTTAAAAGTAAGCCCAGCTTATTTTTTTTAGAAAAAATTCAAAAACCCTTTTCATAATCACGTGAAGGCCATAATATGATAAACCTTTACCTTACCTATCTTTAAAAAAACCTTATTTATCCCATCTTTATAGTGTCGTAAATCTTTACACAATGCTGTAATCCCTTTTAAAATTCTGTTTCACCTTCAAGCTTCAACAGCTGTAACCCCATCACCTTACACCTTCAGTATTTTAATATAGTGATCCCCAAATTCTCAATCCTCTTTTTAAGATAAAAAAGGTTGCAAACATCTTTGAGTGGAATTTCTTCAAACTTCAAAGGTAAAAAAAATTAAAATTTTTTGAGTTTAGCCTTTATTACAGTATAGAAAAATAATATTCTTATTTGGTTAGTTTTTAGAATTTGAAAAATACAAAAATGAGTTCTAAAAAGTATGTGAAAAAAGATGTGACATGGGACCATTGTATGAAAGTGGAAGATGCAAATAGAATGAAAATAAAATACAAATATTATGAAAAAAAATTTTAGGGAGGAGTATTCAGGATTAAGTATAATCTTGCAGGTTCAAACAAAGATGTTACTCCATGTGTAAATGTCCTAGATCATGTGGGAGCAATCTTTGTTAAAATTTGGAAGATTTAGAAAAAATTCAATTGAAAAAAAAAGAACATTAGAGGTGAAGAAATCTTTAAAGATGTAGTAATGAGCACATAAGATAGTGATGTTGCAAAAAAAGGAAAAATAAATTTGTTTGTTAACAAGGGAAAAGGAGGGTCTTCTAATTTTAAATAAAAAACAATGAATGAATTGTTAAAAGATAGAGAGATAGTGATTGGAGATATTTGTAGATGCATATATGGTAATGCTTTACCATTTAATTTGGTAAGGAGTCCATTATTTAAGAAAATGTTGAAATCTATTAGTGATGATAGCTAAGGATTTAACCCCCTACTTATCATGAAGTAAAGGAGTCTTACTTGAGGAAAGAAGTTGATAATGTTAAAGCAAGTTTAGAAAAATACAAAATTGAATGCAAAAAGAATGGTTACACTTTAATGTGTGATGAATGGACCAATAGGAAAGGGAGGTCACTTATTAACTTTTTTGTCAATAGTCTAAGTGGAACTATTTTCCTAAAGTCCATTGACACTAGTGATGTAATCAAAGATGCCACAAAAATGTTTGAGTTACTAGATGGTGTTATGGAAGAGATTAAGGAAGAAAATGTGGTGCAAGTGGTGACAGATAGTGCCTTAACTCTTGTAGCCACCGATTATAAATCGGAAGAGAAAAGGATAAAATTATTTTGGTCCCCATGTGCAATTCATTGCATTAATTTAATTCTTGAAGATATTAGCAAGCTTCTAGCTTTTCATAATACTATTTCTAAAGCTAAGCAAATCACCATTTTCATCATAGACATGCTTGGGTGCTTAATTTGTATAGAAAGTATTCTAAAGGTAAGGAATTGGCTAGGCCAACAGTTACAAGATTTGTAACAACCTACCTTACTTTGAAATGCATTATGGATAGAAAATGTGATCTTACATCTATGTTTGCATCAAGATTATGGGCTACTAGTTCATATGCAACAAGACAAGAAGGCAAAAATATAGTAGAGATTATCTTGAGAGATAAGAGGTTTTGGGATTCTATCCAATATTGCTTGAAGTGTGTAACTCCAGTTGTTAATGTGTTAAGACTTGTAGATGGTGACTCAAAAATAGCTATACCATACATTTATGAAGCAGTGGATAGAGCCAAAGAACAAATAGCTATAAATCTTGACAATAAGGAGGAAATGTATAAAAAGGTGTGGAAGATTATTGATACACATTAGAACTTATAATTTCATAGACCTTTTCATACAGCGGGTTACTTTCTTAATCCCAAGTAAGTTATATCAAAGATTTAGATTTAATACCCTTTGATTCTTTTTTAAAAATTTTTATTTAACTTGTTTCTCATCTTGGTAAGTATCATTATGATCCTAACTTTAATGTGGATAGTGAGGTAAGATTAAGTTTATACACTACACTTGAGAGGATGTTTCCTAACATAAGATAAAGACTTTTAATTGATGAACAAATTCAAAAATTCATTACAGCTCAAGGACTCTTTAGAATCAATATAGCAATTACAACTCGAAATAGGAAGCAACTAGGTAATGGATTTTAATTATATAGTCAAAGTTAATTTTTAGTTTATGATTTGTATATTTTCTAATTCACATATAATTTATTTTTAACTTTTTCATAACTTTTTGGTGGGAATCATTTGGTGGAGAATGCAAGGAATTACAAACTTTAGCTATAAGAGTCTTGAGTCTCACTTGTAGTGCTTCAGGATGTGAAAGAAATTGGAGCACTTTTGACTAAGTGCATTCAAAGAAAAGAAATCATCTAGCACAATAACAATTGAATGCACTTGTATATGTTAAATATAACCTTCAACTTGAAATAAGACAAAAGATAAAAGAGAAAAGGGGAGACACTTATGATCCTATTTGCTTATCAAATATGGAATCAGATGATGAGTGGATTACTGAAAAAGAGAATCCTTGCTTGCCGGAAGACAATTCTTCGATGGATGTTCATGAAAGCTTCAACCTTGATGAAAGAGTTCCTAGTAAAAGAAAAAGAAGAGGTAGTGTTTTGTCTAACTAATAACTACTTTTATTTTTATTAGTTAACTTAACATTTAAGAAAGAATCAATGGACTAATGGAAGATCTTATTTCTTATTTATAGGACCAAGGAACTTAAATACTATTGCAAATAGGAAAGCAAAGGGAAAATCTATTATTCAAGTTGAAAAAGAGGAAGAGGATGCTTATGATGTTGAAGTAATCAAAGAGGAAATTGAGGAAGAGAGTATGAGACTAGATGATAACGATGAAGATAACATTGAAGATGTTGACCTTGATGAAGAAGACATAGATGATGATATTAATAACAATGAAATTAAAGAGGAAGGTGATGAAGAAGAATAAAATTGAAGCTTTACTATTATGTTATTTGTTGATATATTAAGTTTATTTTAAATCTATATGACTTGACTTAACTCTTTTCAAACTTCATGTTTATAATTTTGCCTTTTGATCTTATGATATTAGACAAGTATTATGTTTCTTGATTTGAATTTATGATTTTTCATTATCAATGCTTATATTTTGTTATACATAGGATAATATGTACTATTTTTATATATTTTGTGAATCTTACAGATTCATAATTTGCTTCTATTCACGATTCAAAATTTTAACCAGTAGATTCGCGATACGAATCATAATTTGATAACAATGATCATAAGAGTTATACAATCATATTTGATAGAATAGCAATTGGAATGTTTGTTAAAAGTAGAATACTAAGACATAAGTTTCATGCCAAAAAGTAGATAGTAAACTCTTTAATCATAGTATAGGATATCATCATGAACATAGATTCATGGTAAAAAATTTCAATACAATATATTCATGATAAATAAATTATCAAAATCAAAGTTAATAAATTCTAAAATACATAAACCATTAAAATTACACTTTGGGATGGGAGATTTTCAGTTATGATTAACAAACATAAGCATTCCATTCATGAATTATCAATCTCAATATATCTTTCAGCTCTAAAGCAATCCATCAGGCTATCATAAATCAATCCATATGTGTTAGCTGATACATGGGGTTAGCAACTCCCTTGCTAATTAGGATTTGAACTAAGGTGCACTGAAACTAATGTCAATACTGCCATTAACTATAATTTCTAACTAATCTTTTCCCAAAGCAAGTTTATAAAAACAACAAAACACCATATATATAAGTAACAATTATATAAGAAAATTATGAGAAATAAATAATTTCATATATCAATAGTTTATATCAATATCAATCCATACTCTTTTTTACTATAAATAGTTCATCAAAGTCTTTAACCTTAGTAATCAACATTTCCCATATCAAATCATTCTAAACTCATCAAATATCAGTTTTACAAATATACATGAAACTTCAATACATTATCACTTCATCTACAATAACCTTTCAAAGAACATTATAGAATAAAGTTCCAATAACACACCATTTCAAATAAATCACATAAATTAATTTCCTCATCATAGAGTCATTTTAGTAACATTCTTAATCACTATAACTTAAAGAAAATTTTAAGGTGCTTATCCTAAAAGTACTTGGAGCTATATATATATGGAATTAAAATGCATAGAAATAATGATAATTAATAAAATTAATAATTCAAAGTATAGAGAAGTTTGGAAAATATATAAAAGTGTGAAAAAATACATTATCTACTCACAAAATGACTAATATGCTAGAATTTGATTTCTTCCTATTTCACGAACCACTAATGCCATTAGGAAGTATTTCTTGACCTTGTGCAAGCAATCAAATAATAATTCAAATACAAATTAACACTCAAATACATTATTAAGCTTTCTATTACAAAATCCCTAAATTTTCACATTATAAGTATAGCCTAAGAATAAACTAATCTTAACTATCTACTAACTCATTTAAGCTAATCTAACTCCTAAATAAGAGAATGAGGCTTAGGAATTACCTTATTAATCAAATGAAAAGAATTTCAGAGCTTGCTGCTCCAAAACCCTGGAATTTGAACTAACCAAAAACAATAACAAAAACATAGAGAAATAGGGAGAAAGTGAAAGAAGACACATTGAAATATGAAGAGGAGTTTTTTGTGTGATTAGAAGTGGAAGAGGAAGAAGAAGGAGAGGAAAGCCAAGATAATAGGTTTTTGACAATGTTCTATGTGTGATTCTATTTCTACATTTTGTTTCGGGTGAAAAAAAAGAGTTTTCTAGGTATTGGGTCATGGGTTCAGCAACTTATTTACATTTCTGCCATTTAAGTAAATGTTCTCATTTCTCCTTTGACATTTTACTCTCCAGTTACTTAAGATATAAATGTAAATAAGGAAATACCCCCCCATTTAGATTAAAAAATATAAAAAAATAAAACTCCAAAGAATAAAAATCTAAATTTTGGATTTTAGTTCAAAATATTGAATTTTAAAAAATTTTAAAAATATCGTATTCTCAAAATAATCATTTTAGGTCCCCAAAAATTCATTGAAAATTACTCTTTGATGTCAAATTATAAGAGGAACAATTACTGAGATTTTTTTATTTTCAAATAATACCTATTTCATATAACCCTCCAAAGGAGATACCTAGACTTAGAAATTTTTTGTTTGTAAATTCTAACAAACTCAATTCAATTTGTGAAATTAAGCTAAATAATAGTATAAATCAAATTAAATTATTTCAATAAGTTAGAAAAGAAATAGTTTAAGCTTATTTGAGATAATCCTAAGTTCATATCAAAACCATCTAGTCGTATTTTACACTATAACAATTCTAAATTACCTATTAATGGTAGGGTCGTTACACCTTTCTCAATAGTGAACTTAATCATTACTAAATAAATCTGGCTTGATTCATACCATTACTTATGATAGGTCTTATCTATAGCACTAAAGTCAAGTAAGAGATTAGCTAACTTTGGTTCTCCAAGAGCCAAATCTTCCTTGAATATTGTCAGGTACATATTCAAAGACTCTTTTCATTCATTATAGTTTATTCTATTAAAAGTTCTTACCGTAGATAGTTGTTGAAAGGCTAAGATTGATGTTACAAGATTGGGAAATTTTAATTATGTGTGCACAACATAATTATAATACAAGATTTCTAATTAAATAAAATCAGTCAAACAACTATATGATAAAGTAGCATCAATAAAATTACATATACCATATGATCTGATTTATACAAAAGTCTATATAAGAATGTAATAAACATAGCCATACTGATAAGGTATAAGAAATGTTAAAACATTATAAATATTGCATGCCTATTTAAAAGACTCTAACCCCTAAAATTTTTTAATTCTAATAGACTCAATTCTGTTTATGGAATTAAGTTAAATAATAGTATAAATTAAATTAAATTCTTTTAATAAGTTAAAAAAAAAATAATTTAAGCCTATTAAGATAATCCTAAGTTCATATCAAAATCATCTAATTGTATTTTACACTATAACAATTCTAAATTACTCATTAATGGCAGGGCCATTACACCTTTCTTAATAGTGAACTTAATCGCTGCTAAATAGATTCGATTTGACTCATACCATTGCTTATGATAGGTCTTATTTGCAGCACTAAAGTCAAGTAAGAGATTAGTTGACTTCAGTTCTCTAAGAGCCAAATCTTCCTTAGAAATTATCAGGTACATATTCAAAGACTCTTTCCATTCATCATATTTCGTTCCATTAAAAGTCATTACCACAAATAGTTATTGAAAGGCTAAGACTAATGCTATAAGATTGAGAAATTTTAATTATATGTGCATAACATAATTATAATACAAGATTTCTAATTAAACAAAATTAGTCAAACAACTATATGATAAAGTGACATCAATGAAATTACATATACCATATGATTTAACTTGTCGAAGAGTCTATACAAAAATTTAATCAACATAGCCATACCAATAAGGTATAAGAAACATTGAAATATTATAAATATTGCATGCTTATTTAAAAGACTCCAACCCTTAAAATTACATTAACAATGTTACACTGATAGTGTGCATCCATTATTAATGCAATATGCTCCTAGACATCCCAGAAGGGCAATATTTTCATGTAAAAATAACCTCATTATAATCCTAATCTATCATTGGTGTGAATCAGATAGTTTTGGTTTGGGTATCCATATGGGTATAAAATTACATAATTAAGGACTTAAAATTTATGAAACATAATTATGCTTACAACTAGAGAGAGTGACTTTTCATTAAGCCCGAAAATATTGTGAAGAATACTCATGAATTTTTACAGGATAAAATTTCATAAATAACATATATTTTTACATAGTATAAGTCTTATAAAATTTAAATTAAATATTCAATGGCCATAAAAAATTCTAAAAAAATAAAATACAAATAGAAAATTAAATTTTACACAATTAAGCCAAAATTTGGGCCCAAAGGCCCAATGCATGAGCCAAATGTGCTAACACATGCATAGGCTCACACATGGGTCTTGGCTAGAGTTAGAATAGGTCATTAGACGTAGTGCGTGAGCTTCGCACACTCTCACACACATGGCCTCTGCGTGGTCAACCAACTACAGCTAGCTGTCAAATCAAAAGCATGAAGCTCACACACTGTTAAGCACGTGGCACCTATTCATTGCAACCAATTATAACTAGCTGCTTGGAACAGGCACGTGAGGCTCACATGCCTTGGAATACATAGCACCCACGAACTAGACAATTTGAAATAAGGTTGTCTTTAACCTCTTTTATCTCATTTGTTCAAGGTTGTTTTTGGCCATTAATGCACTTTCCAAAGCTTCAAAGCTTGATTTTCAACCTATTTTTAATGTAACAAAATGCATCTACTCTATTTTTGACATTAATCCATGTATAAATTTGGAGAAAAAAATTCAAAATTATGCATTTTATAATCATAAATTTTTCAAAAAAATTCAAACTTTGATCTGTAATAATCATGATATTTAATATAATCAAACAATAGAATAATATTCTTGATGTATATAAGAACAAAATTCATGATTCAATTGAAAGAAAAAACAGATCCAAATTGTTTTAAAATTAAAATCCCCAATTTTGATAATTTCATATACAAAAAAGGAAAGAGAAAATTAGGAATTTTATAAATTTTGTCAAGATTAATTAAAATTACTCATAATTAAATAATTCATACTATCAACATTACACTGATACCATTTGTTAATAATATGAATTCAATACAAAATAGTATAAATTATACATTAATCATATTATGTGTATATTTAGTAAAGATTCTAATGATCCCATGATTAACTTTTATGATGACATGTAAAGTTTGTAACTTGCTTTAGCCCTTAGGTTATTTAGAGAAGAAAAAGAGAAAGAGAGATATATCAAATCCCAATTTTCAAAAGGAGTAACCCTTTTTATATAAAATTTTCTTTTCTTCATATGGCTAGACTTATGATAAAAAATCACTGACCTCTAAAGTGTTGTAAATTAAGGTCTTTACCTAAATGAACTTATGTATGATCCAACTTATCATGGACCATACACATTGAACCAGGACCTAATTTGTTCTATACTTAATGTTAAAATAAAAAATTAATTACTTAAATAAATATTTCAATAAATTAATTAATGCTAATCCATATAAATATATCTAAAATAAATTATTTATTTTATTTTAATTTAATTGTATTGACAAAATAAACAAAGTTGTTAACCACTCAAATTAGATCAGTTGTTTATATCTCAAGATAGTAATTTAAAATTATAAAAAAGGAAAAAAAGTCGTAATTTGAAAAAAATATGTGTAACATTGAATAATCAACCTTAATAATTCACACAACACAATGTTTCCTTCTTTGTTATCACCACATTACACCAGACTCCTATCAGTAGTACTTTCTTCTTTGTTACGTGTCTATCTTTTCCCTTTCTTAACCATCCAATTTTAAAATTTTAACTTTTCTTTATTATTATTATAATTTTTTAACATTATTAATAAATAAAAAATAATTCATCATTAAAAAATAATAATTAATAATTTTTTATAATAAAGATATTCTGATAAATTATTAACATAACAATATTTGAGTAAATAATATTACAAAATTGATTTATATTAATGGATCAAATTTAAATCTTTATGTGGACATATTGATCTAACAGTTGCTAAAAAATTAAAAGAAAAAAATAATTTTCAAATACACTACCATAACTTAAATTAATAGTTTTAAAATAACCTTTAACGAAGGTTACCATTTTGTCTAAAAATATTTAACACGTGTATCTACTTATCGACAATAAAATACCATGTAACATTTAAAGAGTGGATACATGTTAATTTTAATCCCAAATGAAAGACAATTACACAAGTATATATGTAACAATTATAACAACTTAGATATATAACATAATAGGGAGAGAGTGCACACACATTAATTTTGTTTTTGGTAAGAGGGAAATCGAACAAAGTAGGAAAGCGAAAGCTAAAAAATAGAAAAAGAATGCCTATCTACAAGAGTAAGTTCCAGAGGAATCTACCAAAAGGTTAGAGAAAGATCATCAAGTGGAAGATCCTAGATTTTCTCCTAGAACTAGTGAAGAGGCCCCCTTTGTTAAGCGATTAACTAACTGGTTTCCTTCTCTTGCCTTCTCTTAAAATATGAGAAAAGGAAATGTTGGCAAAGAAATGAGCTAACTAATTAATATCCTGGGATATGTCCCAAAGAGGATGGGAGCAAGGAACTTCTTAGGTGCACTAGTGGATTGCTTTCATAGAATCAGATTCCACAATGAATTTTTTAATACCCTTCTCCTTAGCCATTCTTAATGCAAATTTGATGGCCAAAACTTTCACATGAAAATTTGAAGTCCATCCTTGAAAGTGGGAGAATCCAAATAATAGTTATCATTCCAGTCTCTACCCAATCCTCCAAATTCAACATTACTTGGATTCCTAAGGGAGCTTCAATCAACATTCACTTTTATAACATCCATAGGTGGGGGTTCCCATTTCACCATTCTATTATATTTTGAAAGGGAGGTAGTTTTTTGCCATTAAAAAGCTTTAGTGCATTTCTTTTCCAAACAAGTAATCTTTCAAACAATGATCCAAGGAGGGATGCTAGAGCCTTTGAATATTATGTCATTTCTATCACTCCAAATATACTGGATGGAAATCATAAAAATTTTTGCTCCACTTATCATTGTCAAAGAGGTTAAAAGAAAAAATTTTAGTTATAAGCCAATCAATAGCTCTTAAATTAAAAAAACTAGATACAAGGAAGAGGCATTTGGATATGTTTAGACTGATTTAGCTCTAAGAAAGTCACACAACATATGAAGAAGAGATTCACTTTCATTTAGACAGAAGTGGTAGTGAGGAGAGTTTGATAAATTTATTTTCCATCTCAATAGATTTAAAACTATTTTGTCTTGAGCATATAGCCCAAATAATGTGTGTATCTTTTGTAGAATCTTCATGCTTTAAATCTTGCTATACATCGAAGGGGCAGAATGTATATTTTTCAAGGAAAGCCACATATAAGCAGATTTTGCAAAAAAATTCCCATCTTTGGAGTGACCTTAAGCAATTTTGTCACACACATTAATACACAAGAGAAATCACACAATCACAAATTCTGTCTCAATCTTTTCCATTTCAACTAATGCTTAATCTGATGATTGTTATTCTACCCAATTTTGCCTCTGATAACAGAAATGAATCTTGAATTAGATTTCAAAATAACAAAAACAGAATAGATGGAGGATGGTGCCACAATCACAAGATTGGTAAATTAAAGGAATGATCGCCCAAGAGTCTTGAGCCTGTTGATAAGATCAAAGATAATTGGCTCACTTAAGAGCTTAAGAGTCACATAGTGTGTTGAATCTTAAATTGCATTCAAAATTGAATAAAAATCTGTTTACAAGAGCTTATATAGGTCCAGCCCTCATAAGCTATCATGTGCAAACCCTAATAGGCATTTTGCACTAACAAGCCTAATTCTAATTAAACTAAATAAAATAATAAGTCTTCATGCCAAAATAATTCCAAAATAAGCCTTAGCTCATATGGCCCATTTATTGCAAAAATACTAAACTAAAAAAAATACTAATGGATTCCATTAGAGCTCATATCTTCCAAATATACGCAATTGATCCTTTTGGACTTTTCTAACTCCAAATTGGGCCTTCTTTCAAATAGGGCAGCAACTATTTTCTCTAAGTCTCTCTTTATCCTTTTTGCCTTTGCCCTTGTCATTGGTTCTTGAAGCCTTTCCAATGCCTTCAGGCCTTTGTCTTCAATGGGTCTTCTTCGATCCTCATCAATCCCTCCTTCTTTAAGAGAATTCGCCCATGAATTTGACTTTTCATCACCTACATCAAAGAGAGATAAATTAGATACATTAAAAATAGCACTTACACCATACTTACCTGGTAAGTCCACTTTGTATGCATTATCTTCAATTCTCTCTGAGACTTGGAATGGTCCATCCCCTTTTAGTTGAAGCTTTGACTTCATTTGCATGGGAAACCTTTTCTTACGCATATGTACCCAAACTCAATCTTTGGGTTCAAATACCACTTTCTTTCTTCCTTTGTTGACATATTTTGCTTGTTACTCTACTTTCCTTTCAATTTGAGCTTTTACTTTTTCATGCAACATCTTAATAAATTCAGGTTTGGTATTACTATCCTTATACACTAAAGATGAAACATTAGGCAATGGCAACAAATTAAATGGGGTGAGGGGATTAAATTCATAAACAAACTCAAATGATGATGCATGGTAGTCGAATAAAATGTCCTATTATATGCAAATTCAAGGTGAGGCAAACATTCTTTCCATGATTTGAAATTCTTCCTTACCATAACCTTAAGAAGAGTAGTCAAGGTATGGTTTACTAGCTCTGTTTGTCCATCTATTTGTGGGTGACATGTGGTAGAGAATAAAAGTTTGGTTCCAAGCTTTTGCCATAGGATCCTCCAAAAGTGACTCAAAAACTTAAAGTCTTTATCTGAAACTATACTTCTTGGCAAGTCATGCAACCTCACAATCTCTTTGAAATACAGGTCCGCAACATATGTAGCATTATCTACTTTCCTACATGGAATAAAATGAGCTATTTTTTAGAAGTGGTCCACAACTACAAATATGGAGTCCTTACCATTCTTTGTCATTGGCAAACCTATAATGAAATCTATAGAAACATCAGTTCAAGGGTAATTCGGAATAGGTAATGGAGTATAAAGGTCATGGGGTTATACCTTGGATTTAGCCCTCTTACACATAGTACAATTTTTACAGAATTGATAAAAATTATGTTTCATTCTAGGCCAAAAGAAGTGTTCTTGAAAAATTATTAAAATTTTAAATTCACTAAAGTGCCCTATTAAACCACCCTTATGGGCTTTTTTTACAAGTAAGTCATGAATTGAGCATTTAGGCACATATAATTTATTCTCCCTAAACAGATACCCTTCATGCTTATAAAACCCATCATGAGCTCCCTTTTCACATAACACATATAATCCAGCAAAGTCAGCATCATGCATATAAAGTTCCTTTACATGTTCAAATCTAAGCAATTTCGCATCAAGCATAGAAAGCAAAGCATAACGCCTAGATAAAGCATCAGCCACTACATTCATTTTACCTTGCTTATGCTTAATAACATAAGGAAACTATTCTAGGAACTCTACCCACTTAACATGCCTTTTATTTAATTTCCCTTGATCCTTAACATACTTTAATGACTCATAGTCACTATGGATCACAAACTCATTAGGTAGAAGATAATGTTGCCATGTTTGAAGTGCCCTAATCAAAGCATAGAGTTCTTTGTCATAAGTAGGATACTTCAAACATGCTTCATTAAGTTTATCACTAAAGTAAGCAATGGGGTGCCTTTCTTGCATTAAAACGCCTCTATCCCTACATTAGATGCATCACACTCTAATTCAAATGATTTAGCAAAATCAGGAAGTGCAAGTATGGGTGCATGTATAAGCTTATCCTTCAATGTATTAAAAGCTTCTTGTTGTTCCCTTTCCCATTTAAAACCTACATTTTTCTTAATAACTTCATTTAAAGTTAGAGTAATAGTGCTAAAATCTCTCACAAAGTGCCTATAAAAGCTTGCTAACCCATGAAAGCTCCTCACTTCACTCACAGTCCTAAAGGTTGGCTAATTTTTTATAGCTTTAACCTTTTGCACATCTACATGCACACCTTTGGAATTAACCATAAAGCTAATAAAAACTACATGATATTTACAAAATGTACATTTTTCAATATTTGCATACAATTGTTCACGCCTCAAGACTTTTAGCACAAACCTCAAATGCAACACATGCTCATCAAAAGATTTGCTGTAAACTAAGATATCATCAAAGTAAACAACAATAAATTTTCCTAAGAAGTTTCTAAGCACATGATTCATTAAATGTATGAAGGTATTGGGTGATTAGTCAACCCAAATGGCATAACCAACCATTCATATAACCCATATTTAGTATTAAAAGTTATTTTCCATTCATCCCCCTCCCTTGTTCTTATTTGGTGATATCCACTCTTAAGATTAATCTTAGAAAAGTAACAAGCACTAAACAATGCAAAAAGTAAATCATCCAAATAAGGTATGGGGTATATATACTTTACAGTGATATTGTTGATAGCACGACAATCAGTGTACATCCTCTAACTTCTATCTTTCTTGGGTACTTGGATGATCGGTACAGTATAAAGGCTTAGGCTCTCCTTCACCCATCCTTTCTTTAGCAATCTGATGATAGAAACAGATCTTGAATTGGATCTCAAAATAACAAAAATAAAATAGATGGAGAATGGCACCACAATCACAAGATTGATAAGCCAAAAGAACGATCACTACAAGAGTCTTGAACCTCTTGATAAAATCAAAGATAATTAGCTCACTTAAGAACTTACGAGTTACACTAGTGTGCTGAATCTCAAATTGCATTCAAAACTGAATAAAAATATATTTATAAGAGCTTATATAGGTTCAGCCCTCATAAGCCATCATGTGCAAACCCTAATGGGTCTCTTGCACTAACAAGCCTAATTCTAATTAAACCAAATAAAATAACAAGTCTTCATGCCAAAATAGTTCTAAATAAGTCTTGGCCTACATGGCCTATTTATTGCAAAAATACTAAACTAACTAAATATTAATGGATTCCATTAGAGCTCATGTCTTCCAAATATACGCAATTGACTATCTTGGACTCTTCTAACTCCAAATTGGGCCTTTTTTCAAATAGAGCAGCAACCATTTTCTCTAAGTCTCCTTTTACCCTCTTTACCTTTGCCCTTGTCATTAGTCCTTGAAGCCCTTCCAATGCCTTCAGGCCTTTATCTTCAATGGATCTTCTTCAATCCTCATCAGCTTCACATCATCAAGCTTCAAATTTCAAAATGTGTACATGCAAGTTATAATAAGAGAAGGAAGGATTACCATTTAAGCCAATTGGGTAAGTGTAGAAAATGGGAGAGAATATGGTAGTACTATACCAATGCACGGTCAATTTGATTACATATCAATTTTTTTTAAGATCAAATTTTGAATGTTACATAATAAAATATTAAACACCACATTTCATAGTGTATAGATGCACCATTATATTAGCTATGTATAATCGATTTTTTCATAGAGAGTAATAACAACACTTTTACCACACATTATTAAAGAATTGTTAGATTGATGTTTGAATATCTACCATGTAAAATTATATTTTCTTTTCATGCAAATATTGCAAAAAAAAATTACTATTCTATATATGTTGACTTATTGCATTAAGTTATATAAATTATAAATTAAAAGGATAAATTAATTAAAATGAACATTCCATTCCAAGTTAGATTTATCTTTTAAAAAAATTGAAACTTAGCAATTGTTCTCCTAAACTAGTAATTATGTGCAATTTTTTCTCTTTAAAAATTAAAACATTTCATGAAATTTCTTGCAAATTGACATTAACTCCTGTGATATTTTTGCCTAACTTTCACATAACTTGTTTTAATGTTTATAATAATTAAAAAAGGTCACTTACATGTATGATTAAAACTTACGGAACATCCATTGAAAATAAATGACAATATCCAAATACAAATAAATAAATGAATTACAAGCAATATAGCCAAAATAAATGGAATCAATGGACTAAGTAGAGAAAAGAAATTGCACTTATAACTTCTTTGGTACTATTAGATTAGGCAGATATTCGAGGAACACAGTTAAACTTGGACAATCTCAATGGCCATATGCTCATAGTCTTGGCAGTGGCAAATCTTTTCAGCTAATAGGATAAAGTTATCAATTTTGGTAATAGACCAATTGACAACACTCAAGGCTCAATAAAGTTTCACTTAGTTCACATAAAAAATAACTTCTCATAAGAAATTAAACTTTTTAGTAAATAACTTCCTATATGAATTTTCTAAGAAATACTTAAAGTTATTTGATTGACACAAAGAAAATGACACTTTCTGAGAAGTGACTTCCTGTGTCTTGTTTAGTTAACTTTGAATATCTTAGAAAATAGTAATAAAATTATTACTATATCCCTAATATTATTATAATATAAAGTAATAAATGTTATTTGTCATTAATTAAATTTAATGAAGATAATTTTATTATTGCATTTATAAATATCATGAAAAATAAAACTTATAAAGAAGAACGTGGACAAGTAACTTTTCATATTATGTGGGACTTTCCAAGAAGTTCTATTTCTCCTAATTTTTGAGATAATGACTAATCAAATAACTCAATATTTTTTTATTTCCTAGGAAATAGAACTTCCCATGCTATTAAGACGAATCAAACAACTTCTAAGATATCACTAGAACTAGCTTTCAGATATACACAGGGATCTATTTTATTACTAACATAAATAATATTAAATATATAATAAAAATTATAAAAATACTAAAATTTAATTTATTATATATATTTTATAATTAAATAATTATATTTAAAATTAAAAAATTTTAAAATGTTATATAAAAGTTAATATATATGATATATAATAAAATAATTTAATTTAATTAGATCTTTAACTTATTAAAAATTATAATAATTGATTTTTTCATTATAGTGATATTATCAGGTGATATTAATGTTTAATATATAAATACATGAAGTGAACAGAGAAAAAGGAAAAAATGCATAACAAAGTAAAAAATAAAAAAAAATGATACATTAAAAACATCATTTTAGTCTTTCAATATCAATATATTGATTGTTTCGCTCTTGTATTTTTTTCAAACATAAAAAAACCACTGCAAGCTCTTTCTTGCATTTGAAGATTTGAAATATACTACTTAAAAATATGAAGAATATAGCAAAAATTTTATTAAATAAATTTAAATTTAAATTTAAATTTTAAATATTTTTGTTAAAAATAGAATATATAATTCAACTAATAGTATCTAAATTAAATTTTTAACTTTTTAAAAATATTTTTGAAATATAATTAATTATATATAGGGGATATATCAAATGAGAGAATTATTTTTATGTAGAAGTAAGATGAGTGAATCGTGACTATTAAATTTAATATTAATAAATGAATTTAAAATATAAAATTATATATTATTTTAAATAATCATGTGACCATTTTAACTTCATCAATGTTTTGATACTAAGCATCAATGTAAGATCAAATAGTTACAATTTACTCTTCTTACCTCTCACATAAAAACATTCATCTTATTTGATATATATATATATATATATATTACATTAGTATTTGATTATAAACAATAGTAATGAACTTACAAAAAAAGTATGCAATGAAATAAATAAAAAGAAAAGAAACAATAGATGCGGATGTGCTATAAAGTAATATAAAAGTTAAAAATAAAAATATATAACTAAGTAATAAATTAAATTAAATTCTTATCTAAAAAGTGAAAAATTAAGTATATCATGTTATGTATATACTTTCTAGTGATATTAATATCTAAATTATCATTAATAATAGTGGTAATAGAAAAAGAAAAATATGCAATAAAATAAATTTAAAGAAAAAAAAAACAATGGATGAATTGTAAAGTACTTCATCCATCTCTTATTATCTATCATAGTTAATCATTTTCATTGAAATTAAGAAAATAATTTAATATATTTATCTTTATTAAAATTTTTAAAATTAACTATCCTTCAGTTCAAAATTAAAATTTATTTTTTTTATTTTATGCACAAAACCTAAGATGATTGAAAATGGAGTGAGAAATATGATGGAATAAATTTGTTAAAATATTTCAAAATGAATGTGTAAAATAATGAAGTGTTTATTAGTGAAAAAGAAGGGAAAAGTTGAAAAAAAACTTAATTTAAGTTCCTAAAATGATAGATAAAAAAAGATAAAAAAATTTCTTCTAAATATGACAAATAATAAAAGACCGAGAAAGTAATATAAGAGTTATAAATGGAATGCCTAATTAAGGAATTCAATTAAAATTTTAAGTTATTTTAAATATTTTATAATAAAAATAAAATATATTATATTATATTTTATCTATACTATTTACATCAAAACTAAAAATAATAGAAGTAAATATAAAAAATTTAATGAAATAAATAAAAAAATATAAAATGATATACAATTAGTAAAGGCTTGGCAAATTTTTAACTAATATATATTTAATATGGAAAATCATACTAAAAAAATGATATCAAGAACTCATTGATAAAATCCAAATTAAAAGGTTTCATTTTAATTTTTATATATTTTTATCAAATAATTGAATATATAATTAATTATTTCAATTAATACTTTATACATTCATTTTTTAACTTATTTAAAATATTTATATAATAAAGTTACATACATATGGTATTATATCTATACTATTTAGTAATATTAGCATCTGTATTGAAAAATAAAAAATTAAAAAATATGGAATGGAGCAAAAAAAAAAGAATAGAAAAATGGATAAGCTGTAAAGTAATATAAGAATTAAAAATACAATTCAATTAAATTAGATCTTTAATTTATTTAAAATAATTTTATAACAAAAATGAAATATATCTTATTATATATATACTTATTTGTGAAATTAGTATTTGAGTTATAAACAATAGAAATGGATATAAAGAAAGAAAGGAAGAAAAAATGCAATATATTGATCAAATAAAAGGAAAAAAATAATTAGTAAGCTATAAAATAATATAAGAGTTAAAAATAAAATATGTATTTAAATAATTCAATTAAAATTAAATCAAGTTTTTAACTTATATGAAATATTTTTATAATAAAAATAACATATCTTGTGTTATATCTATACTACTAGATGATATTAGCATATAAGTAGTAAATAATAATTAGAGTGAATATGAAAAAAATAAAATAAATATGTAACGAAATAGATAAAAAAAATGGTGCATAGGTTGTGAGCCTTGACAAAATCTCAATTGATTTAGAGTTAATTTAAAACATTAATGATGTGAAGAAAATATTTTCAAAATTCAAATAAATAAATTTGATTTTAATTTTTAAATAATATTTAAACAATATATATCATATAATTGATAGATTATAAATTATAGGAATGAGAATGTATAAAAAAAATAGTGAAATAAATCAAATGAACTTATTTAATATATTTTTATGATAAAAAATATATTATATTATATCTATACTATTTAACGATATTAGTACATTATATTTATACTATTTAGTATACTATTTAGTGATATTGCCTCCTAAAGTACAAATAGTGAGAGTGAGCACACAAAAAAATATGTAATAAAATTAATAACAAGAAGTGAAACGATGCATGAGTTATAAAATGTTAATAAAATCTTAATTAATACATATTTAATATGAAATATAACATTTAAAAATTGATATCATGATAACATTGTCAAAACTTAAACAAATAAATTTTATTTTATTTTTTAAATATTTTGATTAAAAATATAATATAAAATTATTTATTTTAATTAATATCCTTTATATCAAAATTTTAGCTTATTTAAATTATATTTATAGAACAATTAAAAATATCATGATATAAATCATAAATAATAGTGGATATAAAAAAAAGAAAAAAAATATAGTAGTGAGATTAGTAGTAAATAAAAACAAAAGAAACAATAAGTAAGTTATAAAGTAATATAAAAAAAAAGAATATGTAGTTAAGTAATTAAATTCAACTAAATATTTTAATTTATTTTAAATAATTTTATAATAAAAATAAAATAGATATGCTTCTTAGTAATATTAGTATTTAAATTGTAAACAATAACTTTAAAAACAAAAGAAAAAGGAGAAAAAGAAAAAAAAAGGGCAATGGAATCAATCGAAAAGAAACAAGAGGTAAGTTGTAAAATAATATAAAAGATAAGGAATAGAATATATAGTTAGGTAATTCAATTAAATTAAAATTTAGCTTCTAATGAATTACTTTTATAATAAAAATAAAATATTTCACGTTATATTTATATTACTCAATGATATTAGTATTAAATATGTATAAGAAATATGTGATAAAATAAACAAAAAAGTGATAATATATATATAATATAATGGAGTATTAAAATAAATAAAAAAGAGAAGTTGTGTAAAGGGAAACAAATATATAAATAAATAAAAATAGAAAGAATAAATAAATATAAGGAGAAAGAAAAGTTTAGGTGAGAAAATAAAATTCATCCTAGCTTGAGGAAATAACACCTCATTGAAAAAATTAATCAAAAAATAGAGAAACAAAACCTTCTTTTGCATGTTTAGTATAGGGTATAAATAAATAGATAGATGGACATAGATTTCTCTAAATTTGATTTTCATTTCCGTTTTCATTTGAGTTTCATTTGGTCCATTTGCGAGCCAACGGGCCACTGTACAATCATGGCAAATCCCAGTTGACAGTGTGCAACTTCTTCGCATAGAGTGTCGCCAGCACCTTTGGCAGTGCTGACATTGTTTTTGGAATTTTTTTTCCACTTTGATTTCATACATTCAAAACTAAAACGTTGTGTTTGTACCACTTACTATTATCAATTAAATTATGAGATTTACGAGAATTTTAACAAATTATCTGAAAATGCAAATGAACAATATAATCCCAAAAAAAAAAAAAGAGGGAGCAAATCGTGCATAAGATATTGAAAATTCATGAAGCCCATATTATCAATATTTAGTATTTTTTTTTAATCCAGTTATCGCATATCACATGTACGTCAACTTCAAGAAGTGAATATAAAATCAAGGGTGAAACACGAGGCTAATAGATTGCGTATTGCAAAAACACAGACTCGTTGGAAAGCATGATTGATTAGATTATATTAGTACATTATATTTATACTACTTAGTGATATTGCCTCCTAGAGTATAAATAGTGAGAGGAGCACAAAAAAAATATGTAATAAAATTAATAAAAGGAAGTGAAACGATGCATGAGTTATAAAATGTTAATAAAATCTTAATTAATACATATTTAATATGAAATATAACATTTAAAAATTGATATCATGATAACATTGTCAAAACTTAAACAAATAAATTTTATTTTATTTTTTAAATATTTTGATTAAAAATATAATATAAAATTATTTATTTTAATTAATATCCTTTATATCAAAATTTTAGCTTATTTAAATTATATTTATAGAACAATTAAAAATATCATGATATAAATCATAAATAATAGTGGATATAAAAAAAAGAAAAAAAATATAGTAGTGAGATTAGTAGTAAATAAAAACAAAAGAAACAATAAGTAAGTTATAAAGTAATATAAAAAAAAAGAATATGTAGTTAAGTAATTAAATTCAACTAAATATTTTAATTTATTTTAAATAATTTTATAATAAAAATAAAATAGATATGCTTCTTAGTAATATTAGTATTTAAATTGTAAACAATAACTTTAAAAACAAAAGAAAAAGGAGAAAAAGAAAAAAAAAGGGCAATGGAATCAATCGAAAAGAAACAAGAGGTAAGTTGTAAAATAATATAAAAGATAAGGAATAGAATATATAGTTAGGTAATTCAATTAAATTAAAATTTAGCTTCTAATGAATTACTTTTATAATAAAAATAAAATATTTCACGTTATATTTATATTACTCAATGATATTAGTATTAAATATGTATAAGAAATATGTGATAAAATAAACAAAAAAGTGATAATATATATATAATATAATGGAGTATTAAAATAAATAAAAAAGAGAAGTTGTGTAAAGGGAAACAAATATATAAATAAATAAAAATAGAAAGAATAAATAAATATAAGGAGAAAGAAAAGTTTAGGTGAGAAAATAAAATTCATCCTAGCTTGAGGAAATAACACCTCATTGAAAAAATTAATCAAAAAATAGAGAAACAAAACCTTCTTTTGCATGTTTAGTATAGGGTATAAATAAATAGATAGATGGACATAGATTTCTCTAAATTTGATTTTCATTTCCGTTTTCATTTGAGTTTCATTTGGTCCATTTGCGAGCCAACGGGCCACTGTACAATCATGGCAAATCCCAGTTGACAGTGTGCAACTTCTTCGCATAGAGTGTCGCCAGCACCTTTGGCAGTGCTGACATTGTTTTTGGAATTTTTTTTCCACTTTGATTTCATACATTCAAAACTAAAACGTTGTGTTTGTACCACTTACTATTATCAATTAAATTATGAGATTTACGAGAATTTTAACAAATTATCTGAAAATGCAAATGAACAATATAATCCCAAAAAAAAAGAGGGAGCAAATCGTGCATAAGATATTGAAAATTCATGAAGCCCATATTATCAATATTTAGTATTTTTTTTTTAATCCAATTATCGCATATCACATGTACGTCAACTTTAAGAATTGAATATAAAATCAAGGGTGAAACACGAGGCTAATAGATTGCGTATTGCAAAAACACAGACTCGTTGGAAAGCATGATTGATTAGATTATACGTTAATTCAATCGATATAATGATGACATTTCTATGTTTATAAATTCAGGAACCCGTTCAGTCTTATTTTTACCCTCTGCTTGCTTTAGTTGAAAATAAGAGGAATGGAAATTAATCTAAGAAATTAGGATAGAAAAAGAAGTTTTTCATTGCTTGGTTCACAACAGAAAACAAACGGAATATATTATAATTAGAAAAAAAAAATAGCGTGGAATCTGCCATAAAATTTTTTAGCTAAAGGTGAGCGTAAGAGGAATAGAAAATGCCGTTGTTAATTACCCTCATGTTTGTGTCACGCTGCTTCCTTATCGTGCTGTTGTTTCATTACTATTTATGGTGTTTTGGTTTATCTCAGTGACTAGGGCTTATTGCACACATAGTTTAGAGAAGACTAATTTGATACAAAAAATATTATGTGTAAATATGAGGAAATCATGTGTGTCATTAATGTATTCTCTTTCAACTGTTCGATAGAGTAGGGGATTAACTGAAGTTTTTAATAAGTTTATCTATCTGTAAAGAAGATGAAGTGTGTATTTGGGATAGTACATAATTTATTGATTTGATCAATAAAATATAAGTTATGTTTGGTGCAAATAATTGATAAACTAATTAGTAATTAAGAAGTTAGCTACTAATTGAAAGCTCATAATTGATAGAAACATAAATAACATTAGTTCTTTTGGAATAAAAACCGATGTTAATTTTAAATTTTACAACAATTTACTAATCAACATTAAAACAACATATATTATGATGCTTATTACACATGAATCATTTTTTGACATATAATCTTCTAAACACCCGATATTAATTAGCTATTTTGTAATAGTGGAAGAAACAACAATGGTTCTTATTTATATAGAAACCAACATCTATATTTTTTTTCATGCCAATTGTAATTAATGTAGAATAATCTAACACACAATGATACTCACATATACATTAGTTTGTAACCAACATCAAACATGGGAAACAATCAATGTTAAAGGATAATTCTATAGCAGTTTTTATTACAAAAACTTGCACCATTTTAACCCATTGCTCGATGAGAGATTTGAAGAATTCCATTAACCACAAGTCATCATTAAAGCTATACAACCCTAAGTCATCAATGAACTAGCGTATATGTTTTTTCACATTTTTATTGCCATCAAATTTGTGAAAAGAAAACATCTAATACCCATAGGTAAGGATGCATAGACAATGCATGAGGGAAAAGATGTTTGGAATCAATATTTGCAACAGATTTATGCTTACTTTTTCTAAGAAATTTGCACAAATGATCTTTGATGAGCATGTTACATCGATCATTGCTTGACAACTTAATAAGCCTTAGGTGAACTTTTCATGAAACACCATCATGTGAATGAATTACATCTACTCCATTAGAATGGAAGATATAAATCTCAAGGTTATTTCCTTAGGAATTTTTATCTCCAGGTGACTTTTCCAACCTATCTCCTACTAAACTTCAAGTTAACAAAAAGGTGATTCATGTAAAACTTACAAGAACTCCATTTATTTGCGTTAATGGCTGACCCATATTCTATTAATTTTTAATAAGGCTTTCTAACAAGGAGGTTGAGACCTCTTTTGTTAATGACAATCAAACTTCATTTATTTTGCTAAAATGACCTCTTTAAGTGTTGTGCTTATTAATGTTTGAAGGATTAGGACCAGCTGATCTTGCGTACTTTAATTTTCAATGTGAAGAATGAATTGGTAATAAGTTCAAAATTAATCGAACCATTAACCTGACACATTTCAACCTAATGGAATCACAAAATGCCTTCACCATATAAGCCTTCTTAGTGAAGTTGCTAAAAATGTTTTGGGTTCTTTGTGTATAGGTGGTTAAAAGGATGAGGAGGCATAGGTATAATGCATGGGAGTGGGGTGATCTAGCCATTTAGGTGAAAAGAAGCAAGCACTTCATGTCTATGTGTAAGGTAGATAGTAAAGGTCTCTTTTGTACTATTGTTAAAATGCAACTTTAAGGTGCAATTATACATAAAAAAAAAACACTAACAAAGGTAATTTGGTAAGGTTCTAATACATGAATTAAGCTAAGTGAGGATTTGATGGTCTTACCATGGTTAATTTAATAAAGGTTATTTATAAGGGGAAATGATAGTTTGGTGCATTTAATGTTGAGCAAAAGTTAGTACAAGGTTATAAGAAATGTTTAAGGTTTTACCAAACATTTAGAAGGTTAGATCAAGTTTAGAGTAATGCAATTTCCTCTTTGGAATAAGTCTTAAATTGAAAATGGATCAGTAGGTTTGTTCTATAATTGTTTCATGAGAAGGAAAGGTTTGAGGTCAAATAAGTGTGCAAAACACACTATGTGATTTTGCATTATCACATTCTTTTTCTGAAGTCATATTTTGACAACACTCCTAAATTCTTTATACCCATGCAAGATGCGAAAGATCCAAGTGCAACAAGGCCATTTATGATGCTTTGAAGTCATAGGTTTTCCAGTGTTCAAAAAATGGAGGATCTATTGTCAAAATTACATTTTCCAACTAGAGAATGTGGTTTCTGATGATCCATGCTAAACCTTAGGAACTATTCACAGATCCAAACCTTAGAACAAAGTAAAAGTATGGTTCAGACTTCCGTAAAGGATTGCTTGTTGAGATTTATGGACCCATTGGGTATACAATGGAAACAATCATGTTCCACCTTGATACCATAACATGTGATAGAAGTAGGATATATTCCACCTTGATATGGCGATTTTAGCATGAATGGCATGATGAGAATAGCCAAGTTCCTCTTTGTTATCAATATATATGATGAGAGCAAGGCAATCCTTCCTTGAAGTCATAAAAGTGATACAAGTAACTTGATAAGAAAGCTATATTCCACTTTGTCATCACTTTAGTGATATGGACAAGATTCTTTTGTCTAAATAGTTTGACTTAATTTTAAGAGGGGCACATTATGCCTCCATTACTTCGTAATGATCAAGTCACACTATGGGTTAAATTCGTATAGGAAAGTGATGGAGGCACAATGTGTCCCTCTTAAAATTGCAACCTCTTTCATTGCTAAGGGGCTTGATTCAATACCTTTTTGGCATGCCCCTAGTTCTTTGTGGCCTATTCTTATTGATGTGTACTATAGGTTAAATTCGTATAGGAAAGTGTTAAATGGCATGTAGTAGTGGAAAGTGCTCGCCCTTGTTGTGATTTTACTTTGGAAAGTATTCTTTGTGACTGCCAAGTATTTAGAACTTGTGGCTTATGATAGTGAAACTTATTTTCTAGCAAAGTTTCTTTAGGAATTTTTTGCATAATTAGCTTCTTTCAAAATTGTCGAAAAGCAATGGCTAGAATAAGGGTATGGAAGAATAGAAATTCTCTAATTTTTTTTATCAACTATGCAACTTAATCCATAAGATCTACTTCTCAACTCTTCATTTGTCTAAAGAATTTTTTTAACTTTGCAAGTAAGACTAGCTTGTTAGGATATGTGTCAAATTTGCAAATCAAATCCTTGCTTTTCTGTGCTCTTCCTTCTAGAGAAAGCATCAAATGTAATGTTAATGGTTCTTGTAAGATTAGTGGCTTTTTAGTTAGTTGTGGTGGGTCCTTTCAGATAGTTTAGGCAACTCAGTGAATTGATTTCAAAAGCATGCATTTGGAGTTTAAAAGGAGTGATAATTTCTAATATGATACGAAAACTTGACATAAACACGATATATTTATTCAGATTCAGATTTGGGTTAACACGTCAACTTATTTAAGAATTTATATTAAATTTTTAAAAATTTTATTTAAAAAATAATTAATAAAATTATAAATAGCTATATAAAATAAAGATATAAAATTCTTATTTTAATAAAATGATAATGAAAAATTAAAATAATATTTTATTAATAATTAAAAATATTTTTTATAAAAAATAGTAAGTATTTAAATTTAATAAATAATTTTATAATATAAATTTTATTAATTAAAGTTATTAAACAGATTATACAAATTAACCCCTTTTGACACATTTAATATATTTTGATATATTTAATAAACGAATTAATATGAATGACATAAATTATCATTCCTAAGTGTTTTATATGCCGAGATGTGGGGATTATACCTTGTTCTAGAGATTGCTTGGGGTAAAGGCTAGAAATTTTTAAACTTGGAGTTGGACTCTGCTGAAACTGTGAGTCTGGCTCTTTATGATTGCAAAACTAGGCATGAGTACTCAAATTCAGCACATTTTGAGCAGAGAAGGCTGGAATATCTCAACTCAACGTGTTCATTTCAAGAAGTTAATATTATTGTACACTGGTTGGCAACTAACAACACTTCCATCCATACTGATATGGTCACCCTTTAAAAACTCCCCCTCGTGTGAGGCTATTTGGCAATGCATGGCTTCTTGGTTCTATTTTTTGCTTCTCAGTGCTTAGCCCCTTATCTTTTACCAAAAATAGGATTGTTAAGAATCAAAATTGGTATATTGTAATGGAAATAATAAAGTCAAGTGTTTGTGTGCTAGAATTTTTCATAAAGTGAGCTGCTATTAATTGGTAATTTGTGATTTAATAAAAACTGACTGATTAAATTTAGCCCAATTATAAGACATGCATGAGGCCCATTTAAAATTGTGATCTTAAAGATATGGGCTTAGCACATTTACATAATTTAGTATCGTTTGGCGATTGTGTAGGCCCAAAGACTTAGTAATCCTTTTATGGGAAGGATTGCTAGGATTATAAATAAGGATTAAGGTTAGGTCCCCTCTTCACTTCTCATACACACGGTTTCTACCCATTGAGAGCCACCACCGAAGAGAAGAGCGAAGAGGAAGATCTAGTTGAGTGGAATACATTAGCTTTCGCTGAATTCGATTATGACTGCAAATTCATCAGGTAAGTAAATTTTAATTTCATATTTATGGTGTTCTAATTATCATACATGAGATTTTAAATTAAATTTAAAATTCTTACATATGGTATCAGAGCTTACGTGTATGATATTAGAACCCAGAATAATTAATTATATTTTATATAATTTTGATTAAAGATTTATGATAAAATTTTATATGTATGATTCCTAAAATACAATCATACGATCAATTTATAATGTTTGTCTTATAATTTTTTAATGTATCATCATGAACTTTTCATTGGAAAAGATTTTAGATTAATATTCAATTTATATATATTAGGATTGTGGAATTAAGAAACCCTAATTTATCAATTTTGTATGAAATTGTATGAAAAGTATATGTCTTTATGTTCGGAATTCTTGAATTACATTTTTATAGTGTTTGGAAATCCTAAATTTCATTCAACATGCGTGTATATTCATGTTGAACTTCTATGGATTTGTTTTCTTGTCTCGTATGGCGTGCCTATAGTTTCCCCTTTTTCTGATGACACACCAGATATATGTTGCCTTTCTAGAGATATATATATATTTGTTTTGTTCGGTGTGCCTTATACATGTCTTTCGCTTGGCATGAGTTTGGAATTTTTCATTTAGCATACTATATATATAGCATGTTGTCAGGAATTTCGTTTACCTTCTGTGTATATGCATGCCGATTAGACCATATATATCTGGTTTTTGAAATCTTGTTTGGTGTACCTCTCCAAACATATATATAAGATCCATCAATTTTGAACGGTGTGATGTCTATGCCTGTTTGTGCCATCGTGAAATGTTAAGTTGTTGGATTTATTCCATGCCTGTTCAATTTGAACAGCATAAAGCGCTTTTCATGCCTTGGTGAAATCACGCCAACATGTCATGGCGTGGGGCCATGACAAGGTGGCTTATGCCATGGATTGCCAAGGAGGCCACACGACCTTTGATTTCATTTAGCTATTATTGTTATTATTATTATTCTTTTCTTTTTTTCTCTGTGCACTTTTGTAAATCATTGGCTTTGGCACGAGTTTTAAACTCGTGTATCCAGTGAACATGGCGCGAAAGATTTTCACGCATATTAGCGAGAATTAATTATTAAATTATATATTAATTTAATAATTAATATTTATTATATATTAAACATATTTTACTATTTCATATAGTAAAGGTATGAAATACTTGTAATCCTTTAAAGATATTTGCTCTTTCTAATATTTTTTTATTTTAAAGAGTGAACATAGTTAAATATCATAATTATATTAATTTCAATTTTTTTCAAATTTTGTTCAAGATTTTATTATGCGACAATATTTATGGGTTCATTGAGATACATTGAGTTTTTAGCATCTCATCAAGAGTGACCTATTGTATACATATAGTTGAGTATACAGATTGAGATATTGGATAATTTACTTTTCCCAATTAAGAAAATTTTTTATTAGTAATTATAAATGCTTGGCTGCCAAAGTGGCTCATTTATAGTGATTAGTGAAATATTTTCTTATTAAAAAATCGTGGGATAGTACTAGAATTATCCTATATAATCACTTGCCAAAGGGGATTATTATGTAAGATAATTTTAGCATTACGACATAAGGCATCATGGATGGAAATATATCAATTTAGAAAGTCTATCTGCTCAAAGGGGATGAATTTTTTAAATTGGATATTTTCATATTAGCCTTATGAAGAGAGTACTTACTAGCATGTCATATTCTTTGCCCATAGGGGAGAACATGATGATGCACCTAGACTTTCCAGTTATTGTAGCACATCAAGAATCATTGCTATTCTTTATAAATTATCCATTGGTTAATTGTTGCAATTTGTCTTGAACAGTGACTTTTGCTGTAAATGACAACCAAGCTACCATTGAGATCCTACATGGATCTAACTATAAGAGATGGAATGAAGACCTGAACTTTGCCTTAGTTATGAGCGATATAGACATAGCCTTACGGATTAATCCACCCGGTGCCATCACTGCCCAAAGTACTGCTGAACAAAAGGAGTTGTTTGCCAAGTGGGATAGAGCAAATCGCATGTGTCTACATGCTATTAAGAGATCTGTCTCTGAATATCTTTTGAGTGGGTTGGATGAGATTGGGAATGCTAAAGAACTCTATGATGCTGTTAGTCAAATGTACCAAAAATCTAGTAAGTCTGAGGCTGGGAATCTTATGAGTGAGCTGACAAGCATGAAGTATGATTTTGTTGGAAATGTTAGAGACTTTATCATGAAAATGGTCCACATCAAAAACAAATTAGCTTCCCATGAAATCACCTTACCTGACAAATTTATTGTTCACCATGCCATCAATTCACTTCCTCTTGAGTTCACCCAAATTAAAACTGCTTACAACACCATGAATGAAGTTTGGAGTATCAATGATCTTATATCTAAATGTGTTTCTGAAGAGGAAAAACTCAAAAGGGAGAAAAATGAAAGTGTCTTACTTACCATTAACTCTAAATCTACCTACCAGAAAAATTCCAACAAGTCTAGAAAGTTTGGTTCAAAAGCACCTAATAAGTCTCAGGATAAGAAAGGCCAAGGTAATAATCAGACAAGAGGGGTAAGTGGTCCTAAAGCTGACATTAAGAAAGAAAATAAATGTTTTTCTATAAAAAGAAAGGTCATAAGAAATTCGAGTGTCACAAATACAAATCTTGGTTAGAGAAAAAAGGTAAGCAAGAAGGTAAACCACTAGCTTTCGTTTATTTTGAATCCTATTTTATTAGTGCACCATTAAACTCATGGTGGCTTGATAGTGGTGCAACTGTTCACGTTGCTGTTACTTTGCAGAGGTTCAAAAGCAAATGGAAGAAGAGGCCAAGCTTAGAGTTGCAAATAATGTTGAAGTAGAAGTTTATTTTATTAGAACAATAGGTTTAAATTTGGAGTCTAGTTTTGAACTTATTTTGGAAAATGTTTTTAGTGCCCTCATTTAGGAGAAATTTGATTTCAGTTTCCGTTTTGGATAAACATAGTTATCATTTTATCATCAAGAATAGAAAAGTTGATTTGTTTTTAAATTCTAAAATTATAGGTGAATTTAAGCTTGATGATAGTTTATATAGATTATGCTTGATCCAAAACAATGAATACAGTACTATGAATGTTGAAAATATAGTGTCTAAGAGAACTTTAGTTAGTGAAAAGTCTTTCTTATTATGGCATAAAAGATTAGGCCACATCTCAAATGAGAGAATTAATATATTAATAAAAGATGGTTCTTTACCTTCTCTTAAATCTGAAAAACTTAGACACATGTGTTGATTGTATAAAGGGTAAGTTAACTAAGACTAAAAAGAAAGGTGCCACTCAAAGTTCTGACCTTTTAGAAATTGTACATACTGATATTAGTGGACCACTTACTCCTACTTTATATGGTAATAAATATTTTGTTACCTTTATTGATGATTTTTCTCGTTATGGTTATCTTTACCTAATTAAGGAGAAGTCTTATGCTTTTGAAAATTTTAAAAATTTTAAAATAGAAGTAGAGAAACAATTGGGAAAAGTCATCAAAATTGTTAGGTCTGATCGAGGTGGTGAATATTATGGTAAACATGGCACAACTGGACAGCATATGGGACCATTTGCCAAATACTTACAAGAGAATGAGATAATTGCCCAATATACTATGCTTGTTAGTCCTGAGCAAAATGGTGTGGCCGAAAGACGAAATCACACTCTTAAAGATATGATAAGAAGCATGATGAGTAGAACCAATCTTCCTGAATCTCTTTGGGGTGAAGCCATGAAATGTGCATTATATATATTTAATAGAGTGCCTAGTAAATCTGTAACAAAAACACCTTTTGAACTATGGGCCAAAAGAAAACCTAGCTTGAATCACTTTCGAGTTTGGGGATATCCTGTAAAAATTAGAATTTATAATCCTTTTGAAAAGAAAACTGAACCTCGATCTACTCGTTACTACTTCATAGGGTACCCAGATCATTCCAAAGGGTATAAATTCTATTGTCCTGAACGTGGAGCAAAAATTGTTGAGTCACAGGTGGCGAAATTCTTGGAATGGGATACTGCAAATAGAAGCATCATAGAAGTTATTAATGATGATGAACCTATAAGATATGTAACTTTCCCTTTACCAAACCCACAAAATCTTGCAGTACCAGTAGATATTGGAAGAGGAGAAAATGTGCAGCAGAATACAGATCCTCTCCCTCTTGCTTATCCTCCTGATCAAATTCCCGATCCTGTTGATGTAATTCAAGCTCAAGAGAATGAAGTTGAGGTGCCTTTGAGAAGATCTACTAGACAAAGAAGATCTGCAATCTCTAATGATTACTTAGTTTTACTTGGAGAGAGTGACTTTGATATTAGTCATGTTGTTGATCCTGTGACTTACAAGGATGCAATAACTAGTGCACAGTCTGATATGTGGGTGGATGCAATGAAAGATGAAATAAATTCTATGGCTCACAATGTTGTTTAGGAACTTATTGAGCTTCCAAATGGATGCAAACCTATTGAATGTAAATAGGTGTACAAAACCAAGAAAGACTCTAAAGGAAATGTTGAAAGGTTTAAAGCTAGATTGGTGGCAAAAGGATTCACTCAGAAAGAAGGAGTGGACTATAATGAGACCTTTTCACCAGTCTCATCTAAATATTCCTTTAGAATCATCATGGCCTTGGTAGCACACTATGAATTAGAGCTTCATCAAATGGATGTGAAGACAGCCTTCTTGAATGGGGATTTGAGAGAAGAAGTTTATATAGTACAGCCATAGGGTTTTCAAGAACCTGGAAAAGAACATTTAGTGTGTCGGCTTAAAAAGTCTATCTATGGACTTAAACAAGTTTCAAGGCAATGGTATTTTAAATTTGATGAGATGATCACTTCCATAGGTTTTGAGGAAGATAAAGTTGATCAGTGCATATACCTTAAGATCAGTGGGAGTAAGTACATTTTTCTGGTCCTCTATGTGGATGATATTCTATTAGCTAGTAATGATAATGGATTGTTGCATAAGACTAAATAATCATTGTCCAAGATTTTTGATATGAAAGATCTTAGGAACGCTTCATTTGTTCTTGGGATAGAGATTCATAGAGATTGATCTAGAAGTTTGTTGGGACTTTCACAAGGTCTTACATTGATCGTGTGCTCACTAGATTTAATATGCAAAATTGTAAGGGTGGGGATGCACCTGTTATAAAAGGTGATAAACTCAGCCTTAGTCAATGTCCTAAGAATAATTTAGAAAGAGAATCTATGAAGAATATACCTTATTCTAGTGCAGTGGGGAGTCTTATGTATGCACAAGTCTGCACTAGGCCTCACATTACATTTGCAGTGGGAGTTCTTGGTAGGTATCTTTCTAACCCTGGTATGGATCATTGGGTTACTGTTAAGAAAGTATTAAAATACTTACAAAAGACAAAAGATTACATGCTGGTTTATAGAAAAGTTAATAATCTTGAGATTGTTGGATACACAGATTCTGACTTTGCTAGCTCTCAGGATGATATGAAATCCACTTCAGGATACATTTTTACATTAGTTGGAGGAGTTGTATCTTGGAAGAGTGTAAAACAAACACTCTTAGCTTCTTCTACTATGCAAGTTGAGTTTGTTGCGTGCTATGGAGTAGCTACGCAAGCCATTTGGCTAAAGAATCTTATCTCTGGTCTTCGCATCATTGATTCCATCTTTAATCCACTAAGAATTTATTGTGATAACAAATCTGCTGTGTTGTTTTTCAAAAACAACAAAACTACATGTGGGTCTAAGCATTTGGAAATAAAGTACCTTAAGGTCAGAGATTTTGTGAAAAATGGTGATATTACTGTAGAGCATATTGATACAAATAACATGATTGCTGATCTTCTGACTAAAGGATTAAGACCTGTAATTTTTAGCAAACATGTTAAGAGTATGGGTGTCTTAAGGTCTTTTGATGCATTTTATTAGTGGGAGCATATTTGTTGTGTTTGATACTCTCATGTTATAATTTGTTATGTTAGACATTCTTTTTTATAAGATTTTAATTTCATTGATGATCATCATAAAGTAGATAATCTATGCTATTATATATTCTTACTTGAACATATACTTATAAGTATTGAAATCTTGCTTCTTAAGACTGGTGTCTGTTTTAAGTATGACTTTGATATCAAGAAAGTATGTCTTATGGAATGACACCATTGAATGATCTCGAGAATATGAATAAGACATACATATAGTAAATAGATTTCTCATCAAGTTTAGAGAAATCATGGAGGACTGATAATGAAAATAGCACGTTTGATCACATTTGATGCTATTTTCTTACTACACAGCCACACTAAAATCCATTGTCGATAAAGTCACTAGCATTTGTAACCATAGATTGATCTTATGTCAATAAGGGGCATAAAGGCCGCTATGATTCAGTCTTAGTTAGCTATATTAGATAGGATTGTTGTGATGTTATCTCAAAGGGCTAAATTATTATTATTTTTTAATTCTGGCCACATAAAAAATTTTTTTTTCAATCAGTCTAGAGTCTTGTTTTCAAAATGTATTTTGTTAAAACTCTAATAAAACCTAATTAATATTGCTCAAGTGGGAGAATGTTAGAATTTTTCATAAAGTGAGCTGCTATTAATTGGTAATTTGTGATTTAATAAAAACTGACTGATTAAATTTAGCCCAATTATGAGATATGTATGAGACCCATTTAAAATTGTGATCTTAAAAATATGGGTTTAGTACATCTACATAGTTTAGTATGGTTTGGCGGTTGTGTAGGCCCAAAGACTTAGTAATCCTTTTATGGGGAGGATTGCTAGGATTATAAATAAGGATTAAGGTTAGGTCCCCTCTTCACTTCTCATACACACGGTTTCTACCCATTAAGAGCCGTCACCGAAGAGAAGAGCGAAGAGGAAGATCTAGTTGAGTGAAATTCATTAGCTTTCGCTAAATTCGATTATGACTGCAAATCCATTAGGTAAGTAAATTTTAATTTCATATTTATGGTATTTTAATTATCATACATGAGATCTTAAATTAAATTTAAAATTCTTACATTGTGAACATAATAAGAGAGTAATTAATGAGCTTTATGTCAAGCCGCTCCTATATAAGATGAGCTAGTTTTTACTTGATTAATGAAATTAATATACATATATTATTATTAGCATCTTAAATGATGCAATAATATTTGATATTATTTTAAAATTTTTATTTACTATTATGTTTAATTCAAAATCAAATCTTTCATGTATTTATTAAGTGAATTATTACTTCTATCATTAAAAAGAAGACAAACACACGTTATTAATTGACAATAAATAAATGGTAATATCTAAATATGATTGGGTAAACAACATTTATGTAAATATTTCTCGGCTAGCAAATATAATAGTATATATCAAGAAAAAGTGATAATTAGATAGATAGTTGTTTCGGAAAAAATATACTACAACTCTGTTATTTAAATTTTACTTTATTTGTAAACAAGGATTTAATTATAACAATTTCACAAATAAGCATAAATGGAAGAAAATTAATATCAATAAAAAAATGCTAGAAGAAAAGATTCTTCTTTTGGGTAGTTAAATTTTACATTTTTCTCAAATTTAAAAATTTAAAATTAAAACCTTAAATTATATAAAACTTTAAAATTAGCACCATCATCCACATAATTAGTTGTTTTCATCAAATTTAAAAACCTTAAATTAAAACCTTAAATTTTTTGGCTTGCCTTCTTGCTCTCTATGTAGCATTAGGATGAATCTTTCGTTTCTTGATAATTAGTGAGTATATACATCTGAGCTGGACTCAAGTCACAAATGCAGACATACTCTGAAGTTTTCACCCCTGCATCAATGGAAACGGTACATGTTACATTTATCTTTAATCTAATTATATTTATATTTATTTTATTTTAAAAAATATAGAATAATTTTAATTATTTATCAAAAACAAGAAATGTAAGTATATGTTTAAAATGAAGCGAAGAGAAGATGAATGTATATTAAAATAAAGGTTATTACATAAAATTAAATATAAAAAAATTATGAGTGTAATTATACTAAATTGTAAGCAAGATGAATGTAATTTATTCATAAAAATATTATCACGGATATAATTTATTGGAATCTTTATCTTTTAAATCAAATTGTCTGCAAGATTAAATTCAAACTTAGAATGTCCATTAGTGGATGGATTGTGAAAGTTAATCTTTCATTGAGTTCTGAATAGGCTTGAAACTTTGCAGAACGCAAAGAGGAGAAAATGGATCCTCTGTTTCATTGGGTGGAATCAGAATTCGGCTGCAAGGCTGTTATATACACCAGATTTTTGTTTTTGTTGGAAAACAAGATGATCTTTTAAATGTGATAGAGAACAAATAATGTTTTATATCAACATTGGAAAAAGAATAAAATTAAACAAATCAATATTTCATAGAAATAAAATCAATAAAAAAAATCTAATAAGGACAAAATTGGGAAAAATAAATTTCATAGAGAAAAAGGATAAAATTAAACACATCAATATTTCATAGAGATTAAATCGATAAAAGATAATTTGATAAGGATAAGTTGAAAAAAATAAATTTTATAGGTAAAAGAAAGGGAGTTTATTTAAGGAAAAAAAAAAAGGGATTGCCTTGTTAAGTTGTATTCTCCTATCCTACCCACTGGACTTCAAATTATTTTTAACAAGTTCTCCACAGTTGCTGAGAAATAAGAAACGAAAGATTTTTGAATTTGCCACTCGCACCTAAATCAATACATAGTGTTAAAATAACCTTTTACAATGCCATGCAACATTTAAAGAGTGCGTACTTGTTAATCCCAAATAAAACACAATCACACAAGTATATATGTAACGATTACAACAACTTAAATAGATAACATAGAAAGGAAAGACCGCACACACATTAATACACAATAGAAGCACACAATCATAAATCACAAACGCATATACAAACAGAGGTACAGCTCTTGAAGGAAAACAAATCAAAGATCAGAAGCTGAATTGATCTGACTCAGTCTTCCATTTCAACTGATGCTTAATCTGATGATTGTTCTTCTGCCCAATTTTGCTTCACATCGTCAAGCTTCAAATTTCAGAAAGCATAGATACAAGTTGTATTAAGTGCAAAGAAGGACTATCTTTCAGCGAATTGGGTATGTATATAAAAGAATGCAATGGTAACACTTCTATCACACATTGTCAGATCACACATTGTCAGATTGGTGTTTGAATACCTATCATGTAAAATTGGGCATGATTACAGTATCTTTGGCATAATAGCGGTTTTAAAACCCTGGACATGTGGCAACTTTCTGCCTCACCCCTTGTAAATATATCAGAATGAATAAACTTTTTATAAGCATATAAAAATTTAGGTAAAATTACAAACAATACCCAACTTTAGGAGAGAATTTTTTTTTGCTAACTCTTGTCCCATTGGGTGATTGAATAACAGTGGGCTGAACTTTTGAAGACTAATTTATAAGAAGCACATGTGTAATAATAGTTATTACATGGTGAAATTATTGTATTAAATAAGTGATTAAATAATAAAATTATAATTATAATGATAGTCAACAATTCATAACATTTTTGTTTATATTAAAATTATTTTACATTACTATTATCCACATAGTTAGATTATTATTAATTTTATTATCATGCATATTATTTAGATAAATTACACAAAATTTAATAAACTTTTTTTGTATAATTTATGTCTTATAGTATTAAAATATGCATATTTCCAATTTTTTTACTTAACTTTTTCATTAAATTTTCATTTGATATCTTAATAAAATCTATATGTATATAACAATTTTTCTCCAATATTAAATAGAGTTGATGCTCTGATTTCTTTTCATAAAAAATCAATCATGAAAAGATTTTTAAAATTATTTTGTTAATTTAATTTCTCATAAATGTATTAGATCAAAATTATTTAGATGATTTATAATATCATATTATTTTTTTGGAAAAAAAGTTCAATGCCAAACATTTTATTTTTTTATTGAATTAATTACTTTTCTTGAATTGAAGTGTATATTTCCTGACCTTTACTTTTTCATTTTAGTAATACTTCATTATTTCTAGTTCTATAATTATTATTTCATAAAAAATTGTAGATCCACCTCTTCAAATATGAATGATAATGACTCTATAATAAATATGTATAATTTACATTGTTCATATTAAAATTTTAATTGATGAAATCAATAGTATACTTAAATTGAAATGTTTAAAAAAAATCGGTGGATTAGAGATCCTTCAAAAAGATTAATTAATTAGTATCATCATATCAAATAAAAAAGTTAATAAAGGAGGATCCTTGCACCATTAATTGAGTAAAAATAGATTATAAACACTAAAAATGGTTCAAAAGGGATAATTTATCTATATTACTTTTATATTATCTAATGCTATTGTCATTGACATTATTATTTTAAATATTATTTTAATATTTTTATTCATACTATTATAAAAACAAAACATACATTTATCATAAAAATAAACTGCAGTAAAAAGACAGATATCATTTTTGTTTCTCCCATCAATCTCCTCATTTCTTTTAAGTTTGCAAAATTGATTACTATATTTAAAATTTAATTCCATAAAGAAAAAGCAAAAATGTGATATGATTATTATAATTTAATAAATTTTGTAATAGCATGAACTAATATTTAATATAATTATTATTTTAACTTTACTTGGTTCTTAATATTCTAATAATTTATTTACTATCAATTATATAATTAATAATATGAATAGTATAAATTAATAAACACTTTTCTATACATTAATAATAAGAAATAAGTCCTAACTCATCATGGTGAACATTTTCCTATCATTATTTGTCAACAAACATGTGTCAATTTGAAATGTCAATTTTTGTGGTCAACTTGATATTTCTATAACTTATTATACTTATTCATAATTTATCCCTCCCATCAACTATGATTTTTTAAAGTGGATGGCAATGCTCAAAACACTTATATTGAACGGTTCATCATTTGCCATGTCCCTAGATTCCAAAATCCAATGGGCACCGTAGAAATCACCTATAAAATTATATTTTATTTTCTTGCAAATATTATTATTATTATTATTATTATTATTATTATTATTATTATTATTATTATTATGTTGGCCTGTTGCCATAAATTGTATAAATTAAAAATTAAAAGGACAAATTAATTAAAATGAACATTCCATTCCAAGTTGGGTTTGTCTTTTTGAAGAAATTGAAACTTGGACTCCTAAATAAGTAATTACTTACAATTTTTTCTCTTTAAAAATTAAAATATTTTATGAAATTTCTTAACATTAAGGCTTTGTTTGGTTACAAGAGAATGGAGGAGAAAAGAAAATGGAGGAGAAAAGAAAATGGAGGAGAAAGAAAATAGAGGAGAAGTTATTTTCTTTAGGGTTGTTTGGTTGTAAGAGAAAACAGAAGAGAAAAGAAAATACAGAAGAAATTAGTGTGTTTGGATAGAGGAGAAAATAAAAGAGAAAGAAAATGGATAATATGAATTACTTTTATTTGAATGGGTATAAAATTAATACAAGAACATATATTATACCAAAATAACATTTAAATTTAAAAAATTAAAATATTTATAAATAGAATAAATATAATTAAAATAATTTATTAATTAAACTTAAAATAAATAATTAATTATAATTCCAACCCATCATATTTTTTCATCACTTTTTACAAATTTACTTACTAAAAAATTAAGAAGATGTGCACATTGTAAAATTGAATAATCTCATTGTCACGTAAAATAGAAAGATTTTTTATGATTATAATCTTTAACATTTTAAAAATTAAAAAAAATATATGTATTATTTTTAATAAAAATTAATAAATGAATAATAAAATTAAAAAATTAACATTTATGTTTCATTAATTAATTAGTTTCAAGAAACATCAAGATGATTTTTGAAGATTTTATACATTGTGTTATATTCATTATTCGATTTTTAATTCTTACAACTAATTTATTAGTATTTTACTATAACAATAATTAATTCTTATTTTGGCCATCTTTCTCATTTGTATCTCCTCCAACCCTGCAACTGTTGTTTATCCCTATCGTCCTGGTTCGTCCCTTTTTCATTTTTTTTCTGTGAAAAACTCTATTTTCGATCCAATTAATATTCATATATAATTATAATTATTAATAATTATATGTTCCTGTGTTATAATGATTGGTGGGTGCAGGAGGAGACGTGAATTACAAGCATATAGCATACACACACGGTGATAGATATGAAGGAAGAAGAGGATACAGGAAGAAGAACCCAAGGCACGATTGGTATTACACCAGACGCGGCGGCAGATACGGTTTTGCTCGTCCATGGAAGTATTCGGTGGTGGCCACATGCAGATCGGCCGACCAGACAGCTTCCCCAGCTGGCGTCAACCAGAAAACACATGGACGACGGTGCACAGACGACGGATCGGTGAACCACCAGAGACAGCATCAACCGGAAAAAACAGCAGAACTTCACGACGGCGCACTTACCTGCTGACGACAATGGGAGCTCTCTGACCAACCGCGTCCTGGAATGACGACCACGGCAGCAGCTCCTCCTCCCTCTCGCAGCAGAAGCAGGACTCGGCTGAAGGCTTTGCAACTTTTCTCCTCATTTCTCCCGTTGGAGGCGGAGAAAAAAAATACATGGGGCCCACTTCACTGTTTAATTTTTATTTTTTTTTCTCTCCCAATTTCTTCAGCAACCAAACAGCAGAAAATTACTAATTCTCTCCACTTTTCTACCCTAATTTTCTTTTCTACTCTCTTTTCACCTCAACCAAACAGAGGGTAACTGCTATGATATTTTTGTCTTTCTTTCACATAACTTGTTTTAATGTTCATAGTATCAAAATGCAACAATCTCATCATTTTCACCCAAATTAATCATTGTTTAATTAAAGTTTTTATTTTTATTAATTTTTTTAGAAGAGATAAAAAGAAAATTTTAGAAAATATAAATAAAAACTTAAAATTTTACGATAAATTGAGTTGAATACAATGAATTAATTATTTTAGCATTATAATAATTAAAAAAAAGGTCGCATAGTTGTATAATTAAAACTTACGAAACATCCATTCAAAATAAATGACAATATCCAGATAGAAAAAGATAAATGAAATGCAAGCAATATAGCCAAGATAAATGGAATCAATGAAATAAGTAGAGAAAAGGAATTGCACTTACAAAGACGTTTGGAACGCGAGCTATCTTGCGCCGATCAGGACCCTTTTTTTGACAGTACGCAACCAGTTGTGGACAATCAGAGATGTACAGCTTCTCCAATGCTGTTAGATTGGGCAACCATTCTGGTAACATAGTTAAATTTGGACAAGAGTCAATGACCATGTGTTGCATGGTCTTGGCGGATCTTTTCAGCCAAAGGGGTAAAGTTCTCAATTTAGGTAAGTCCAATAATGACAACCATCTAAGGCTCAAGTCCTTAATCTCTTTGATCCCCTTTTCCCCTTCTTCTCGTTCTTCTTCAAAATCGATCAAATTTGGACACCGCCAAATGCAGAGTTTCTTCAAAGAATTCAAGTGACTCAAGTCGCAACGCAAGGAGATGAAATTAACACAATCTGTCAAATATAAAATTTGAAGCGATTGTAAGCCCCATATTCCACAATTGGATAAATTGCTCTCTCGGGTTGTGAGTGTTAAAACCCGAAGGCTAACAAGATTCTTCATTTTTTTAGGAAGTTTTTTAAGCTCCATACACCTTGCAACATCTAACATTTGCAAATTTTGAAGCTTGCAAATGGATTCGGGGAGTTCTTTCATCTTTTCGCAAAATGGTAGGTAAAGAAATCTTAAATGCTTCATTTTTCCAAAACAATCAGGCAAAAATCTTAATCTTGAATCTTGTAGATCCAACACCCTTAGATACTCAAATTGGTCGCAGATCCAAGTCACAAATTGTTCAGTGATGATGATATTTGCTTCACCACTTGCAGACCAAAGACCACATGTCCGAAGCTTCCTTGGCAGAGGACGGAGCTGCAGTATTCCTTCACCATTTTCTGAAATCAACCAATGTCTTGCTTTTTCATTAATACTTACAGAATTAGAGGTCACCATTTGAAACTCACTTTGCATAGTAGACATAGCAAGATCATGAACAAGATCGTGCATCTTAAATGTAAAAAACCCTGGGTTGAAATAAAAAACTTCAAGATCTTGAAAGAAAAATCTTGATCGTAACTCATTGATATAACGGTGACCGAGATCTTCAGGCTCTGCATTTTCTTTTGAGGATTCAAGAAGACCATGAGCCAACCAAAAAGAAATCAAGTCCTCATTTAGGTAATGATAATCCGTAGGAAAAATTGAACAATAAGAAACACATTGTTTCAATGATGGGGATAAGTGGTTATAGCTCAACCTTAGTGCAGGCAAAATGCCATCATCATGTGGTTCTAATTTCCAAATCTCATTGTCTCTCACTCTTTTCCATTCACTTTCATCAGTTTTAGAGTATAGTACACATCCCAAACTAACTACAGCCAGCGGCACCCCTTTGCACTTTTTCACAATTTCCTTCCCAATTTCCACAAGTCTTGGGTATATTTTCTCCTCCCCTGCTGGAAGTGCTTGTCCTAGAAACACTTTTAAAGATTCATCCTCAGTAAGTCCTCTCAGGTAGAATTGAGGAGCAGAAGTAGTTCTTGTGATTGCGGCAACCTGGTTGTCACGTGTGGTTATTATAATTTTATTGTTATTTTTGTTTCTTTCAGCGCAATTGTCCACCAAAAGAGTAGTCAACTCTTGCCATTTTTTACGATCATTATTCCAAACATCATCCATAACAATTAAAAATGTCTTCTGATGCAACTCGTTAGGAAGACGACTTTGCACTTGTTGCAGGTTTTCATTATTACTTCCTTCTCTTCCTAAAGACTTGAGGATTCCCAATGCTATACTTTTAACGTCAAATTCATCTGATACACACACCCAGGCTTTTAAATCAAAATGCTCCCTTACTCGTTCATCGTTGTACACCAACTTGGCAAGTGTGGTCTTGCCCAGCCCTCCTATTCCAACTATGGGAATGACATCAATTCCATTACCAAGGGACTGTGGGCTGATCAAATAATCAATGATCCTTTCTTTCTCCTCATCTCTACCAATTATATGTGAGGGTTCAACTCGAGAATGTGTCTCTCTCATTGGCATTTTCTCAAGTGAAACGAAATTTTGGGCATGATGGTCCTTAACGAGACCAAGCTTTGTCCCCCATGATGCAATATCCTCTATTCTCTCTCTGATTTCTCTAATTTTGTGGGCCATTTTAATAGAGAATGCAATCTGGTTAGAGGATGAGAAGAAGCGACGTACCTTTCTCCAAGTGCTCCCATACTTCTTTACCACTTCATTTCGTAATGCCTCGCACTCGATTTCATCAAGTACATCACCAGCATCAAGAAATACTTGTTTGAATTTTTGTACCCATTCGTTCGTGCTACTGTTTTTGGCTTGCTTGTTCTCAGCGTCTTTGAGAAAAGCACTGATGATTTCCATGGTGGATCGAAGCCTTTCGACGTCATTCTGGAGACCCCATGCCAAGGCAATATCTTGGTAAGCTTTGGTTGCTAGCTTCTCCAAAAGCGTAGTTGCTACTCCAGAAGCAATTTCACCCATGGCTCCTTCAAACTTCAAATGGCAAAGGAAAGGCTTGAAGGAAAAAGAATCAAAGAGAGCAAGAATTAAGGAAGGGTTGTGAATGCAATAATGAGTTTGAATATGGGTTGATCAACAATCATAAATTTTGTAAGCATTTGTACACAAATAATTGCAGAAGATAGTCTTTGCTTGCCTTGTCTGAAAATTGAAAAGCAGATCTCAGAACAAAGAATAAACTTTGGACTGAGATGGTTAACAAGGAAAACAAATACCTAAGAAAAGAACATGAGAATATTAATTTAACGAAATCAAGAATGCAAAACTTCATGTCCCCGCCGGCAGATACTTTGAGAGAAAGAAAAGCATATGTGCAGAACGATTCTTTATGAAATGGCAAAAAATAATGCACAATGACAGATTAATGGAGAATGGCGTCACGTCAAATCAAAACAAAAGGGTCATCTCCATTTGTCAACGGATATTGTGTAACAAGAGATCTTCTGCACACTTCGTGTACGTAGAGTAGACCTTTTCCTGGCATCCTTACTGATGTAGTGTTTGAGGCTTTGAGCTCGCAAGCTTCTGAGAAAGTTTTTATAGGTGTATAATGGAATGAAATGGAAAGTAATAGAAAACGTTTGTTTGGTAAGTATTATAGGATGAGAATGTACATTTCATATGTGATAGAATGGCAATTTCATTATTTACAAAATGGGTTTTTTACATTTATATTTCAAATATTTTTCACATATTTTAATGTTATTCTTTACTAGTAAATAATAAATTAATATCAATTTTTAATGTTTTTAAATTCAAATATTTTGGTAATTATATTTTAATAATAAAATTTAAAATAAAATATTTTTGAATTCATTATGAAAAATTATTTAATGGAAAAGATTTGATAAATTATTTTTCATTAATTATAATTTTGGTAGTTTAGTTTAAAATATAATAATTTTTTATCGTTGATCATATTATATTTTTTATTTAACATATCTTACAATTTTATTATTTAATATATGTTTAACTATAAAAAAATTATTTATAAATAAACAAATGACAATATTGTCTTTTATATAATAGTTTCAATTTCATATTTTTTTATGTTTAAGAATATTATTGTAATTATAGTTTTTTTATTTCATTTTTACAATATTTGTTATACCAAATATAATTATGAAATGGAATGTTTATTTCATTTCTAATCATATTAAATATAATTATGGAATAATCATCTCATATTATTCATTTTCTTTTGATTTTATTTTATTTCATCATACCAAATACAACACTAGTGATTAAAAAGCTAAAACATGCTAATCTCTAACTTTTCAAAAACCATGTGAGACAGTAAATATGTATTTCAATATTAGAATAAGGCTTTGTTTGGCTAGAGGTGTAAATGGAGGAGAAAGAATTATAGGTGAAAGGAAATGGAGGGGGAAGTAAATGGGAGTGAAAAGATTTTCACTTGATTTGGAATTAGTGAAAATGGGAGAGAAAGTAAATGGAAGTGAAATTGATTTCACTTATTTGGAATGGGTGAAAATTGGGAGGAGAGAGGGAGAAAAAATGGGATTGAATTAAATTATCATATTATTCTTGTTTAATAGAAATGTAGATGTTGGATAATAATAATTTCATTTGACAAATTTAATTATATTTAAGCAACAATCAACAACAAGGAAAGAGTTCCAAATGCAGATGGCCTTCTTGAGCGGTGGGAGAGAAGGAGGAACCATGTAGAAACTTCAGGGGTAGAAGATGGAATTTTGGGCTAGCATTGTTTCATTCACCCTGACTCCACTCTAGAATTTGGGGGGGGGGGGGGACAATTTTGCTAGGCCTCACAAAATTTTTAAATTTTCATTTTGTCCCCTCATATTTTCATCTCCAACCAAACAGGTGAAATTCGCAAATTCACCTCCGTTTTCACCTTAGCACTTCCTCCCACCCATTTTACCCATTCCAAACAATTGGTAAAACTAGATAAAGTAGCTTTTGAATGGCCTAGATCTAAATGTACAGTATCTTTGAAATGAATTTACTCGCACAAATATAAATTACAATAATTTTATTTCTGATACATATAACATAATCTTAAGTATATTATCCTCACTTTGATGAAAAAACACGGCCAGTATAATTTAAACTATGCCATCTGTGCAGATATAGATGTAGTAGTACAAATTTATTATGGAAAAAGCATTTTTTGAGGTAAAAGGTTTCTCTCTCTCTCTCTCTCTCTCTCTGCCCTTCGACAATGCTGTTTTCTCTTAGGTGACAGTCTCCATTGTGCAGCCTGATCAGCCTTTTCCTCCATTGTATTTTGACAAATCAGGTACATTAACATGATTTGATGAATGCTAAAATTTAAGTAATTTTCTAAAAATACAAAAGAGAATAATACTTAAATTTTAAGCAACACGGTGGGACTAGAAATATTTTACATCATGAAATCCCATGTCTTACTTCATAATTTGAGGTCAAAATTCAGAAATAGGTACATACAAATAAATAACATCATTCTGATTGGGACCGGCCATTACTTCGCAGCATTCTCCCTATGAATGTCCTCAATGAGATTCAGTCTATATATCCTCCCTCGACAGCTGCTAAACGAGACTCCTACGTCTGATCATTTTCGAGCAGTGGCATTTTCTCAAAGTCTTCTGCTTACTTCCTTGTGGCAGCAACAGACTGGAGTAATCAAGATGTAGTCTGGACACGTATATGGAGAATCCCAGTCCCACAACGAATCTGCTGTTTTCTCTGGCAAACACGCCACAATAGTCTTCTCACTAATGAGAGGAAGAGTAAGTGGAGCCAGGGGACGAAATCTTGCCACCTCTGCCGAGACAAAACCGAGAGAGTTTTACATGTACTCCATGACTGTCCCGAAGCATGGAAGACATGGCAGCAGCTGGTTGACCCCAAGTGGTTAACTGAATTTAGGCTTCTTGATCTCTGGAACTGGTTTAAACTTAACCTCTCTAAACAGCTGACCAGGAATACACTTTGGCAAGATAATTGGTGTGTGTTGTAAGACAGGAAACGCATCAACAGGAATATGTAAGACCAGCTAATCCGATGATGTCAATTATTTCTTATGCTATCCAAGTAGTCCATGATACAAACAGCTCCAACCGAGATGGATGCAGGAAAGTTGGAAGTGTTTAAGTCAGTTGGACCCCCCCCCCCCCCTCCAAGTGATTGGGTAAAAATAAATTCTGATGGAGCAGCTAGACAGCATAATAGATCAGCTGGCTGTGGTGGAGTTTTGAGGGATTCATCAGGGAAATGGTTGACAGGATTTGCCAGGCCTCTTGGCTACTGCACTCCTTATGTAGCCAAATGTTGGAGAGCGATCTGGGGACTCCAAACAGCTTGGTGATTGGGTTTTTGCGAAGTTCTATTGGAAAGTGACTCTCAATCATTAATCTTTAATTTATCAAACCACACTCATAGGAGTAACCTCACGGTACAGATCATCCATCACTTGATTCACCTAAACTGGGATGTTATCATTTCTCGTAGAGAAGCAAATTCTTGTGCTGATTGAATGGCCAACTTCAATATCTCTTTAAATCCGGAACTAATATCTTCAATGTACCTCCTGCCCAGGTGCCTTTTCTAATTTTTTCTGATGTGCTAGGAGTCTTTAAGACTCGGAATGTAATACTTGATTAGTTATTTTTTCTCTTTGGGCTTCGGCCCGTTTACTTCACCAAAAAAATAAATAAACAAATAAACTGAGGGTTGAAAAATTCATGGGCAACGGCATGTTTTTATTAAGAATAAGCCGTATTATCCCCACCCAAACGAAGACAGTAGAATCATCATGCTGTTCTTACAACAGAACCTCAAGCTCTCGCAACTTCCGTCCCAAGCTGCTTGTTATGTGAGATTTGCTTTCCTGGGTTCATACCCTTCGGACAGGCATAGGCATAGTTCGATATGATTTGACAACAATAGAGCTTGAACTTATCATTAAGGGCCTCCAATCGCTCCTTAGTGTACTCGTCGTGACTATCACTTATCCACCTGCAAGTACCACGACTAACCAAATATTAATTTGACCACAAATATACCCAGTAACACACAAGTTAAGAATCTTGTGATTAGCATCAACTGCGATAAATAGCTAAAAACTGAAAAAGCATCAAGATGTAAAACGCAAAAGACATGTTTGGCCTGCTACCAGGAACTAAGGGTTTTTCAAAACAATGTTGAAGTCAGCAGCAAAGGCACGTCACTTGTTCATTAGCAGCCAACTTGCAATTTTGGAATCCATCAGCAACAGCTCTTTGCTTGGTTTACTATAGACCTCTGTAATTATGCAGATTATAGATCACCAAAGCATATCAAGTGCATTGAATTCAGCAGAAGAATATCTTCCAATGCAGATAAACAAATTAGGATTAGGTTTAATCTAAAATTTGTCTACTTCCTGGGTATCAAGGATTTGTTAATGTATTATCCTAAGCAAATTTTAAATAATACATATTCCATTGTTTTATCCTAGCCACATAATTAGAGCAAAACAAAGAAAAACAGACAGTGTTTGAATGAATAGCATGTTACCAAGAAAACTGTACACATTACATACGCAAATGTGAAACACACTTAGATATAAACACTGCTGAAATGATTGCATGAAAAGCATTTGGAATGCTAATAATCTATATGACATGAAAAATACTGTTTGCGTGATACTTGATCAAACCACGTTAAATTGAAATAAGTCAACTCAGAGGCTGTAGTATGGGGACGAAATCTAAAAATATTAAATTAAGTAGATGCAAGGACTAGAACTGGTTGTGAGAGCATTCAAGAAACCAAATTTTGAGGGTAAAATATGAAATTTTCGGGAAATATATTGAAGACATGCATAACAGAAAAGAATAGTCAAAAGCAATTATCTATAAGATTCACTCTTCCAATTGACTCCACAAAAATTAGTCTTTAAACTCACAACAGCTCCATATATTCCCCTGATCCTCTCATTTTATCCCTAACTAAACAAAACTGGAGGCAATCGCTAAAATTTCAAGCATCCCAAAGAAATCGTACCTTCTCATAATAAACTCAACGCAATAAGGTAATAAGCATGAAAACTGAGGAAACAGATAAGAACATAGACAAATAAACTACACATTTCCAGCTACGGTTGACTAATTCACTATACCACCAAATCCACACCACAGCCATTTACTGCAAATATGGTCATGTAGCATAAAAGCAAGCCTCACCTATTAGCATGCAGCAAAGCAGCGGACCTCAGATAAGACTCAGGATTCCACCAGTAAATGGAGCAGGATGCGCTACAGCAAGCCCAACATGCATTCATAAACACATCAAGCTTAGCCATATCTTTCTTGCTTTGCGGAACCTCCTTCTCAGGCACGGGCAGAGGATACTTCCTCTTCAGCCAAGGCGCAGTACTCTTATGCTGATTATAAAAATTCGTCATGTCCGCCACCACTAGATCTTTGATCACAAACACGTGTAGCAAAGACGTAATCGTTCGGAATGTGAGAAGAGGGTCGATGTTCGGAGTGTGAGAGAAGGGTCGATTTCGTTTTCGATTTTGATCAAAGCGTCATCAGCCCACACTCTTTGAAGTTGATTTTATACTCCAGAGGCTGAGGTTTCGATGGGTTTTCAGGGTTCCATCGGTAGATTTGGAAGGTCTCGAAGTTGGCGGTGTCACAGGATTGCGTTCAGCTCGCTGTGATTGAGCTTCGGAAAAGTGCGCCTGAACTTGAATCAATGAAGCCGCCGTAGCCGGCGACGGCGATGATGAAACCTTAGAAACCACTCGCCTGAGCAACCCCGTCGCCATTTTTGCCGCCTTCAGAGACGAAAATGGATATCGATGAGGAAGAAGGGTCACAAATATGGTGAACTGGCTTTTCGATCCGTACCATGGTTGTCAATTATTTTTTTAAAATAAATAATAATAATAAATATATAATAAAAAATTATAAAATTTTTTAAAATTTAATTTATTATATTTATTTAATAATTATATTTTTAAATTTATAAATAATAAAATTTTAAGAAGTAACATAAAATTTAGAAAATAAGATATGTAATTAAATAATTTAATTAAAATTTTAATTAATATTTTTACAATAAAAAAATTCTGTTATGTTGATATTGGCCCCGTTTGGCCAGCAGCTTATTTATCAACGTTTAGCTGATTTGATTGGAAAATGGCTGTTTGACTCGCGTCAAACAGCCATTTCCAAAACGTTAAGAAGGCCAGCGTTTTCGGTCAAACAGTTGTTTGACCGAAAACGCTGGTTTGCCAAACGAAGGCATTATATGGTAATATTTATGTTCAAATTGTAATGAATAGTGGTGAATAAAAAATAAAAAATATATGATAAAATAAATAGAAATAGTGTATGAATACTAAAAAATTATATTTAATTTAAAATATAATATTATAATATTTAAATTTTAATATAAAATATTTATAAATTTTAAATAAATATATTATATTTTAATTTATTAATATTTTATTGAAAAGTAAAACATATAATTATATAAGTACTTTTTAAATTAAAATTTTAAGTTGTTTAAAATATTTTTATAATACATAGGCACAGATTATTTGGTAATATTAGTGTAAAAGTTGTAGATAATAAAAATTGACATAAAAAAATAAAAAATGCACATTATAACTATCAAAAGAAAGAAAAATAATAAATAAACTGTAAAATAATATAAGTGTTAAAAATAAAATAAGTGATAAATTAAATCATTAACTTTTATAAAAAAAAATAAAAGAATACAATATATCATTTTGCATATAATTTTTTTAATAATATTAGTGTATGAGTTATAAATAATATGAATAGTATTAAAAAACAAAGAATATACATGTAATGGAACAATTAAAAAAAAGGATGATATGACTCTAATATTAAGTAATATAAGAGATAAAAATAGAATATAAAATTATATAATTAATTAATCAAATTTTTAATTTTTAAAATATTTTTATAATAAAAATAAAATATATCATATTTTATTTATACTATATATTTATATTAGCTTATAGAGAATTCTCTAATAATATAAAGTATTTTACACTGCTAGTAAATAAGAAGATGATTTTTCATTAAAAAAGAATAATAATTGAAATTTTTTAATAGTAGTAAAGAAGTTTTAACAAATTTTTAATTGATATCACAATATATTCTAGTATAAAATTAATTTATAATAATTGTCAATTAAATTTAAGTCATAATTTATGAATTATTAATAACATAAGTAAATATAAAAATAATAATAATAACAGGCGATGAAACAATGCGTGAGTTGTAAAGTTAAAATTTCAATTAACTATTATATAATTTAAAACATAACAAAATAATATCAAGATAACATATTTTGATAAATTTCAAATAAATAAATTTTATATTAGTTTTTAAATATTTTATAAAAATAATAAAATATATAATTAATTATTTCAAATAAAAAAATTTATATTAAAATTTGAAATTATTTGAAATATTTTGATAAAAATTTAAATTTATCATTTTATGTCTATACTATTTTATAATATTAGCTATAAATAGCAATAGTAGCCATAAAAAAATACACAATAGAATATAAATAATAAGAAGAAATTCAATCAATGAATTATGTAATAATATAAGAGTTAAAATTAGAAAATATGGTTAAGTAATTTAATTAAATTAAAATCTTAATTTATTTAAAATAAAAATAAAATATATTATATTGCACCATATATTTATAATTTTTTATGATATTAGTGTTTAAATCATAAATAATATAATTGATAATATAAAAAGAAAAGAAACAAAATATGCGATGACCCAAATAAAAAGAAGAGCATGTGATCCTTATATTAAGTAATGTAAGGGTTAAAAATAAAATATACAATTAAATAATTTAATTAAAATAAATCTTTAACTTCTTTTAAATATTTTTATAATAAAAATAAAATATACCATATTATATATATATATATATATATATATATATATATATATATACACTAATTAATAATGTTAGTGTTTCAAATATATATAATAGAAGTAGAACATTTCAAAATATCTAAAAAAAGTGAAACAGTATGTGAGTTTACAATCTTGAAAAAATAATATTTAATATATATTTAATTTAAAATATATAATTTAAAAAAATTAATATCAATAAAATATTTATAAAATTTAAGTAAATAATTTTATTTTAATTTTGAAATATTTTATTAAATAATAGTATTTGTGGTTAATGATTTTATTATCTTTAATATTTTTATAATTAAAATAAAAATATTAAATATTATATCTATACAATTCAATGATAATGAAATTTAAATTATAAATAATATTAGCAAAATTAAAACATATGTCATAAAATCAATAAAATAGTCAATGAAAAGAAAATATGTAAAGAGTCTTTGATTCGAATGATACTTGATGCCCTTCGAAAATTTCATGCTTCCTATTATAGTCAAGAATATATATATATATATATATATATATATATATATATATATATATATATATATATATATATATATATATATATTTCTCTACTTACTAGAAAAATGAAAAAAAAGTTGTGTAAAAATTTGAAAGTAATACGAAAATAATTATAAAAAAAAGCATTGATGTTTAGGCGGGAAAATTGAGACAGAAGAGGAGGAAGAAGGGAACATGTCTCAAGGAAGAAACAAAATCCCGTTTTAGTAGTAAAAATTAATTAATTATTAATAATTAACATTAATATTAATTAATGATATTAACAATAAAGTGATCTTTTTATATATATGTGCACGTGTATTTGTATGTATGTATCAACATAGCCCAAGTTGACAAAGAAAAATTACATTATAATAATTTGGAGCGTAAAAATCTTGGATAATGAAAATTTTTCAAGTCCAATTGTTGTCTCACAGAAACTTATCAATCAACACATTCGGGGCCATGCGATTCAATTGGAGAAAGGAAGAGGAATTAATAAATAAAAAATAAGGGGAAAGGAAACGAAAATTCTATAATTATATATTTTATTTGATTCAAGAAGGAAATCATATATCCTTAATTTACTTTATTAGTAATTGTTAAACTGAACAATAATTTACTTATTATTTATTTCATTTACTAATATTATGATTTTTATTATTTTTATATTAATAATTAATATTTTATAAATATAATTTTAATTATTTTATTATTATTATTTATTAAATTTAACTATTATTTTAATTATTATTTTATTATTATAATCTTCTATTTTACTTTTGTTCTTGTTGTTGTTGTTATTATTATTATTATATTAGTAAATATAAAATTTCTTTTATTAATATTATTAATTATTTTTATGATTATTCAATATTAATCATTAATATTTTATTGGTATTATTTCAAATATTATTGTTATTATTTATTATTTTTAATAATTATTATAGTTATCATTTTTATTAACATTTATTATTGCTATTAATTTTTAATATTCTATTGATATTATTTTCAATGTTAATTTTGCTATTATTATATGATTATTTTAATTTTTATTACTATATTAATATTCATAAATTCTATTTTATTAATATTATAAATTATTTTTATATTATTAAATATTTTATTTTAATTATTATTATAATCATTATATGATTATTTATTATTTATATATTATTTTTTAATATTATTGTTTTTATAGTTTATTATTATTAAAAATTATCAACTTAAAATTTAAAATAAAAATTTTGAATTTTTTTGAAGAATTGGAAGAAATCATCATTTCCATTTTTAAGCTAATCTCATTGACAACAATTCTATATCCCCATTTCTAACTATTAATTTATAGTTTTTTTGGCAGCCCACTATTTTTTTTTTTTCTTCTGGTGGGGCGCACGCCTACTTAAGGCGAATATTTTTCCTGCCCAATACCTCTATAACTTCCTTTTTCACTTATGTCCCTATTTTTACTTCTTTTTGTATTTTATTTTGTTATCCTTTTGAAAAATTTATTATTAATAATAATTAATATTAATAAAAAATTAATAGTAATCAATATTAATAATATAATCAATTTTTAAAATTTATATTCCAATTTTATCCTTAAGTCGCTTCTCTTAACCTCCAATTTAAATTATCTTTTGTGCAAATATGACTAATTTGTATGGATACAACAAAACATATTTTTTATTATAATTTTTCTAAATTTATAAATTTATTTTAATTAAATTATTTAATTATTAATTATATATTTTATTTTTAACTTTTCCTATGTTGTAGTTAACTCATTATTTTTTTCTTTTTTATTTACTCCGTTACATTTTTTTCTTTATATCTACTTCTACTTTTATTATTTACAATTCAAATACTAATGTTATAAAATAATATAAATATAACATAATATATTTTATTTATATTACTAATTTTTTATATAATTTAAAACTTTAATTGAAAATATTAATTAAATTAGTTAATTATATATTTTATTTTCTAATAAAAATATTCTAAAATTGAGATTAAATTTCATTTTACCCATTTGTAGATATGTTTAAAATGACAAGTTTTACTCTTTGCGTTTGGCAGTTAATATGCATTTTTCCTTTTTTTTATTAATTTTGTTACCATTCAATTTTTTGTCTAAATAAAAATGAGTGATTAGAACACTTATGTTCATAACTGTGTATTTCTATACTTTTATTATACAACATATTATAATTACAATGCTCTTATGTAAGTCATACTCTATCATATTATAGAATTACTCAATAAGTACAATGATGGAAGATTTTAAAAAAATAATTGAAATTTTAATGAGTTTAAATGTACTTTTCTCTTTAACACAATCATTTTTTAAGAGCAATCTTCTATATTAAATATGACTCAAGTGAGCTAAAATTAGGATCATATTTCATTTTATATATTTTTTATAAAATAGAAATTTATCGAAAGCATACATCAATATTATATACTGGCTTTCAACATATATTGAAGGAATTTTTTTATACCTAATTCCTCTTCACTTATAATTCACAAATAATAGATTGGGAATAAAATAAGTTGTGAGAATTCTCGTTTATTTAATTTTTTGTTTATTCTTTGTAATATCTCTTTCTATATTAAAGATATTTATTTAATCATAGATTCAAATCGTAGAAAATTTACTAAAAGTGTTATATTTGGTGACAAAAATAAATTGATTTTGTATATTTTTTATTTAATAAAAAGTAATATAAATTGAAAATTTATTATTTAATATATATATGATTTTATAATAAATATACAACAAATTAAAATTTAACATATTTATAATATTTTCCTTTTATAATATAAAATTTATTTGTATAAATAAATATTTAATTAAAATAAAAATAAATTTGCAGCCCCTTACATTGCACGAATTTACCAACTAACGAGCACTATCATAAGGAGAAGAAAGAAGAGTGGTATGTCTGAGAAAAAGGAAAGACTTCTTTCTACAACAAATATAAACAAAAATGAATGAAAATTCACTGTTTCCTCTTCGCGATATGATATGCCGGGCAACAACCACTCGCCCATCCTTCGAGAGGCTTACATCAAGTCTAGACAATAAACCTTTGTGCGGGGGGCACCTATTATCCTTGCTATTCAACAATTCAACCACTAGTGTTGAGTCATTATTTTTTGCCATTATTTTTGGCTATACTTTACTACGTTTAAAAAATTTGCCAACTACTTTAGTAATTTTATTATATTTTTTACCAATTTTTATTACAATTATAATTTTTGTATAAAATAGAAAAAATTTCTTATGTAACTTCAATTAATCCTATTATAAATATATAATCTTAAATAACTTTAATTATTGCTATTATAGTTTTTTATATATTTTTTATGCATAAAATTTTAATAATGTTATATTTTTTAAAACTTTCTATAAGTTGTATTATGCACAAACACATCTTCTCTTGATTGAGAAATTCATCAAACCAAGCTTTCTTTTGTTTTAAATAAAGATACTAAATCCTTAAATTGCTTATAAGTTATATTAGGTAATAATATATATAAATTTATTGAATTTTGTAATTTGACCTCAATATGGAAAAAATTGAATTATAAATCATATCAGTCATTTGTGAGCAGGGGTAGAGGGTGAAGAGTTGCTTAAGGGCCAAATTCTTTTACGGATTATTAATGAGTTGAATTTATTTCTTTTTGTGAAGGTAGACGTGTAATCTACTTAATGCACAAAAAATTCTAATTGAAACTCATGATATGAAGGAGAAATGAATGAGCTGAAACTGAATATCAATTTGTTTAACTTAAATTCATTCAACATGTAAAATTTGAGTTTGATCTTGACTATCATACAAGTTTAATTAAACTCAAACATACTCACGCTTGACCAAAACAAATAATGTGAAGTTTAAACTTATTGAACTTGCAAAATTCAAATTTAATCTTGATTATTTTGCCAATTTAATCGAACTTAAATGTGTTATGATATATATATATATATATATATATATATATATATATATATATATATATATATATATATATATATGGTTGGTTATTCTATATAACACAATTAAATCATTTTCATATTATATCTACTTTTTCAATTTTTTTCAATTGATTTTTTTCTATTTTCTTCAAAAGGAAGAAAATTCGATAATACTTAAAATATATTTGATAATATTAAAGTACATAGCATTAAATTCTATTAAATATTAAATTTATAATATTTGAATATTTTTTCATTTTAAATATTGAATTTAGTTATTAAATTAAAATTTTATTACAAAATGTGAAAATCTTATAAAATTTCAAAATTATCCTTAATTATGATTAAAAATTTTGATATACTTAATAAATGATAAAATATAGTTTATATATTCAATTGTTATTCCGAAAATAGAGATAAGTTAAAATGTATTTGTCTAACAAAATTTCATTAAAATAAGAGCAACTATTAAACTTATTTAATTACTAAATGAATTCAAAAAGTTTTCACGTAATGTATTATTAAGTCTTAACAAATTAAATAAATAAAATATAATTTTAATTATGAATCTATTCAATTAAGTAATTGATGTTTTTAAATATATTCGTACTCATTATATTATCACTCATTTAATTCATTTTTAAAGAGGCTAAATTAATAAATTTTCTTCATACAATATATACATATACATACATACATATATATATATATATATATATATATATATATATATATATATATATATATATATATATATATATATATATATATAACTAAAAAACTTTTAAAAATTTAGGGGGACCATGACATTGAGGAGCCGCCCCGCTTGGGGTCAGTTGTTATAAAAAAACTAGAAAAAAAATTCATTTGCAATTACTATTACTCAAATAATATTTATAAAATGAAAAGTTGACTATCATTAGTTTGATTCTTCCTTTTTCTAATTTATCAATATAAATGTGTAAATATCTTTAATTTTTATTTTTTTTTCCTTTTAACTTCCATCTCTCTACAAATAAAAATTCAACTCTTTATTTTTTTTGCTTCAACCAATGTATTGTATCATGACGAATGGAGGACTGGGGTTGTTGCTTAATAATCTGTCAAATGCGACATATGGCGTGTGTACATAACAGAATTTGGATAGCTCGTTAAACAAATTTCAACCGCATTCTACTATGTGTACGTTGGGTAAATTAAAATAAGTGATTATATGACCTGCTCTTTTATTTTTTTATATAATTTTATTGTGTCAGTTTATGTATAATTTTTTAATGAAATAAATAATAGGATGACCGTTCAATCCTTTATATATCATATGAGATGTCATAAAAATAATTATAATGGAGAGTTATTTTATTAGGAATTTCACCTCTTAATTTTATTTTCATCATCAAATTATATTTAATGTATTAAAAGTTATATTTTTTTTATTTTAGTTCACTTACTTTAAGATTTAAAAAAAAATGTAACTTAACAGTGAAAACATTACAATGTATTTTTTAATTTTTTATTTTATCAATAATAATTATAATATATGAATTTCTTATATCTTATATATTCATTATCTAATCAACATTAGTGAATTCACATTGTTACAATAAAAAATACTAATATAAGTTTACGGGTGATTCTTTGATATATATTAAAGTTGCACAAATCATATATTGTTCTATCCTATACAACAATATTTAATCAATCAGTTATTGACATGTGTCTCATATATTACATTGAAAAAGAACTGGCCAGTTAACAAGTAAATGTAAGCTTTTGGAATTCAATCTAATCATGTGCTGACATAGAAATGATGCAACATGAGTTTTTTTACACTATTTTTTTAATAATATGGAAACATATTATTAAAAAATTCAACAAAAAATTCACATGTATTGAATAATTTTTACTTTTTCAAATTTTAACTCAATTAATTTGATATCCACTTAGAATTAATTTATCCTAAAATCCCATTTCAACCCTCTCTATTTAGTAACTATGAATTAAATTGTAGAAGATAAAAATACAAAAAATATATAATTTTTTTAGGAGTATTTTGGTTCTAAGTAAGCATAAAATTGAATTTTCTATGAAATATTATCAAAATAATTAATATATTCTTCAAAATTATAATATAAAAATTAAAAAATTGATAAATTTTAACCATTTTTAATTTTTTTTAAAATCATATTTTTAATCTCTCTTTTGATCATAATATTTCTAAATTCATAATTTGTAATTTTTTAATTTATTATCAAAAATAAAATAAACTTATATAAAAATATTAAGATATTTCTAATATACATATTAGATTATCTTAATATAATTAATTAATGAGATATCATATAAATAAAGGAGAATTATTAGTTTAATTATTAATACAATAAATAATTAACCTCATATAATATATATATCATATAATAAATACATAATTTTTATGTTTATAATTAAATATTAAAATTATAAATTAAATCTAAAGTGATCATTACTTAAATTAAGTATGAGTAGTTTTATATTTCTATCTATAAATAACATTAGAAATTTTCCTTATGAAGGGTGTGAGTAAATAATTTCTCATAATTATGAAAAGTGGAACTTTTTTCATTTTAATAGTTAGTGACTAATTAAATAGTTTAATGATTTTTCACCTCTTGAAAAATTATACTTCTCTGCATCAAACAACCTTTGAAACATTTATCCCAAGTAGGATTAGGTGTTTCATGAAGGTTCTATCTTCCTTTGCATTCTAATCTTAATCCGAAATATATATAGTGAATTATTATTTTTATTATTAAAAATAAATATATTAAAATAAATAAATAATATAATAATAATTCATTTTATTTATTATATTACATATTTATTATTAAAGGATTTTTTTAGTTTAAAAATGAAAAATCATGCTAGTTACAAATAAAGAAAACTAAAGGGAAAAATAAATCACCTTTATAATGGAGAAAGTTAAGGAAGATATTTTTAGTTTTATTATAGCCCTAAAAATTTTGTTGCCTTTCATATTTTGACAAATTAAGAAATAGGCTCCTTAAAATTTTAGGGTTCACTTAGTCTTCATTGGCTTTTTTGAAAGATATTTTTTTAAAAAAAATCTTATATACTTCTGTATAAATAAAAAGTGATATATTATTCCATATTTTATTATAAAAAATATATTTAGAGTCATGATAATTAAGAAAAATAACTTCTTATTTGAAAAATAAAATAAAATTATCTTTTATTAAATTCTTTATATTTAGCATAGAATATACAGAGTATTTTTCATGAACTTAATAATTTATTATTATATTTTATAAAAGATATTTTTCACTAAAATAAGCAAAACCTTAATAATAATACCAAAAATAATCTAATTTGTTAGAATTAAAAAAATAATAATACTCAAATCTTAATAATACATCGGGATTAAAATTATTTTTTAATGTTAGAAAGTTAAACTTGAAATTAAATGAATATATCTAACCAAATTGAAAGAAATAAAAAATTAAACAGAAAAAAAAAAAACTTTAGGCAGCCGCATTGGATGCACAGGTTGCAAGTGGCTTCCGATTAACAGCTTGGATTTTGTGGAGGATAATTGATGGTGGAGATGTTCGTGTTGGATGACATAGAATAAAATTGATATTTGTACCATACAATTCTCCTATATTAAAACATTTGACAAGTTTTTGAGAATGTTTAATATAAAAGTTGTAATTTTGTGTATAAAATGTTGCAAATTTATACGAATGAATTAAGTGTAGTAAGTACAATAAAAGTAAAAATTACATCAATTAAAGTAGCATAATCTTTTTTATTTTTACATAAAATTTTAACTTTCAATTAAAAATATAAAAAAATTCCAAAAACTACAATCCTACACATAAATATACAATTTTTTGAGAAGGCATCAAAGTGTAATTCCAGAGTTTCAAAATTTTCCACCTACGGGCTATTAAGTGTTGTGATAGTAGTGAAAAACTTGAGTAGGATACTAGAAATTCTAATTTCAAACCTCTTTACCGTTGAAGTATCTAACAAAAATTTTTTTGCACCCACCGATTATGGATCTTGGCTTGGCCAGCCTAAGGTTAGGATGTTTTCTATTAAATTAATGCGTTATTAGTATTTTTCCACCATAATTTTTTACATTTAATTTTAACTAAAAATAATATTTTCTATCCTTTAAATATTGAGAAAAATACATTTTATTCTTTTATGCTATGACTTTATTTATAACTTATTTATATGTGATTTAAAATGTCAAAAAAAAAAAATTCACATGTGGTTTGAACAATTGAGACTTTACCTATCTACCTTTTTCTCTTGTTCCTTCCCCAGCAAATGTAACCAAACGACAAGTGGGCAGAGTCTAAATATGATCGTATTTTAATATTTAATTTATAACTATATTTTTTCACATAAACATTTTCTGTTGAAACAAGCCAACCCTTTGCTATGTGATAATTTCATCCCATCCTTCCTGCTAAGAGAGGCTAGATGGTCATGTACGAGGAAACGGTGACATCTCCATGTAAGAGGAAGTAAATATAAAGTGCAGAACTAGATTTGCCATGGTCAAATCTATCTGTTAACACTTATGGTTCATGAATTAACATCTAATTTAATATAATACTTAACTGTGCTGATTTGTCATGATTTCATATTTTTAAGATCGATGGTTTACATTTATTTTTTATGGTTTGGGTAGCATGGCTGAGCAGCAAGGTCGGGGACTGTAAATCCATTTTTCTTAAATTCAAATCCAAGTGTCACCTGATCACTAAGAGGATTGAAATAGCTCATTTGGTTTTGCTGATATAAAACTGTGACTGCATTTTGCTTGTATATAGGGTGTACATCCTGTTCATTATTCGTTATCAATGTCAAGAACAAGAAATCTACAACTGGATCTGATTAACTATGTGACTGTCAATATGACACTTTAACCCAAAAAAAAGGGTAACCTTTTCAAGCGATATCTTTCACAACATGTGCCGACTCTTGATCATACCCATAATTTGTTTGTCCCTTGAAAGATTTCCAGCTCACAATCCTTGCAAAAGCACTCTTTGATCGGGTGATCCTATATGCTCCGTGCTTCTCAGAAAGATCCTCAGACAACGTCTTCACAAGATCATCAAACCGACGTTTGAATGTCGGATACCTTGACATAGACCTGGTAATTCCTTGAAGCCTGTGTGATAGAATCAAAAACAAATTAAGAAAGAAAAAATGGTATAAAAATAATTAAATTCATTTTTTTTTCTGATAATACCTTCTAGCCAATGCATCAAGCTCAGCACGTTTACGCTCAGATTCAGGAGGCGGCGCAATAGTCGAATTTTCCAACCTCTCATGATCACCATTCAAGAGAACTAACTTGCATAAGTAGTCCTCTTCCGGCACAGAGAGATTTTCTGCCTTGATTTGATCTTTAATGACCAAAAGTGGATTAAGAAACCAGTCAAAAAATTTGTCCTTTGGTCTGTTTGTGGTGCTTACTTCAGTGCCATCACCTACATTCATGAAATCACCAACAATATTCTCCTCTTACAAGATTGTCCATAACAAGAGACGTTAAGAACTACAATTTTTGAGAGTGCTATTACACTTACTAAGCAAAATACCCTCCAATTGCGATTTTGCAGAGCTCAAGAGTGACTGGAGAAGGCAATAAGCTGGCAAACCAACACTGATAACTTTACTTCCTTTACCAGCCTTGGCATCTTGTACGTCTTGGAGTGTTATTAGTCCTTCGGAGACCAATGTTTCTCCAACACGATAACATTCCTTGAAAAAGCCATTGAATAGCTACACGAGATTTGAATAATAGCCATTTAGTGCAGATTTGAAGCCTGAAGCAAAACAAGAATTTCCAAGAAAAAGAAAAATGGTATAGTTTGGTCTATGTACTAGTTGGACTTGTCAAAACTAGACTACCTCAAGTGGCTTCAACTCAGCAATAGCATTTTTAAATGAACCATTACGTGCAGGAGGGTTTTTGAAGGATTCTGGTCCCTTGAAAGAAGGTTCACGAGAAGTGCTTCGTGTTGACTCGCCACTTTGCCGATATTGAGGCCTGTCTAATGTTATGTTAAACTTGTTAACACAAATTTGATGTTAACTAAGTATTGCATTTGTGAGTATCAGGGAACAGAACAAGACCTGGGGAAGCAGGATCCTTCTGGCATATCAAGAACATCATTGCTGTATTCATCATATATTGACAAAGCTGCAACAATGTAACGAAGCCCCATTGTGAAGGAAGATTCCTGCATTTCCCACACAACAGAAAATGTTTTCAGTATTCATTTGAAGATGTATAAAACGGTAATTGTGTGGGTTATATTTCCATTTGGATCACGCACAGACTTCGCAGTTGCTGCCCATCCACGTGTTGCCCCCAGATTGGCTCGAAAGCATGCCGTTTGCAGCAGAAACGTGAATCCTGCTAGTGAGACCCTCATTCACACCATTTCACACCTTACTGAACACTATAAATAGATTAGACGAACACCATCTTTTAAGAACGAATGCTCAATAACACAGACTGTCACTCAGATTTTTCCATAGGCATACTAACTTGACCATCAGAGTGTCGCGTAAAACTCTTACTCCGATAACCTGTATTATTGTTGTGCAGGTCTTTAAGCCTCATCCATCCGTCGAATTTGGAGGAGGCTTCAACACTTAATGGGAAATTGTATAAAATTCAGATTTGGGTATCGGATGTTTCATTCAATTCCAAACAGACAAGATGGCAGTTTCTTCAATTTGAATGACTTCAATCAATAGCAACTAGAGTGGAAGAACATAGACTAGACAAACCACTAGGATACTCAGTATTTTAACTAAATGAAATTCCTTGTATGCAAGTATATTTTGAACAGTTGTAACGACAATAGAAATATCTAGACTGAGAAATAAGACTCTGACCTGATAAGCTATTACTCCTGCATAAGCACCAAGAAAGTTACTAGCAACCATGGATGCCAGAACGGCCCCAACAACGGCCACTGGCCACAGCAGGATAGCAAGGCCTGCAAAGGGAACACATATTGTATCCAAGAAAGGGCCTTCCCGGCCTATGAGGTCGTGAAACAAACGTTGCCAGCCCTTGAAAAGCATGCAAGGGCTTTTGCATAGAGCAACAACTGATATCACTGGCATATCAACCACAACACCAAGAACTCCAGCTATAACAGCACCAGGAAGATAAATCAATCTGCAAGACAACAGAAACAAACAAACATTGTTAGTAATTAAGAGTAAACTATAATTTATCATGCAGCCTAATCGGAGGAATGTTTTCATTAATGGCATAGCATACAACAGTAAACAGACTTGGCAAGGTGTAGAATTAATGATATTTAACCTGATCTCATAATACTTCCCATCGGGGGATCCCTTGAGTTGCAGTTCATCCATGAATGAGAAATAGGAGTGGTAACAAACATCTCGAAAATCCCTGACAACTGTGAAGCTCCCTTTGAATGTGCTCCATGTACCATCCTGCGTATAGAGTAAATAAATATCAGTGACCAATGAAAACAAAAGGATGGAATGATGCTGTCAATTTCATTTTGATTCACTCAGTGCATACTTGATAGAATCTAACTTGCTTCACTTTTTCAGATTCTGCCAAATGTACAGTGATAGTGAGTGAGGCTAAGTGAATCAAAATGGATGTGAATGCATTAATTGTTGCAAGCATAATGAGACCTGAATAATGAGACATACATAAATACAATGGAAAAAGACATTAGTCTTTCCTTCCCCTAAGGCATCAAAAGTAGCAAATATCGGTGAAAGAAAGCCATATGCTGCTCCACCAACAATACTTGAAACAATGCCAACCGCTGGCCACAAAATCAGCAGTATAGGTAGTACACATATGCAGAGAACGAGCTTCAGAATAGGCCCTAATAGTTTAGCTCTGTCCGTTAGGGAAACCAACATGAGAAAGAGATTATAACAAAGAAAGAAATTATTGAGCAAGAGCTTTCGAGAGTGGCATTCAAGAAAAGCACCTTACTACGCGATAATATGTCCATATCAAATGTGCTGGCCAGAGACCCAATACGATCGCAGAGTTCCCAATTATCACTATTAGGCATATCAATGGGCAAAGAATGATCCCTGAAATGATGTTGTAGTTTTAGTTAGAATCGGCAAATCAAGTTCCTCACACAGAAATCTTTTGTGTCTTCTAGAATTCTAAATTAGCGGGCATGATAAAGCTGCTATTTCATCTACTAGTACCTTGCTGATAATGGAAGCTTCATATAATCTGCTTAGATTCATTGGCTGCACTGTACACGCATTGTCAAAGTTCTACTTAAACTGTTTAAGCCATTTTTTCATTCAAACAGTTTCTTTAGGAACAAGAGATTCCTGCCTTCTTATGTTAAAAAAAAATTTGTTATATCCAACCGAAACCAAAATTGTTCATAAATATTCTGTAAGGATTTTAAGAAAAATTATTTTCATAACAGTGATTGAAAAAACATCATTGAATGTTCAGCAGATTGCCAACAAGGTAATTTTAATGAATCATAAATCAGCAAAAATATATCAAACATGAAATCATAACAATTAAAAATTAACAAATACCAAAATAAATAATTAATCGATAGAGGATAGTAAAGAAAAAGAACTATATAAATTAAATACCAACAAATGCCGTCTTGTTTCCCTTGTAAACACAACACTAACATACGTATAGCAAGGATAGGACAACAGAAATAAAAGAACATAGAAACGTAGGCAGATTAACATTCACCTTTGATGGTTCCTAGAAGCAGAAGTCCCATGAAGAAAGGAAGAAAGCACATAAAGTTCCATAGTGAAGCCCAAAATCCCTTCGGAGGTTCCATTTTTCTTCAATGCTCCCACAAACAGATGTCTCTAAAATCACTAAAAACTCATCTTACTCTCATCCCCACAATCACAACCTTCAGGTCAAAAAGTTCTCAATTTTAGCACCTTAATGTTCACTGAAAGAAAAATAAAGATTGACAAACCAAAATACCCAGATGCTAAAATCCACTTTTTTTCAGATACCCACCAAGAGAATTTGCTCAAAAGCTATACTTTCCCTTTACACTGCCCTCAAATAGCCACAAACGCGGAAAAACAACAGGTGGCTCTGCCTTAATGCCCCTTTTTTAATATGTAGACTTATTAAAAGGTTGAAGCTTGAAGGGATTAAACTATTTTTTAAAAGAAAAAAGGCACAAGAGCTTTGTGATAAACAGGAGACAATTGGAATAAGTTCTGAAGCCTGAATTTGGGGGGAATAGTGGATAGAGCAGTTACTATCAGAGAATCAGCAGCCAATAATGCATAGCAGGTTCTTATGTTTCTTCTGGGGTCTCTGTTATTCTTCTGTGCTTAAACTAAAAGCAAAGCAAGTCGGGTTCTTCCCTCCAATGTGAGGTGTGACTCGGAGAGAAGGAATAGCTGTGAACGTTAGGGGAAGGAGTACCGATACCACGTCTTGCGGCTCGTGTCTGAACATTTACGTGCTTTGGCATAATCAAAATCAGATTTGCATTTGATACGAGATATTAAGAACGCGAGTGGGACGCGGGTTCAATTCTTTCCTCGCAAAGTGGCGTAACGGTAATATAACAACCCTGTGCAGTCCACCGGTATTCAACCCATTCGTCCTTTCCTGCCACCCTTTTTTTTCCTCCTCCCTAAACTCCCATGAATTCTGACCAAATAACGCCAAACTTTCTTTAATTTAAAAATATATTCAGATTTGTCATAAAACATTAAAAAAAAAAGGTTGTATTACTCTGTTGATTCTGATAAAATCACTTGATTTCTAATTAAGTTGTTATACCCTAAATTAGATCTTCATCCTTTTTTTTTATTTCTAATTTGATCCTTTTTATTATTTTTTATTAGCAATCAACACGTGGACAATACTGTTTTCGTTTAGTTTAACCATGATTAATGTAGAACTTTCATATAATTTTTATTTATATTAAATCAAGAAAAACTTAAAGAAAATTAAATCATTTTTTTCAAATTACTTCATTTTTATAAGGGAAAGATGATTATTTACCTCTCACTTTGTAAATGGCAAATCGCTAATAGATTATATAGATGAATTGCTAATAAAATTTAGGTTTCGCTTTGCGTAATTAACTAATAAATTAGCTAATAACTAATAAGTTACTTAATAGCGAATAAGTTAACTGATAACTTATAACTTATAACTGATAGTTGATAAGCTAATTAAAGTGTTTCATAAAATTAGCTGCTGAATTAACTGAAATTGTAAAATGACATAAAAGGATATATTAATAAAAATATATATAATTAAAATAATTTATATTTATTTAAAAATTAAATTATATTAATATAATTAAAAATTTTAAAATAAAATTATAATTTGTAATATTTAATTAATTATATTTTATAAACTTATATATTTATTAACTTCAATAATTTTTATTTTATTATTTATTATAAAACTATAATTACTTAAAATATAATTAAATATATTTTTTAAAAGTTACTTAAATTTATATTACAAAAGATATGGATTGTAAATTAAAAATAGAATAAGGATAAATTTGAAAAGAATTTAAAAAAATAGTAGCTTATAAGTTATAAATTACTCTATATAACTTATTAAATCAGAACTTATAAGTTACTTGAAGTAACTTATAAGTTAGTGTGAGAAAAACTTTTAGAGACTAGCTTATGACTAACTTATAACTTATTGATCAGGTCAATAAATTATAAGTTAACTTATTTGTTATGCGAAATAGAGCCTTAATGAGATAAGAAATATTTATTTAGAAATGAAAAATAAATATAAATATTCAATTCAAAATTTATAAATTCTAAGACCTAATTAGAAATTGAATGAAAATTAAAACAAGTGGCATTTAAACTTAGATTTAAAATTCTTTTTGATGAAATAATAAGAAATTATGATTATAAAATTTAGATTAAGCCATGAGATATTTTAAGGAATCCTTCACATAGAAAATAATTTTTTATAGAAAATTAAACTTTTCAGAAAATAACTTTTTATAGTTTGTTTAGTTCAACTTTGAACTTTCTAAAAAGTATAAACAAAATAATTATTAAATTTTTAATATTATTATAAAATAAATTAATAAATTTTAATTATTATTAGCTAAATTTAATAAGAATAATTTTATTTTTTTATCCATAAATAATACAAAAAGTAAAATTTATTTAAAGAGAAGAGGGTAAATAGTTTTTCATACTTTGTGAGTACATAACTTCTAGTTCTTTATCGAAAATAGAACTTCTAACTCTTTGAAAAATTTTACTTTTTCCAATTTACTATATAATGATCAATCTAAAAACTTATTTTTTTCTATTTTTCAAAAAATAGAATTTCTCATACTATTATCGTGAATTAAATAACCTCTAAATATTTTTTGTTAAAATATAATTGACTAAATTCAAATGGTTAAAAAAGTCTCGTATTGGTATCAATATGAATTTTTCATGAGTTATATGTTAGCCATTTGAATTTAATTAAAATATTTATTAATCACAAAATACTTAAAGCATTTTATATTGCTCGATTTGAATTCGATGTGAAAATTCAAACTTGAATTTAGTATATACAAATTCAAATGTCAGCCCATCATTTCGTAAAAGTGATTCAACAAAAATGCGTGCAGATAGCAAATTGCAGCTTGGATCTTACCAAACCTCATCTTGAAGCTCCAAACATGCAACTAATAGCTTACATTTAAAAATTGATTTTTAGCCCTAATTAAAATGACACCCAGTAGAATAATTGTCAAAGGTTCTAGTTTTTATTTATTTTCTTTTTCTCTCTTTTTATAGTATATTTACTTTTAATAAACAATACTTTATTAGCCTAAATGTGACTAAGGATTATTCACCCAAGTTGACGTGGTCACCAACCCTATCGAAAAAGTACTCATTCTTTATATTTTTGTTTTTTGCCCCAAAGTGGCTTTCGTTAGGAATATATAAATGGATAGATGTGGAAACAGTTGCTCAATTTTAATATGTAATTAATGTTACAATATCTGTTAATTACTTATATCCATTATTTTCGTCTCAGAACATTTATAGTTAAATTATACGATACATCATGCTGCATATCAAACATGTTTTGTGTAATAAAAATAAGTTAAATTATAATTTATTAACATAATCAATTATAAGTTATTTTTTAGGGGTATCTAATGTAATATCTTATTAAAAAAATAACTTCTAATTTAATAAATTTTACAAGATATTTATATTTGTTAAGGTAATAGCTTTTTAATTTTTTTTCAAATTTACCTTTTTAATAAAATAATAACTATATTGTGATTATATAAACAAATATTTAATATATTTCCATTAATTTAATATAATTAAATAAAAATAAATATGTGATGTTCAAAAATATAATTAATTAAATTTTAAGTGATTATATTATTATTTTAAAAAATAAATAAAAATATGTAATTTTATAAATATAATTAATTATATTTTAGATAATTACAGTCTTATTTTAAATATTTTAATTATATTAATATAATTTCATCTCAAAATAAATATAAATTAATTTAATTTATATATCTATTTATACTAATATATTTTTTATGTTATTTTACAATTTTCAATTGGTTACCAAACAATTTTAATACATTCAATTAATTTATCAACTATCATATAATAGTTACTAGTTTATCAAGTAACTTATTATTTTTTTTAATTTACCTTTTTCCTTTTAGTTAATTGGCAATTCATGCCCTTCTAATTAATTATATTTTAATTTATTATATTTTTATTTTGGATAATAAATAAATATAAGTAAGTAAGTAAATAAATATATGATATTATAAAATATAACTAATTTAATTTTAGGTAATTATATTCTCATTTTAAATCATACATAACTAAAAATAAGTATGTAAATAAATATATAATGTTAAAATATAATTAATTAAGTTTTAAAAAAATATATTTCTATTTTAAATTCTTAATTGTATCAATTTCAAAATAAATATAAATTAATTTTATTTATATATCTTTTTATATTAACATATCTTTTTATATTATCTCATACTTTTTAACTAGTTTAATAGCTAATTTATCAAACATTTCCAATATGATCAATTAACTTATTGAATACTAACTAATTTATTAATTATTTGCACTAGGAGGAGCCTAATTAGAAATTGTGCAACATTCTATTGATATCTTAATAATGTAGTAACACCTAATATTACTTTATAAACTTTACTTCTCATCTTGTCAAAGGCTTGAACTAAGAATCTTGTATGTATACGTTAAGCGAATTATTACTCCTACTAAAAAAATATAAGGCTTGCAATATTCATGTTTAAAATAATTATGAATTTATTATTTTTTGAGTGGTTTTAAGATAGGTGACAAAAAAGATCCTAGTTCCCAAAAATCTTAACATCTTAATAATTTACATTCAGAAAGAGGCAAATTTTATGTAAAAATTTTTAAGTGTGCCGTAAAGTTCTACATTTAAATTATGACATATATATTAATTATTCTATTAACTATTAATAACTTCAATTTAATTATTACAATAATTATTAATATTATAATTATAATAAAGCAATTAATATACATATCATAATCTAAATAGATAACCTTACAATAAATACCTAAGGAATCTTACTTAAGTTTTATCCTTTCAAAAATTGTACATAATCAAGAAAAAAATTGATATATGCCTTTATTAAATTAAAATTTTTAATCCACCATTCAAGGTCTCTGTTATTATTATCTTCAATTGATTTAGTCATGGGGAAAATTAGAAAATTTATTCATTTTAATTGGGATGGGGGTGTAAATAAGTCGAGCCAAACATATATATACTAAAGTTAAAATTCATTAAAAATAAATAAGTTCAAGCACAAACCCAACAAAATTAAATAATTTAAACTCGAACTTAAATCTGGCTTAAATATAATTTTTAATGAATTTATATAAACTTATTTATTTATCCCAAATCTCTTATCAAATTTGAAATATTTAAATTTGAATTCAAATTTATAATAAATATGATTCTAGACAAATTTATACATTCATATCTAATTATTTTTATTTCACCCAAATTTTAAAAAATTACTTTTCACTAATAAATTAGACATTATATTTTTTATTTTATTTTATTTGTTAATATATATTATTCTACAACCATCAAATTTATAACATAATATTTATACATTCGTGTTATACCCTTTCAAAAATTAAAAATAATCAAAATATATTTGTACATGAAAATAATTATTTGTTTATTACAATTGATTTTAAAATTAAAATTTTATAGGGAATAATGGGATTTTTGTAATAGAATAAGAGGTAAAATAGTGAGGGAAGGAAGAAGTAAAATAATTAAAGGTAAGAGTGTAATTAAAATTAAATAAATATATATGAAAGAGATTTATGAAATTCTTTTCAAATTTTACAATCAATACTTTGATATTTCCCAATTAGTCTTTTAAAACTAATAAAACCTCCAACTATTATCTTTTTCTTATTCTAACTTCTCAAGAATCATTAAGTTCCTCTTCTCCTTTCATCTAACATCTACATCTGTTCTAGTTAAATTCAACAACATCAAGTCCCCAACTGCAAGTAATCATTAACAATTCACATTCAACCTATCATGACTCATTTTGACTCATGATTGATCTGGAGTTTGTTAACCAATTCTATTAGTCTAACTAACAATCATGTAGACTTTGTTGCAATAGAAATACTTTTATTTTCATGGAAACTAAAATGTGACATAAATCCTCAAATAAATTGACAAAGTTTCCTCTAATCTTGGACACTAAAGAGGATTACTTTCCCTAAAGTATGTACACATGTGACTGGACATACTGTCACTTGAAACATGCATGAAAAATAATTATATATAACACATATTGTTTATTGCAACATAATATACAACAGACATTTCTCCCTAATTGTTAAACTTTTTAACCAAAATGCCTTGGACTTCCATAATGGTAGCTCAAGTTAGTATTTTAAGTTAAAATTGAAAATGCTATAGATAAAATAAAAGAATGAGTTTTATAAACTTAATGAGCATATATCTACTAAAAATTAGTAGTAAAAATTTAGTTTTGGGAGTAATACAATCCTGAGCTAAATAAGTTAGTAAATAAATAAACTATCAAGTATCATACCCTATCCTTTCAATTTATCCTAATCCTTTGTTTATCAATAAAGCTAAAATTATACAACATAAGGTCATAATGCCCAACAAATTCTTTTTAGATACTACCTAACGTATTATCAATACATATATGTGAAACAAGTAAATTAATCATAAAATTGATAAACTTCCAAAACAACAAATGTTTGGAATCTCTAAATAGTGTAATTGCCAAGGTGACATCATAAGCCAATCCAAATTCAAAACATCTTATACAATCCATTCAAATAACAAATATAATAAATCATATAAATCCCTTTATGATTCTCAGTTAATTTTATTCCTTCATAAATCTAACCTTTTTCTTTTGTGACCAAACTTATCCCTTCACAAGTAGTTTTTTATATCTAGTACTATATCACAATTTCATTATATCATCTCTGCCAAATCATATATCAAGAGACATACACATCCTAGTTCAAGATTTCTTCACATTACATATAATTCTATTTTGATCACATATCACACATTACAATTCATCAACTATAACAATGCATTTTCAATCATAATCATAGTACTCTTTTAAAATAAAAATACTATCAAAGTAGGGCATGTTAATAAAGGAACTCTAGAAGTTTCGTAAACAATAATAGAATCAAGGAAACCTATATTTTCTTCATAGAGTCAAATATGCATGCCTTAGATGTAATGGAAGAAAGAATACAATAAAAAGCTAAAGGATAGACTTGTAATCAACATCCCATAAAAGTGAAAGTAAGGACTTGTTCACCACTTTTTTGTAGTGACTTACGTAAAATATAACTAAATCTTCAATGGGAGAGAGTGAGCGAATTTTATAAGTATTTCTCAAACATAACCTTTTTTTTCCATGTGATTACCTTTCATTTTTTTTTCACACATGGTCTATTTAAAGGTTGCTTATGAAAAGTCATAACCTTTAGAAGGCATACATCTTTTTATGAAATGTCACAAACTTTATAAGGCACATATCTCTTCATAAAAATATCACAACTTTTAGAAGACACATATTTATAAAGAAACTACTTGAATACTTCTTTTGGTAATATTTTGATTAGGATATTTGATTTGTCACACTTGTTAAGTCATTCTTGTGCATTTGTAAGATTTTTATGCACATGCATGTTCATATAAATCTAACATCTCCTGCTTGCATTGGAGTAACTTAATAATAAGTTACACTTATGCATTTGATGCTTATATCTAAAGGAATTCTTACAAACTCCCATTTGTACAAGGCACATAAAATATTGCCAATAGTAATTTTCAAAGATTCACTTTAAGATAATTGATTTTAACATAAAAAACATAATAACAAGCAAATAATGTGACCTTAGGCATCCAATTAAGTTCATTTCACTTATACAATAATTAGATGTACATTGGAGATTTTTTTTTCCTTAATATCTTATCTATTCATGACTTATCATGAACATTAATCTAATTATAACTTATCATATGTTAAATGATTTACTAATCATTCAACTATGTCTATAATGCTTTAAAACTTATTGATACATAGTTTGGCTACGTTTAATTCCTTTTAATATGAATCATACCAAACATTAAGTACTTATTTTTTTTAAGTCATTTCATACTGAAATCTACATTACACTGGTAATATGTATGGCCATTATTTAAGTATGAATGGTAATTTTATCTTACAAGCTCTTTCCTTTTGTAACAACTATCTAATGAGTCAAATTATACATTTACCTTAATAGGTTTCTTTAGGCCACATTTTTACTAGTTTGTCGATACTTATTGTCAAAGCAAATGCAATAATTTAAAGTACACTAAATAATAGTTGGTAGTCACTAAGAGTGTTAGCCAAAGAAACTCAAACATAAGAACAAAAGAAATAACTATCTTATTTTCTTTATTTTGGTCATATAGTAGTGTCCACATAAAAAAAATATCCTATAGAAGTTGTCATTCTTCCTTTTAATCTATTTTGTGTTTTTCTTCTAAAACTCCCACTAAAGTATAAAATATTTTAATCTCCCACAAGAAGATAACTAACATTAGGAGCGTTTGCTTAACATGTTATCATATTAGTGTTAAGTAATCAATCTTATTAATTAAACTTGAATTCTCACTCATGAAATCTCACATTGATATAAGTTTATTACATATATGTGTAGGCATATATAAGAGGTAAATTAAACATTACCTCATCCTCATTATTAAATATCAAGGAAATTAAAAAAAATACTAAAGTAGTCATAAATTGGACATGTAACTCTCCCAAAATAAATCATAATTCCTACTTATTGCTAGAATAATCTATGTTAAATCACTTAAGTGATCTCATTTCTATTCTTGCAAAAAGAATAAAAGTGGATTATTCATGTGAGAGAACCAATCCCTTAACCTATGTTTCAATATGCCTTAATTTCTTTGTGGTAATTATTGAAATATGCAATAAGTATGACAAACATTGATTGAAATTTCACTTTCAGAAAATAACCTTTCATATAATGGTACCATGAAACAATAAACATGAAGTCGTTATAAAATTACAATCTACGAAGTTCTATTACTTTTACATGCCTTGTAAATAAAGATGGTAATATTTATTTAGTTAAAGGATTTGCCACCATTTAACTTATAGGAATGTACTCTAAGTGAACTTCATTTTCTTTAATTGCATCCTAAGTAAAGTTATATTTAATTTTTATATGCTTCATCTTTCCATGATATTTCAAATCCTTAATGTAAGCCAAAGTTGTTATACCATCATAGTAAATAGTTGTTGGCTTAATGTTAGGCGCTACAAAACCTAAATGATAAAAAAAAGAGCTAAGTCATAAAGCTTCTTGTATAGCAATTGATCTAGCCATAAACTTAGCCTTCACTATGGATAAAGTTCTATAGGTCTACTTCTTTCTACTCTAAAAGATAGTGCCATTATTGAGCAAAAAAATATAACCTAATATAAAGTTGCAATCATCTTTATCTTCACCTTAATCAATATTAGTATACTCTTGTAATTTTAAGTTATCATTTTGGCAACATAACCATAAATCTTTGGTTCCTTTAAGGTACAGAAGGATTCTTTTTTCATGTTTTTAATGCTCAAGGCTTAGATTAGATGAATAACAAGCCAACAAGCTTATAACTTGATTAATATCAATCTAAGTACATAACATGGCATGCATTAGACAACCAATGGCATTAAGAAAAAGGATTTTTTTTCATCTCCTTTTTATCTTTAAAGTTTTTTAGATATATTTTCACTAATTTTGCTATTGTAGGCAATTAGGGTATCCATTGGTTTTGAGTTATGCATTTTGAAATATTCAAAAATTTTATTGATGTAAAGCTCTTATGATAATATTAATAATTTCTTGGATTTATCTCTTAAAATCTCAAGTCTAAAAATATAAGTTATTTATCCTAAATTCTTCATGTCAAAGGTGAAATTTAACTATTTTTTGATGGTTTGCAAAAAACTCAAATTATTACTAGCCAACAAGATATCATCAACATATAATGATATCAAAATAAACTTGGTCTTAGAAATTTAGACATAAACATAATGATCTTCATGTAATATCTAGAATCTAAAATCCAAGATTACATGATGAAACTTTAAGTACTATTATCCTAAATCTTATTTAAGACCATATATCAACTTTTCTAGTTGACATACTTTGTATTCTTGACCATTTATAACAAACCTCTCTATTTATTTCATGTAAATTTCCTCACTCAAATCATTATTGAGGAAGGCTATCTTTACATTAATATGATGTAATTCTAAGTTAAGTTTTGCAATAATGGCTAATATTAACCTGATAGAATTAAACTTCACAACAAGTAAGAAAGTGTCCTTGAAAGAAATACGCCCTTCTTGCATATACCCCATGGCAATTAATCGTGCCTTGTACTTTTCAATGTTACCATTTGCTTTCCTATTTATTTTAAGAACCCACTTGTTCCTAATAATTTTTTAACCTTAAGGAAGATCTACTAAACCTTAAATCTTATTGGCTTCCATAAAGTCAAATTCTTCTTTCTTTGTAACTTACCATTTATTATAATTTGAACCATGAAAAGCCTCATTTATATTTTTTTGGTTCATTAACCTTAGGTATGCTAGTATAATGTTACACCCTTCGTGAAATATAGTAAATTGAAAATTATTTTGTGAGAAAGAATAGCAAAGCAACCGGAAAAAAAATTGAAGTGGATTAGAAATTTTATGTATGAAGTATGAAATAAAATAGAGTTAATAAAAGTAAGAATGTGAGAATATGATTTGGATGAAGTTTTGATGAGAAAAAGTTATTAGAATCATGGAGTATAAAGTTGCACACTAATATAAGTAAAGGTGTAAGTATGGAAGAGGTTTATGAGCACTTTTTCAAAATTGCCCCTAAGGCTTTATTTTCTCCCATTTTAGCCCTTAAACCCTATTCTCCCTGCATTTCACTTCATTCCTCTTATTCTCTCATCTCTCTCTAAGAATTTCTTACACTACTCTCTCAATCAAGCAAGAGCACTTCAAATCTTATTGATTTCTTGACCTAATCAAGGTAAGAACAATGTTTTCATTAAGAATCCTTTTCATTTCTTCTTGATTGATGAAGTTTATTTGATTTGGTGGAGCATTTTGAGCCCTAACTGTGGAAATCCATGAATTTTGATATAATTAGGGCTAAAAAATCATCAAACCAAGCTTCTAGCATTCTCTTCTATACAAGGTGAGTGGATAATCTAGCTAAATCCTTGGATTTTAAAATTATATGAAGATATATGGGAAATATGAGTTTATTTATGGCTTTGCTTAATTCAGGCTTATTTTAATATTTTAAAAGTAATAAATGATGGAAAGAAGTGATATAAGATGTTATATAAGTGTTTCGATGATTATATTTGGGTTTGATATGCATTATATATGATTATGAGGTGTTTTGGATCGGTTGTATAGTGAAAATTTTGCAAAAAATTAAGTTTTTTATGTGTGAATTGAGTGGCCAATCGATTCTAGGGGTCCAGGGCAAAACTGGGCTTCAAAATTAAGTGGCCAAGCGATTCAATGCTTTCAAGGGTTAATGAATCGATTCATCAACTGCATGATTTTTTGCTAACTTTGAAAGGGCATAACTCATTCATCTTATGTCCATCTTATGTCTGTTTTAAACAAATCACATATCGTTTTAAAGATAATTGAGTATACTTTCAAATAAAATTAATTTCAAATCAAAATCATATATATATTTTGAGATATGATCAAAATAGTGGACAAAGGTCAGAAACTCAAAATTTCAAAAAATGGATTTTCATGCTTATCTTTTAAAGGGCGTAACTTCTTCAAATTTTAATCGATTTGGGTGAGTAAGTAGTCTATGGAAAGATAATTGAATATACTTTCATATTAAATAAGTTTTTCAAATAATCTATTCATAATTTTTTAATCATCTATAGGATATTATTCAAAGGTTATAACTATGGTGACCCTATAGTTAATCATACCCATCTTATTTTGTGTTTTCATGATTTATAAGGGTTCAACACGGACTGTTTAATCTCTAAACATCAAAGATAAGTAGTTTATGATATTTATAGGATACGTACATAACGAATGATCATGAAATGAGTAATATTAATGTTATAAATTATTCTTGTGAATTTTGAAGTAGGAAAAAGAGAAAAGAGATGAAAGTGGGATACTTAGGGATCTTTGGAGCTTTTGGACACTCCCAGATGAGTGTATATCTATCTTAGAAACTTTTCTACTTAGTCTTATTTATTAGGATAACATATCATAAAATTAAGAGATTGAATGTGTGTAGGTGTATACTTCAATATGAATAAGTATGAAATACTGTGATCTGGTTACTTCCTATTATGATGAGGATCATGATGTGTAATGGTGCTTCCAAAGTACTATCTATTTCTTGTAAATTATTATTGATTGACTTTTAGAAACGATGTAATGAAAGGCTTTGTATAGGTTATTGCTGAATCGTGATGAATGTATGCTTTAACTGAGAGTGTGATTATGATTATGATTATGATTATGATTATGATTGTACTTGTGCTTAGGTTGTGACCACACATGAGAAGTATGGGACTACCAATTGATAGCAAATTTGAAATGTGATGACAAGTGAGATTCATATTATGATTGGATTTATATGGTTACTTATTGATGCTTACTAGAATGGTAAATTATGAAAGTGTATGATGTTAATTGAATATAGATTGATTCTTGTAGCCATGTAAGAGAGCATGCTGGTGTTAATATATATATTGTATTATATGTTTAGTTACCAAATGATAAGGAATAGCTGAATTATATTGAGGATACATTGAAATTGTAATTTATAGAGTTGAGCTCTATTGTACATATTATGATATGAATTATACCAGGAGTGACATTTGAATGAGAAATGTGATTAGGGTGATGATATAAAAAAAATTGGATGGAAAATTTTCGGTAAAAAGGCGGATAAGGTATAAGGTTGGCTCGGAAAGAATAAGGATGGATAGGCGGGTAGGGTATAAGCTGGACTGGGAGACAAAAAGTGGACATATACATGTTGATTATGAATTATTATATAATGTGATTTGATATTGAAAAAAAAATCCAATTATGATTGGATATTATGGCTTGATATGATTGTAAAGACTCGACATGATTGCGATGATTTTAATTATACTTAAGCCTTAATGGCTATTTGTGAATGTGATAATTGCCTAAAATGGGTGTGTGAAATATGATGATGATATTATGTGTTAGTGAATAATTAAGATTATCATAATATGTAATATGAAATATAAAACCAAAGTTATGTGCAGGTAAATATTCAACCCAAGGCTTGATCCCATGTATCTCAGAAACTCAGGGAGTTTGGGTTACGATTACTTCTTTAATCAAATATCTATTCAACACGTGACCATTTAATATAATTGAAATTGGATTTAATAAGGATAGATATATGCTCACTAAGTTCTCGTAACTCATTTTTTTTATTTTCAATGTTTACAGTTAAGATAAGAATAAGCTTTGCTGCATTCATAGAGAATCAAAGACAACCTGGTTGAAGGATTTTGATAGTTGGAATAGGATTAGGGTATGCATGTTAAGATTAAGTTAGTTCAACACTTAACGTGTTAAATTGTTTATCTATGTATACATATTGTAGTTATGTAGTATCTTGTATGTTGATCACACAATTGTATCCATAATATATATATATATATATATATATATATATATATATATATATATATATATATATATATATATATATATATATATATATATATATATATATATATATATATATATATATATATATATATATATATAGGTTTTGTGAATTAGGGTAAATGACACTCGGAAAGGTCCAGAAAACAAGAGAAACTTTATCCGTTTTTCTGCAAGAATTTGAGTTCTCATGAAAATACATAGATTTCCATTAGGTAGAATTAGTAAAATCAACAGTGAGGCTAGTGGAGATCGAGTATCAGGATCCACGCCGGTCATGACTGAGTTCAGGTCATGACATATAAGCCTCAGGTTTTTCCAATATCTGTCACTTCAATGATTTAAACTATCATGATAAATAATATAAATTATAAGGATTTGAGGGCTCATCATGCACATTTACATATTCAGTTAGCTTTTATTAAGGTAATTCTTCCTTATTCATTGGGACTTCTTCTTAATCACTACTGCTATTTTGGTCATCATTTATATCCTTCATATGATGGTCTTGGTGATCATAAAGCATTGGAACCTCTAAAGTTTCCATTTATTCCACCATTCCTTCCACTCGAAGGAATGGCATTAACACATCATTTATGCTATATAATTTAGAATCATTAGTTTAGAATTATTAAATTCTTTTGAAGAACTTTTATTGTTAACATTTCCTTTCTTAGGAAACTTATTTTCTAAAAAAGTTGCATCTCTTAATTTGAATTCTTTCAAATTACCTTTATATTTCAAATCAATAAACATATATCCCTTAGAGTGCTAGAATACCAAAGGAAGATACACTTCCTCCCTCTTGGCCCTATCTTATTAAATTTATGATTTGGTGCATGAACATAAGCTAAACATCCCTATAGCTTTAAATGACTTAATTCTGACCTTTTATCAAACTATAACTCATGAGGTATTATTTTAATAAATTTGGATGGCACTTTATTTGGTACATAAATAGCTATAAGTAATGCATCTCCCTGATAAAAAATTTCTAAGTTAGCCTCTATCATTATAGTTCTCACCATATTAATGAGTTCTATTCTTTCTTTTGCCATTTTATTTTATTGAAATGTGTTAGGAATGGATAATTATTGAATTATCCTTTTTTTACACACATTCTTGAATTTATTAGACATATACTCTCCCTTCCCCCTCGATTAACCCTTAATGACTTAATTATTTTATCCAATTGATTCTCCACTAAAGTACAATAAGCCTTAAAGTGCCTTAATGCTTTGCTTTTATACTTAAGGAGAAAGATGTGAACGTATCTCATATAGTTATTTATGAATGTGAGAACATATCTAAATTCTTGTCTAGATATCATATTTATAGGGCCGCAAATGTTAGAATGAATTAATTGTAATAGCTTTTCATTATGTGATGTTTTCCTAAAATGGCTTCTAGTTACTTTATTTTTGAAATAAAATTCATAAGTTAGAAGGCTTTCTCTTGATAAGAAACTAAGTAAGTTACTTTTGACTAACTTGTTCATCCTACCTTATCCTATGTGCCCCAATCTTGTATGCTAAATCTTTTCTTTCGTGTATTCAATTATATGACAACTACTTGAATTACAATTGTTAGAAATTGTGTTCAACATAAATAAACAAGCACATAAAGAATAAGTACACAAGATATCATTACCAACATGAATATTAGGTACATAACCATAGAAATCTAAGTGAAATCTAAAATGCAATAAACATATTACAAAAACTAAGTTTCTATGAATCATAATATATATAAATAATCTATAAGAACTAAATTGTTTCCATTGTTTATAGGAATTTTACAAGTTCTCATCTCTTCTACTTCCAATCTCACATTGTTCCAAACATAAATATACTTATTTCCTTAAGAAATCTTGTAAAACAACACAAATAAGTCACAATTCCTTAAAATGTGATATGTAACTTCTAAATCCATAACCCATAAAGAGTTAGATTTAATCATAAAAGTGCAAAATAAAACATGTACAAAAGAAATAGAAGAATTATGTACCCTAGGTTTTTTACATTCTTTGGCAAAGTATCCCTTCTAGTTATAGCTGAAGCACTTCACCTTGCCTTTATTTTTAACCTTATGCTTTCCATTCTTTTTAAAATTTTTGTAAATAATTTCTCCCCTTGTTGAAATTATACTTTTTAAAATTCTTCTTATTTCATTTCTTCTTTTCCCAATGGAAATGGAAGTTTTAGCAACATATGCCTTAGACAAATTCTTAATGTCCATGACTTCCACTTTTAAAAGTAGGTGACATGAAATATCATCAAAAGTTTTGATTTTAACATCATAACATAGGTTGACTTTTATCAATTACTATTCCTTATCAGGAAGAGAGCAAATCATGCTTGTATTTGCTTCTCATTAATGAAAGTATGCCCAAATGCCTTCAAACATGTAATAATTTAACACATTTCAATGAGTGTTCATATTATTTTTCAAGTTTCTTTACATAATTCTCTAATTATAGAATTAATTCTTTTTATTGCTCCAAAGAAACTAATCCATACTTTTCCTTAGCATTGTCCTATATGACTTTGGCACTTTGAAACATAGAGAATTCCATCATGAGATCATCATCCATTACATTAAGCAAAGTGATACATGCCATGATATCCTTCTTTTTGAAGGCATTATACTTTATATGAGGAGTATTAGTGGTAGGTTCTAAAACCACTTTAGTTAAGACATCCAATACAACTTATTCGATGAGAAAAAATTAAATCTTTTGTTGCTATCTAGTGTAATTGTCACCATTTAGCTTTAGGACTTTATTTAACTTAACAATGATGCTCTTTATAGCACTTGCCATTTGTCCATACAAATGAATGTCATTTTAGCATATTTATCATAATTAGACATTTTATGAACCAAAATAAAATAATATAGCCTATTAATGCTAAATGTACTAATAATATAGTCGTAGCATATAATTAAATGCAGTGACACATAAATATGTCTCTATCATTTAATCATGTCCATTTTAAATGCTTATAAAAAATTTATTTTGAGGTTATAATTCATATTTTTCATACGATTATTAAAATATCATTGATCACACTTAAATAAACATATTTGAACATGCTCTCATGTCTTTCTTAATCAAAGCATAAAAAATGTACAAAAACAATATGTTTGAATTTATTTCATGCAATTTGCAACAATGTGATCAAAATTATTTTTTTTTCAAATTGCTAAAAGAAAACACATGGAAACATGTTAAATATTATCAAATCATTATATTTAACATCGGAACATGCATATTATATAATGTTTAACACAAGAACATGCATGTCATATAATTTTCTTTTAACATGAGAAAAAACATATCACATAACCTATTTTTAATACTAATGAAAGGATTCTAGAAATTTTATAAACAATAATAGGATGAAAGAAATGTATTTATCCTTAGTAAAATCAGATATGCATACCTTGGATGTGATGGAAAAGAGAATATAATGAAATGCTAATACACAAACTTGTAATAAACTTCTTGTAAAAGTGAAAGCGCGGACTTATTTGCCACCTTCCTTATTATGACTTGTGTAAAATGCAACCAAATCTTTAATAAGAAAGAGTAAGTGAATTTTATAACTGTTTCTTATACACAACCTTATTTTTTTACAAGTGATTACCTTTCATTTTTTTTTTGTATATAGTCTATTTAAAGGTTGCTGAATATCTATTTATAAAAGATCACAACCTTTAGAAGACACATATCTTTTCATGAAGGGTCACAACCCTTAGAAGGCATATATCTTTTCACGAAATGTCACAACCTTTAAAATGCAAACATTTCTTCATGAAAATATTAACCTTTAGAAGACACATATTTATAGAAAAACTACCTAAATAGTTCCTTTGGTAATATTTTGATTAGGACATTTAATTTGTTACACTTATTAAGTCATTCTTATGCGTTCATAGGATATATGTGTACATGCATGTACACATAAATCCAATAGTTAAAATGTTACTGGCCAAGTATATAATAATCCAAGTACTAATTAAGTGCAACTATATAAACTAAGAATCTAAACATGACCATTATTAGAAGTGCAAACAGTATTCACATATTCAAAAATACTTCAAAAAGAATTATCCATAAAACTTAAACTATCCACAATTTAAGTACATAATCATAAAAATAACCAAAAAAGCCATCAAAGGTTATATTCACAAAAACTAGCTAAAATTCAAACACAGTATTAAAATTTTGCAAGTAGTGTTTTATGAAGAATTATATAATTCAATGTATAAGATATAAATTAAATATAAAATTAAAAAGTATATAATTTAAACTAAGATATACACTCACTTTAAAGATGTTAATCTCCTCTAAGAGTTTTGAGCATCCACACATATCTTTTCTTTTCCTTCTACTCACTAATTTGAAAGAATAAATTATAAGTAGATTAGTGTTAACTATTTTCACCTAATAACTTTTATTCTAAGCTTTACTCATGCTTTTTTAACAATCTTAATCATCAATTTCTTACATTTCTAAGAACTATATAGGAAATTAGATTTATGATAATACTTGGGGGTTTATAATCCAGTACATATAAGCCTAAATATTAAGATTTTATATTTTGAAAATGCTTACTTCCTTTTAAAAAGGTCATCAGTGACCTTGCTAACAATAAAGATATAATGCTAGCAAAAAGAGGAACCAATGGCTTCTATTTTTAGCCATAGTAAAGCCTTATCCTAGCAATTCCATCACTTTTCCAAAAGCTATAATGGTCGAAACAAAGAAAAAGAAGTGAAAGAGTAGTGAATGGTAACTCTCAAGTGGTCAAGTGCAACCGAAAAGAGAGAAAGAGAGAAGGAGGAAGTTATGCTTAAAAAATGAAAGAAAAAGGGATGAGTGAGAAAAAAAATAAGATAGCCAGAAGAGAGAAAATATTTTGTATTTCTAGTATAAATTAGCCACAACTAAATATAGATGTAAACCATTCCTTTTAACCTACTAACTCCATTTCCATTTAATCTCAATCACACACTACTAAAAGTTATCCTTTTGTTTTAAAATTTCTTATTCTTTTTTCATTAAGTGCTATAATATCCCAATAAATTTAGGAGCTTAAAAATAAACATTTCAAAATCTTATAAACATTGGAAAAATCATTTATTAAAATACATGCATATATTTTTATAAATCATCATGCCATAATAAAATATTCTCAATTTTTTGAGAAAATCATTATAAAAAATATTTGATTTAATTTTGAAACAACACTTTAGTTAGATGTATATAATTATAATACTAGAAAAATATTAACTTCCTAAGTCTTTATCATAAGGTAGATTAGAAAACACTAAAATAATATATATATATATATATATATATATATATATATATATATATATATAGTTAATTTATTTATTTGGAATTTTCTTAAAGAGGAAAAATTAAATAATACAATTATTTAAAAAAAATAAATGTTTTGAATTTAAAAAAATAAAGAATTTAAATAGAAGAAATTTAAATATTAATTTAAGTGTTACAAATTTTTCCCCATTAAGAGAATTTGTCCCTAAACTCCAAAGATACTATATTTAGAAGTTAAAAGGAAAAAAAATATACAAAATAGGACTATACAATTTATAGACAAACACATTCACAACTATTCATATTAATATCTAAGCTATACAACTTAATAGTACCTTATTAGTCCATCTTACACATAAAACCTGATGTAAAATGATAGTAGTCAACTATTCCTATCCAAAAGCGACTAGTTTGGTAATAATTAACTATAGTAATTGATTATAAGCCCTTAAAGATTAACTCTTAGGCTATAGTCAATTATTTGCTTTCAGAAGCAAAACTTTTGAGAATAATTAATTATGATAGTTGACTATAAACCTTTTAGAAGAAATTCCCAAGGCTATAGTCAATTAACTATGAATGGGGTTTTCTACCTCTTTTATGATTTTACTATATGATGGGTTTATTTTCCTCAAAAAATCATTATATACATTCATAAACACAAAATTCCTTAAAGAATAATCATTTACACTTATAGTTTAATAACAAACAACTTGAAACTTATTCTAATTAACAAAGTCATAACATTTAATCATCAAATTGTTAACAACTCAACTTTTACGTTCAAATAAATTAAAACCACATATAGTAACTCTATTTAAGTAGATTGTTAACTTACCTAAGTATGAAGGAGAAATAACTTGAACAACATGCCCATCACACAAATTCATAGTAACTAATTTATTTTAAGTAAATTAACATATTCAAACTTATGATCAACAATATTTGTACATATAATATCTTAAAACATCATAAAATAAATAAAGCAAGGTAAGATAGGAAATACTTGAATGGATACCCAATTATATTAGCACCAATTTTGCAAAAAATTTGTGAATTCCATGGTCATATGGTTATTCTTCTCTAATTATATCCTCTACATAGAATTTTCTTAGTAATTAAAAATTCCCACACACACATGAACCACTAATTACCTATAACTCACATCATAGCTAGAAGTGACACATTAATGATCCAAATTCTAACATTTAAAGTAGTAATATTAGTAATACATCATGCTACCTTTAAATTTTACAAATTAGATAAAACTAGAAAACATAAGATGATAACAAACTAGTAAATGACTATCTGCTTCCAAAAACAAATTTAGAGGCCTTAATTGACTATAAACCTTTGCAATCTTTTAGTCTAAAATATTATCCATCTCTCAACTAGCTTATACCAAAACTTGAATATAGGTACCTAAGGCACCTCACATCCATTCATTTCATCATTATTTCAATCAAGTTTTATATATCGATCCATTCTTCTACCATTTATTTATTTCTGTAAAGCTTAAAGTATTTATTTTAAATTAATTAAACTTTTAGATCTCCTAATAATTAAAACTAAACATTATTCTACAAAAGCTTAGCTCACACAATCCATTTTCTTACCTTAAATTAGAGTTTCCCAAGAAGGTTCATTCACTATTCTTCCTAATAATGCAAACTTTAAGCCTAAATTAACTTTGATTTAATTCCACAAATATAAAGGTCTACCAAACTTTAATCTTTCTAATTTATGTTATTAAAAGTGAATTCTTGTTTATGATATAATTTTCTTGTTAAATTTAGCTTGAACATTAGTATTGATGTTTGTTTTGATATACATTCTATGTTTAAGAGTATATATATTAATAAATTAAAGTTAGAATGCCAAATGAACAATGAGAATATAGAAGAATTTGTATAAAGTGAGCCTATAGCAGGCTGTATAATTGACTGTGACCTTGAGAAGTACTATTGAAGGATCTATAGTCAATTAACTATACCAAGAAACCTACCTTGTGAAAGCTTATAACTGACTATGGCTTCTAGAATTACTTTCTAGGTGGACATAATTTACTATAGGTGTTAAATTTTCTCTCTAAACCCCTATACTTGACTATTGCCTTATTTTTCATAGTTTTGTATATTTCATGGGATTTTATGATGTTGTAATGATAAATTGTTCATATGATTACATATTTGGCATATGGAGACATTATAATTGATTTTGATGCTAAAATCCTAGTATGGGATGTTATTATGCTAGAATTAGGTTGGACAAGATGAAATTATGAAAATGTGATATGAAAATCAGATTTGGTAAATGTTTATTAAGGGATAAGGCAAATCTTGGAGGGATAAGGTTAAATTTATGAAGGGATAAGGCTGATTGGAAGTCATAAAAAGGATTAATTACTTTTCTGATCCTATTTATCATTGTTTGTTTAATTAATGCATAATAATGAAAATGTTATTATTTGCTTGAGTTATTGTGTATAGTTATGTGCTTATATAATAAAAGGTAGTTCAAATGGTAAGAATATAATTCTTCTTCTATCATCGAATACTAAATAAATTGTTTACTCCCTAAGTCTTAAACTTACTCTTATTCTATGTTCAATTTTATAAATACATCTATAGAGGCACTACCACTACTTCCATAACAGGAATAACTCTCTAAGGGTTCCTACTAGATGAGATAGCAAATAGTTATTTTGTATGTAAATGGATATGTTAATCCTAGGCCTTGTGATGTATGACAAAAAGTAGGGAAATAGTAGTTTTTGTGGCAAAATAGGGTTAGTTAAACTAGGTTAACTTCAATTCACTAGGGTATTTAAGCAAGCTTAACTACTTTTATTTTAAAAACAATAGCTAGACAAACATGTATGTAAATATATTTTATCCTTATTACATAAATCATTAGGAATTAATAGCATTACATGTGTGTAATTGTTATGATAGAATTAGTTTAGACTAGTGGAAATCGGGCTATCAAATTCCATGTTGTTCACAACCTAAGATAGTTGTGACAATTCATTACACAATAGCAACAATCATACTTTATAGAAAGTAACAAATATTAAAATTCAATCAAAATATCATACTTTTTATTCATTCTCAAACATTGTTAATACAATTAAATTTTTTATATCTAATATTATTTATATTTAATATACAAATAAAAATATTTTTTCTATTATCATGCTCATTTAAGTTTAATATATTCAAAATTAAACTCGAATTAAATTTTTTGTAAATCGATTGCCTCCTAACAATAATTTGATTGGTATTTACTCAATCTAAAAATAGTCTTCTTGGAGGTGACTTATAAATCAGGGTTGATGCCTTAAAAAGGAAAAAGAGAAGTGACTTTTTGAGCACTTTGCAATTGGGTAGTAAGTTGGAGGCAATTTGGCAGCTACGTGTGCACTAGGGCAATTTAATAACTTGCTTATGACTCTAGGTGGAATAAAGTTCATCAAAGAAAATATACTACTTGCGAGATAAATTTATAAACGGGTTTTTACATCCTTTAGTTGACAATGACATTGCATTTATTTGAATGTAATGGAATAAAATAAAAATAGAAAAGGAGACGGTGAAAAAGTTTTGGAAAAAAAATCTTTCAAGTACATGTTTTAATTTAATTTATGAGGTATTGTCAGTCGGCATGCATATATATATATATATATATATATATATATATATATATATATATATATATATATATATATATATATATATATATATATATATATATATTTCTTTTAGTAGCTACTTAAATAAAAAAAAATGGTGAAAACCATAACATTAATTCTTTGTTACGATTATTGATATTTTTACATTATAATCCTTTATTTAAAGTGAACCCCACTATATCACGATGAAACTAATTTTAAAAATTTCTAATACAGTATGATCGGCAGCATTATTCTTTTTGGTGCCACCAAAATCTCCCACCGGAGATATGATAGATGCCATCTTTAATACAGTTTCTACTCTTTCAGATACTTAGCTAAAACATGTTGGTATCTTTCAATTGGCCATTAGCCATTTTGGAGAGAATTCTTTAAATACATATTTACACCAATGAGCATACCTAATACTTATGTGTATCAATAAGAAAATTTTTAATGTTAAATTAGTACTGACAATTTAATATTATTTTTATATAATTTTAATTGCATGTATTATGTTTTCAATTTTCAATATCAAATTTAATTTTCATTTTTAAAATATATTGAAATATATTTTACTATTGATTTTTATAAAAATAATATAGTTATAAAATTTTAAATATTAATGTGACACTAAAAAATTTCGGAATACGTTTATCAATACCCACCATGACAGCTGTGATAAGATCCTGTCCAAACTCTTATATCTATAGAACAGAGTGAGAAGCCGTCGGAACAATAACGAAAATAAAAAATATTGTCGTTGTGGTAACAGCTTGTGATTTTAGTAATATGTAATTTTTAAAAAAAATTATATCTTTTATCATATTTAAAATTTGATTTTTCAATAATTTAACCATTCTTATTATTAAAAAAATAATGTTATTGTAAATAAAGGAAATATTATCATTTTTTATTTGAAACTTTTTTAATTTAACTTTTAAGAATTAATTTTTATTAACGGATAATTTAAAATAGTTTTATGCTGTCATTCTAATATTACATGTAAAACCCATTAAATTTATCGTATGGATAGAAAAAAATTTAATTATTTTTATTTTTTTAGTGACATAATATTTTTATATTTACTAATACAATGAAAAGTTTTATATTAATAGAAGATTTTTAACTCTGAATTTTATATTCAAATTCCATTCAACAGGGTTAATGTAGAAAAGCATGCTAAACAAGAAAAAAGAATTAAAACGATACTATTTAATTAGTTCAAGGATTTAAATTTAATGTATTATTAGTGTAAAATAATTTTAATTTTATACTATTATTTATATACATCAATAAAAATTAATAAAATATTTTTGTTTTTGTAAAAAATATTAAAATTTGCTGTTCTTGTAATAATATGTCATTTCCTTTTCTCCACTAACAACGTAAAAAAATTTTACAATCAAATTTAAACTCTTAATTATGAACGAAATCTCACTTTCTGACCTTGTTCAGTCATGTGGAGAATTAAGGTGTCTAGTTCGAAATTGGACTAAAATCTTAAATAAGAAAACAAACAGCGCAAAGTCGCAAATTAATAATTTTGATGGAAAATCCATCAAAATCCCCCGAAATTAGGTCAGAAGAATCATAAAGCGTCGGAATCTAATCTTCAAGAACAATTTATCAAAGAATGCTGCCGAAAATATTCCTTCGAAACAACACTTTTAGAATACTCTATTTCGCATGAGCTGTGTCTCGCGTTGATACGATCTCCTTTAAAAGGAAACGTTTTGACAGAAGATATTATTTATGAAATATAATTATAAAAACCAATGACAGTTAGTCATAGTGATAGGAGTTTGGTTCATTTAAGTAAGATATCAGATTCAAATGTTGTAAATAGAATAAACTGTCGTTGGGACAGTTTTACTCTCATATTGGGTCCTCCCGACTCAAATCTGAATTAATTGGAGGTCTAATGTGGCCTATCAAATATCAGATGGTCCAAAAAAAATATAATTATAAAAATATTAAAATAAAAATATTTTATTTATTTAATATTAAATTTAAAAATTTTAAATAAAATAATTTTATTAAAAAATTTATTTTATTATATTATTATAATTTATATATTACTTTTTAATTATAAATTATATAATATATATTATTCTTTTATCATTATATATAAATAATGTTTTTTTTTATAAAAATACCTTTCCATGAAGCCTCCAAGGTCTTTTGGTTAATGACACTTTATTTTCCATTATAAAGGCATGTCCTGCTTTTCTGGGCGCGTGGATTTGGAAAGATAAGTTGCAAAAAAGGGGTAGTCACAGCACAGATGATAGGGCAAATTAATTTGAGTTTGCCAATAATTGCCGTAGAGGTGCTGCAATTTCATTCTGTGGCTGACACTCGGTGTCAGACAACCACTAGCTCCTAAGTCTCAATCATCCTGGCCTGCAAAATTAATGATCAATTAATCATCCTCCATTTAAAGTATTTGCAGTCTTTTTGTCTTTATTTTGCTTAATTTTACGACACTTGTATTTTTGATAAATATTTCACAACACAATTTATTTGTACGCATGTGAGATAATTTGAGGGTTTTTTTTCTTTTTCTTGTCTTCAACTATTTATTTATAATTTGAGGTTTTTTGTTTCTTGTCTTCAACTATTTATTTATGTGTTTTAATCATATTGATTAGTAGTGATTTTAAGAGTTAAATATTTTACAAGTATCACTTTACAAGACAACAAATAACATTCCCCACTCGTAAAATAAAACGACAAATTTAAATTTAAATTTTTAAAAATTCTACTTAATTAAAAGATTTAAATTTATTTGTTGTTAATCAATTGAATAAATACAATAATTAGTGATAATAATTATTATATTCTTTAAATTTTATAATTAACAGCATCAATCATTTTTTTTCTTTTTTTTTTTGAAAAAATGAGGCTAAAATTCAAAAGAAAAAGACACATTAAATTTATTTTTATTTTTCTTATAATTATTTATCTATTTATTCAATTATAATATTAAAATAAATCATTAAATTTCACTTTAATGATATCAAATATATATTTATTTTTTGATTGTATTCTTTTTTATCACTTATTTTAGTATTATATTATAAGTAAATGGACAAATGAAAAACTATAACAAAAATAAAAATCAGTGACTAATAATATTAGTTATAAAATTTAATAAATATAATAATAATTTTTATAAATAAATAATTAAATATTATGCTTACTTTTAATCAATGCATTATCATTTACTTACTATTATCACATTGTTAAAAATTATCAATACATTTTTATTTTTAGTAAAATTAATTATTTTAATTAATTATTTTTAATAATATTTTATCTTCTTATTTATTGATTGACGTTGTATAAAATTTATATTAATAATAGATGAAATTTCAACTTTTGATTTTGACCACATTTTTTGTAGGAAAAAAATTAGGTCAATATCGTTTGTTACAATTTATTGCAACGAGGTACTTGAAAGTCACTTTCTTTCATTTAAGTACACTTGCGTACGAAAATTTACTGTAATATCTAGAAGACAAAATGACTCATTTACTGTGCGTTTTAAAAAGATAAAAAGTATTAAAATAAAAATATCTTTTTGCCACATATTAAAATTAAAAATTTTTTAATTTAATACAAATAAAAAATAAAAGACTAAAAATTTATAAGAATTAAAATTAGAGAATTTTTAAATTTAAAAAAATTAAATTAATATAAAATTTAATTATAAATAAAATTAATAAAAATTTAACTTTTTAGGAATTAAAATAAATTTTTACTTAAGATAAAAATAAAAATAAATAAGAATTTAAAGATATAGTAATATGTTATTATTTAACAATTTAGTTGTTAATTAAACTTGATTTCCATTTATTTAAAATTTTTAGTTGATGTTACTATTTTAAAATGAAATAGTAATATGTTATTATCTAAAGAACAAATAATAATATACTATTATTTGGCAGTTTAGTTGATAATTAAACTTGATTTATCTATTTATTTAAAATTTTTGATTGGTGTTATTGTTTTAGAACAAAACATTAACATCCTCTTCTTTAATAATTTAGTTATTAATTAGACTTAATTTATTCATTTATTTAAGATTTTTTATTGGTGTTACTGTTTTAACACGAAACAGTAACATCTTCTTTTTTACAGTTTAATTATTAATTAGACTTGATTTATCTATTTATTTAAAATTTTTTATTAGTATTATTGTTTAAAGAACAAATATTAACATGTACTTCATTGATAGTTTGGTTATTAATTAGATATGATTTATTTATTTATTTAAAAAAAATTTTTAGTGTTACTGTTTTATTCTCAAAATCATAATATCCTCTTCTTTGACAGTTTAGTTATTAATTAAATTTGATTTATCTATTTATTTAGCATATTTTATTGGTGTTACTGTTTTATTCCAAAATAATAATATGTTACTGTTTTGAAATGAAATAGTAACATATTACTGTCTTAAAAATAAATAATAACATGGTATTATTTGCCATTTTTATTATTAATTAAACTTAATTTATTAATTTATTTGAAATTTTTTATTAATGTTATTATTTTGAAACGAAACAGCAACATCATCTTCTTTGACAGTTTGGATGTTAATTAGATTTAATTTATCTATTTATTTGAAATTTTTAGTTAATGTTATTATTTTAAAAATAAACAGTAACATGTACTTCTTTGATAGTTTAGTTGTTAATTAAACTTAATTTATTTATTTATTTGAATTTTTTAGTTGGTATTACTGTTTTGAAATGAAACAGTAATATAATCTTTTTTGACATTTTAGTTATTAATTAGATTTGATTTATCCATTTATTTAGAATTTTTTTATTAGTATTACTATTTTGACATGAAATAGTACTATGTTACTATTTAGAGAACAAATAATAATATGTACTTCTTTAGTAGTTTAGTTGTTAATTACACTTGATTTGTCTATTTATTTAGCATTTTTATTGGTGTTACTATTTTAAAATGAAATAGTAATATATTACTATATGTTATTATCTATTTATTTGTTTGTTCTCAAGATAGTAACAGACAGTAATATCATGTTATTTGATAATTTTATTATTAATTAAACTTGATTTATGTATTTATTTATGATTTTTAATTAGTTTTACTGTTTTAAAGTGACATAGTAACATCTTCTTCTTTGACTATTTAGTTATTAATTAGATTTAATTTATCCATTTATTTAAGATTTCTAGTTGATGTTACTATTTTGAAATGAAACAGTAATATGTTACTATCTATTACTATCTTGAGAATAAATAGTAACATGATGTTATTTGATAATTTTATTATTAATTAGATTTAATTTATGCATTTATATGAGATTTTTAGTTAGTATTATTATTTTGAAATGAAACAGTAACATCTTCTTTTTTAACTATTTGATTATTAATTAGATTTGATTTATCCATTTATTTAAAATTTCTAGTTAGTGTTAATATTTTGAAATAAAATAATAATATGTTATTATCTTAAAAATAAATAGTAATATGTTAATTAGATGCACTTCTTTAACAGTTTGATTGTTAAATAAATTTAATTTATGCATTTATTTGAGATTTTTAGTTGGTATTATTGTTTTGGAACGAAACAGTAACATACGCTTCTTTGGTATTTTGGTTGTTAATTAGACTTGATTTATTTAATTATTTAATTTTTTTTGGTGTTACTGTTTTAAGAATAAATAGGAACATAGTGCTATTTGACAATTTTATTATTAATTAAACTTAATTTACGTATTTATTTAAAATTTTTAATTAGTATTACTATTTTAAAATGAAACTGTAACATATTATTGCTTAGTCTATAAACACTAATATATAGTTCTTTGGTAGTTTTGTTTGTTAAGAAAATTATTATGACACTACTAGATACCAAAAGGGTTAAGGAGCAAAAGTTTAATATGAAATTTGAATGAATTTGAATTGATAAAAATGAAATTAAAATTGGAGAAATAACAAGAAAATGAAAAAAATTAAAAAAAGTATTAAAAAAAGCCTTTTTTTCACCAACCAAAATGGGTAAAATGCCTATAACTTTTGCAAATATGTAGATCTCGAAAAGTTATATGAATCAAAAAAAAATTTGCCCAAAATAGATAATCGAACACAAAGTTATGATCATTTAAAATTTTAAGCTCAATTTATATATTTTTTACTAGGTAGACTCCGTGAAACCCAAATTTTCTTATTTCTTATCGAAAGATTATGGGAAGACTAATAAAAACAAATAACTATATATAAAAATTGATTAACTAATCATAAAATTATATCTTTCCAAAATTCCTGATTTATAATTGTATTTTCTTAATTAAAAAAAGATATTTTAAGAATATAATAGTAATAATTCATAAAACTGATACCTATTTAAAATAAAGATCATTGTTAGCATCTTATTAAAAAAAAAGTTCAGAAAATGATACTATAATATAATTTATTATTTTTTTTATATTGATGGACAAGAGATTCCATGAGAAAATCCCGATACAGTATGTTTCCCGCAAGTGCAAATGTTGGCGAAGGGACGCATTGCGGGAGGACGGATTTTGGGCCTTTAGGCCATCGTTAAATGGACTTACCCTGTCCAATAAGGCATTGTATCGTTACAAGCGCTTTTTGTTTCTTTTTCCCTTTTTTAAACGATGAAAGCGACCCAAGCCATTGTATTATTTTTATCTTTCCCGGAAGACGTTGTACTTAAACTTAGATATGACAAGATAAAAAATTTCAAAGATAGCATCAAATCTTTCTCTACTACTAAAATATTGGCATCTAAGCCTCATTTTGATACCTTGTTAATTTATATTGTATTAATTTAATTCTCTAAAAGAATCAAACATGAATTTAATTTTTTAATTATGTTTAATTAAATCCTTTAAAAATTTTTAATATTAATTTAATCCTCTAAGTAATTAATTTTTTCCAATCAATCCATGTTAATTAACTTGGGGTTAAAATAATGGACAAAATTTGTTGGTATCATAATTAGATTTGAAGTGTGACTTACAAACATATAATCATATTATTATCACAGTAGCATTATCATTTTGATGTAACGAATTAATTGTTATATAATTATTAATTTTATTATAATTATAAATGACTTAAAAATTAACCAACAGAAGGATGGAATTGGGTGATTGGAAGAGCAAATACTAAAATTCTTTCAAAAATCAAATTGATGCAAACTAAACCAACTAGAAATAAATAGGTGTTTTAATGTTGGGTGATATTTAGTACGCGGAATGGTTCTCACATATTTAAAAGTACTTTAAGTGGATCTTAAATTTCATGTCTAATTCAAAATTATGAAAAATAATGTGTTTTTAACTCAATATTTTTTAAAAATATTTTTATAAAATGGTAAATATTCTATATTTCTATAAAATAAGAATGTTTAGCGGGTGATATAATAAGACTAATTTTCCCTCTTTCTATTAAAACTAATTTATAACTCGTATGATGCACAAGTTTAATTAATTTTAATTGATAATAATTTATAATATAAATTATTATTTTAAATCTTAAATTATAAAATATTCAAATAGTTAATGTAAAATAAGTTATCATGTTTAAATCAATTAAATAACTATGCAATTGGTGTAATTATATTCAAAATAAGTGCCAGGGTGTACTATTTTTTTAAATCATTATTAATTGGTAAAGCTGTTATATTATTTTAATATTATATTAATAGTGATCATTATCATAATTAGAAGGATGTATATAAATTTAAATATTAAAATAAATTAAATTTACAAAAATAACATAAAATTATATATATAAGAAATAACATTTATTTATATGAAATGAAATATGTATATATTTATTCTTAATTCCATATAAATATAAACGTGATAGATAATAAAAAAAACATTATCTATTTTACTAAATAGTATTTTCCAATTTTTTTAAATAAAAAAATATTTATTTCATCAAATACATTAATTTCTTAAAACGTCACATGCTATAATGCAAATGTATATATACTAAACATAACCAAAGATTAAAATTTAATTTGTAATATAAAAATAAATGTACATTAGTATTTAACAAAAAGGTATGTATACTTCAATCTTGGACAAAAAATGCGCATTGCATACATTCTTAATACAAAATGTAAGGCTCTTTTGTCTTACCAACCTGCAATGGAAAGATAAATGTATATCGGTCTCATGTCACCTCCAAAATTATAAAGAGAAATAATTTACTTTACATAATAAAATAAGTCACACATAATAAATTTACTTTATATAAATAAATTATACAAATTATAAAATTTGCAAAAGAAGGAGGCTTATGAGTTTAAAAAAGTCATTTGCTAGAATAGTCCTTTACTTGTTTCTCTAGTTAGAGGATATTATTATCAAAACTTATTGCTTAAATCCATTCTTACTCGTATAGCTATTCTAAACAAAATATTATGAGTGTGATATTTCCAAATAAGATCATGTTTAATTTTATTATAATATTAAAATTTTAAGATTATTGTACATTATATTTTTGACATAATTAAATAAATAAGTGTTAAACATTAAAAAATATTTTTTTCGTATATTATTTAAAAAATTCTCTAACACAACTATGCTATACATAACTACATAAGAAGGAAGCAAAGAGGAAAATAATATTGATAGAAGAATATTAAAGAAATAGAAAACTATTTTCAAAAAAATCAATAACAACTATAGTGAAGCAACATACCAAAAGGAATTATCAAAGGTAACAACCATTATTTGTTGAGATGGTGCTACAATGATTCAATGGATGGATATTATTAATAGTAAAATAATATCGCTTATAAACTAAATGACTTGCATGATTAAACTAAATGACTAATCATAGGTTTTGGAATTTGGGATCAAGAAATATGAGAGAGGGAGAGAGATGAAGTAAAAAAAGGTAAACTAATAAGAAAAAGATGAGGTAAAGAGAATATTAATGCTTATTTGAAAAGAAAATTAATGATAATATATATAAATAGTGTGGGTTTGAATGTTTTTAATGATGTAAATGGAGATGCAAAAATGGAAATGAAAATCAATCAAAGACAAAAGGTGTGATTTTTTTATCAAAATAAATGAATTAATTGCTAATAATCAATTGGTGATTATGAAAATTAATTGACGCTCTATAATGGAAAGAAATTAGGAAGATTATTTTAGAAAGGAAGATAATGTATGAAAATTAAAAAACTTAGTAAATTAGGAAAAAACTAAAGAGATTATGAAATTATGAAAATGTAATAAATGAGAAAAAGAAATTAAGGATTTTTTCTCAACTTAATATAAATTATTATATAAAAATGAGAGATTTAATCATAGAAAATACAATAAATTAGAGAAAAAGATTAAAGTGATTAAGAAATCGTAATAAATAAAGAAAAAAATTACAAAGATTATTTAGAGAGGAAGAAAATATACAAAAATTAGAAAACTTAGTAAATAAAAAATAAAAAGATTATAAAAATATAATAAAAGAAAGAAAGAAATAAAAAAATTCTCAATTTAATATAAATAAGATATTCAATCCTTTACATTGATTGTGCGAGTGTGATTTATCACAATACAATATTCATTAAAGAATGACAAATTAACACATAAAAAAAGATAGAAATTGACATAAAAGAAGATAGAAAATGTCATCACTAATATATAATATAAAAAATATAAAGATAAAATTTTATTATTATTATTACCTTAACTTGCCAAAATTTATTATTATTGACTATTTATTATCATTATTCATCATTATTATTAGAAATGTAAAACAAGATAGATTGTACTTGCATAAGCTTACAAAAAAATGTAGAGTAGAATTGTCATACCTGTCAACAGATTACTTTTTTTTTTACTATTTGAAGTGATTAAATTATTAAATATATAAATACAAGAATTAGATATTAAACTTTAAATATAAAGGAAGGAAAGCACCTTCAAAAAATATTATATTTGATTATATTAAAAAAATCTATTTTTTTATATATTGAAATTGGATAATTATTTTTTTTTATATGGTGGATTAGTTAAATAAGGTTAAAAAATTATATTAACCTATTAGACAAGTTAGACATTAGATTGAAAAGTATATTAGATTAACAAAATATTTAAATGCTTAAAAAATATCAAAATTCTTAATTAAAAAAATTAAAAAGGTTTAGCTCTTGAGTAAGCTTGCATTTATACGGACAAAATCATTTGAGCTTGCCTGCATTAGTGTACAACAAATGCGACTTCCACTATAAAGAACTTAACTTATCTTATGACCATGGGTTATCTGCATTGCCTATAATTTTTTTGCTTGTTTTACATGCTTAATTATTATTGACTATTATAAATTTTCATTACTTATTGATATTGAGCAACTGATTTTAATATTAAGCATTCAATTTTTTATAATGATATTTTTAAATATTTTATAAAAATATAAAAATTTATTAAAATGACATATTGTAACATTATTAAAATATTTTTAAGTAAATTAAATAAGGTAATATGATATCCATGATTCAAGGAAAATATGATTCCGCCGTAACTTCAAAGAGTACGTGTTATTTTTTTCCTACAAAAAATATTCCAAAAAAGTTGAAGCCGGGCTCAAGCCCAAACTGTACCGAGCCAAATTACAAATAGGGGTTACTCCTTACTGGTACTAAAATTATATTAATTGGATAATTATTTTTTTTATGTGATGGATTAGTTAAATAAGGTTAAAAAATTATATTAACCTATTAGACAAATTAGACATTGGATTGAAAAGTATATTAGATTAACAAAATATTTAAATGCTTAAAAAATATCAAAATTTTTAATTAAAAAAATAAAAAAAGTTTAGCTCTCCAGTAAGCTTGCATTTGTATGGATAAAATCGCTTGAGCTTGCCCACATTAGTGTACAACAAATGTGACTTCCATTATAAAGAACTTAACTTATCTTGTAACCATGGGTTGCCTGCATTGCTTATAATTTTTTTGCTTGTTTTACATGCTTAATTATTATTGACTATCATAAATATCCATTACTTATTAATATTGACCAACCAATTATAATATTAAGCATTCAATTTTTTATAAGGATATTTTTAATAATATTTTATAAAAATATAAAAATTTATTAAAATGACATATTGTAATATTATTAAGATATTTTTAACTAAATTAAATAAGGTGATATGATATCCATGATTTAAGGAAAATATGATTCCGTCGTAACTTTGAAGAGTACGTGTTATTTTTTTTTCCAACAAGAAATATTTCAAAAAGTTGAAGCCGGGCTCAGGCCTAAACTATACCGAGCCAAATTACAAATAGGGACTACCCTTATTGGTACTAAAATTAGATTAATTGAATAATTATTTTTTTATGTGATGGATTAGTTAAATAAGATTAAAAAATTATATTAACCTATTAGACAGGTTAGACATTGGATTGAAAAATACAGTAGATTAACAAAATATTTAAATCCTTAAAAAAAATCAAAATTCTTAATTAAAAAAATCGAAAAAGTTTAGCTCTTGAGTAAGCTTGCATTTGTATGGATAAAATCATTTGAGCTTGCCTGCATTAGTGTACAACAAATGCGACTTCTATTATAAAGAACTTAACTTATCTTGTGACCATAGGTTACCTGTATTATCTATAATTTTTTTGCTTGTTTTACATACTTAATTATTATTAACTATCATAAATGTCCATTACTTATTGATATTGACCAACCAATTATAATATTAAGCATTCAATTTTTTATAAGGATATTTTTAATAATTTAATAATATTTTATAAAAATATAAATATTTATTAAAATGACATATTGTAACATTATTAAAATATTTTTAACTAAATTAAACAAGGTGATGCGATATCCATGATTCAAGAAAAATATGATTCTGCCGTAACTTAGAACAGTGCGCGTCATTTTTTTTTCAACAAGAAATACTCCAAAATGGTTGAAGCCGGGCTCAGGCCCAAACTGTACCGGGCCAAATTACAAATAGGGGCTACTCCCTGCTGGTACTAAGAGACTCAGAGAGGCGCACACTTATGCTTTTTGATATCACCCAGCACAGTTGTTCCCTTGGACATCGTCGGCTCACCTGCCTTGTCGACTTTTCCTGACTCTAAGGTCGGAGCTCGCCTAGTTTAGTGAAGCCGTCTCGCAATCCAGGTACGCGTCGCCATAGCTAGTTCACTCGTGTTTTTGATTAGACAGATATCGATTTTTGTGGTTCTTTCTGGTTTTATCAAGTTTTCGTCTTTTCATTGTTTGATCACTCAGACGTTCATGAATATACGACGGAGATTTGACTTAGGGGCTGCAAATTTTGTCTTTGGGTTACTTCTGGATTTAGTGTTGTATTTGGATGGTTTTGTGTTAGGTATAAAGAATGTAGCTGGCTGATCTTATGTCTCTTATAGGTTGTTTGGGAGGCTATGCTTTTATTTGCATACTAGGCCTGCATCTAAATCTTGAGTTTTCTGTAAAATATTAATATTGAGTTTCAGTCTGATTCACGGCAACTTGGAAAGCCTATTTCAATTTCAAATAGATAAAGTCTGTGGCTTAAATTTGGTGGTACTAACTAGTCAGCTATTTTTTTATCTGTTATCATTTACCCAGAAGATGTGGTTGGGAGTTTCCATATTTCATGATTTTTGTCCGTGCTTTGATCACTTAGCAAATGCAAACTCGGGGTTACATATACTTACATTTGTTGCATTAACTAAAGTTTGGAGAATTATATACTGGAGACTTATGTAAAAGTAATTGATCTTAAGGTTTTGTTCAAGAGGTGTGTATGCAATTTCTGACACTGAAGAAATAACAACTCTTGAAGCAGTTAATCCTGTACTATGGCGGATGAAGCTAACAGAGCAGTAAGAGCCATTCCTTTTATTATTACCATATGCCCCTCAACAAACACATATAATGCTAACGCATGCCAGCAGATGGTATTACTTAAATGATTGGATTGACCATTTTCCTGTTGTTGTTCGAATCTATATAGGCTTTCCTTGAAATTCAAGGTCGAATGATTGAAACTACTGGCAAACTAAAACAGGTGAAATCTTTGTTGCATTGTCAAACTTATTACTGTTTCATCGCACCTTTTTGGATTTAAATATAGTAGTTTGTATGTACTTTTGGTGTCCAGAAATACAATAGCCAACATGTTTTTCCATAGTCTGGGAATCAAGATGGGTTCTTATATAAATATACATTTTGGCAGTGGCGATATTCCATGGGAATGCATATAAGGTTGACTAAGTCCTCCGTTGACCTCTTATTCAATATCAAACATCCTCAAGCTCACACATGAGTTTAGAAAAACAACTGGATCTGATTTGATAGTTGAATTTAATTTAAGTTTAACTTGAAGTCGTGCCTAATCAAATTCCATTGCTAGTTGTTGGATTGGATGAATTGCTGGTATGTTTCTTGTATTTTAACTATATTACGTGGGAGGACTCAGTATACTTGAGATAGCTCTGAAGAAGCTGTTGTGTTGAAAGGAGTGATTTAGTACTCTAGAGATTTAAGTCAAAAGTTGACACTAAGACCTCCTATGCTGTCACTTAACTAATATTTAGTGCATACCTCTTTCCACTGATGTTCTACTATTTGTCTGCTAGGCGTGTCACCTAACATTGTTCTCAAATCCGACAAAGATTTATCCATATCTGACAGGAAAAGATTCCATAATTCTATATATTAATAGTTAATTAGAAAATTAAAAAAAAAAGACTGTACCATTTCAATTTTGCCTTTGCTTACACCAGCTTTGTCCCTTGGCCTTCATCAGGTGCAGAACCAGATGCGTAACAAAGAGGGAGAGAAGAAGCGGGCTTTTCTGATTATGGAGGAGCTGCGTCAGTTGCCTGATGATACTAATGTTTACAAATCCATTGGTAAATTAGGAAAACCATTATCTCATGTTGTTGTTATTAGCATAATCTTGATCTTGCACTCTTACGGTCATGCTTTTTTATTCTATAGTCATCTTTTCACTGTATTGCTAAAGGAAGAATGAATTGCTTCCTCTATAAATTGGATACCTAAGTTTTGTACTTATAATTGATCTTCTTTTGCGAGCATATTTGATTACATACTTGTTCTATGTTTGTGATAAATCTCCTGTTTATTTTGTTTTGCAGGGAGAACGTGAGTTGTGGATACTTGATTGAATATGACACTAGATTAAATAGCCAACAGCATGATTTATGGGCAGTTACGAAGAATTTCACACGCTCTAATACTTCTCTTATCATCATGACCAGGTTTGTTCTGGAGCCCAAGTCAGCTTTAATGAATGAACAGGAGCTCAAGATGAAGGATAGCGAAACTGCAATTGCCTCCTTACAGGTATATATATATCCTTCTTTTCTTTTGAGTAGAAATTTCTTAGTAGTTTACTCGCCTTCTCCTGTAATTTTGACTTGCTTGGAGATTTTGAAGGGAAGTTAAACCACAATTTGTAATCAGATTTGTTGGACTACTTTTAGCAACATTTCTAAAACAATAAGCATGGGCATTTATCCAGTTTAGTGAAATTTGGCTGTTTTTCCTGGTCTTGAACAGAGCTCAAAGGACTACTTAGAGAAGCAGACGTCAGAGGTGGAAAACAATTTGAGGGAGCTGTTACAACAGGATCCAGGTCTTGCTCGTCAAATAATGTCTATGAGTGTAATGTGAACCCTTAATTCTTGAAATTCACATCTAGTGGTTGGTTTTTCTGTGCACTTGAGTGAGAACAGAAGTTTAGGATATCTATAACAGGGAGTATATGTTTCATCATGCATGATCACATGTTTGGCTTTGGAGACAGTATTGTAAGTTACCTTTCTTTTTTTCTGTTCTTAGCTGCTTGTCATGCTCTTACTTATTTTTGACTCCTAATTAGCTGTCTGTCCTCGTGCTTCTTATGCATAATCAAATAATTCTAAATCAAAATTTTCTTTATTTGCTTTTGATTCCAATTTTCAGTGATATGCAATCTTTAAAATAAGATTCTTATGTGGAAAACGTAATCTTTCCCCCAAGGAGAAAATAATTTATTTTTTTGGCAAAAAGCATTTTTGAACCTTTAACTTTCACTAAAATTTCAATTTTGTCCCATAAGTTTTATTCATTACAAATTTGCCTTGTAGCTTTATGAAAATATGCAATATTACTTAATAATCTAATTTCGTTATATTTTTTAATGGAGGTATTTTTATGACATCTAATTTGGCATATTACATGACCCATATAAATCATATTTTCATATTCTTTTTACAAAATGACTTTTTTTTTTTTTAATTTTCATTTAAGTTCCAATCTTATCCTCTAAGTTGTATTCAAAATAAATGCCATCTAGCTTTTGATGTAGAGGTGGAGCCTTTCTTTTTTGGGCCCCAATCTTTTGGAATTGCAATTAAGTGAATAATTTTTAAAAATTCTAACATTTGGAACCATACTTTAATATAGTCTAATCTTATCTTTCAAGTTTTATTTGTTGTGTTGTGATACACTTTTATGAAACTATTTTATGTACTGGTGAATGACATTTTGTCTATATTTAAATTTGTTTAGTATTTGATTATGTAATTACAATGGAAGTCATCTTATTATAGTGTTTTCCTTACATTACAACGAAAGCTATTGTATTCTTGAAAAGTTGGATGGTAAATTTATTTAAAATTAAATTTAGGAATCAAGATTGAAAATTTAGTAAAAATTAAGGAAGTAAAAGTATTTTTTTATCATAAGAATTGGAAAATATTAAGGAAGTAAAAGTATATTTTTGTTATAAGAATAGGAAAATATGATTTATGTGGTTCATGTAAGATGTAAAATTAAATGTTATGTAAATACCTCTATTAAAAAATCTAATGGGGTTAAGCTGTTGAGTAGCATCGTCCATTTTTTAAAATTTAGAAGATAATGTGCTTAAAATAGAACTTAGGGTGTAATATTGAAACTTCAATTAAGCTTGGAAACCTAAAGTGCCTAATTTACTCTCTTTTTTATTAAAAAAGAAAATTAGTGTCACTTTCATGAGAGCCGTGGTTTACATGCACATTGCTGTCCTTCACACTTGCGTCATCCAATGAAAAAAAAGGCTGTATGATAAATGACAATTTGCATCAAGATTTTTCCTATTGGATTTGATTTACAATAATTGAGGAAAAAAGAAGACTATCTAAGATAAATTGAACACAATTACTCGAAATTGGTCTGATTCTTTCGGTTAATTTTAGTTTGTCAAGAAACGGTTAAGTTTCTTATAAAATCTGGATTAGTTTGGTTGTTAAAAGCAAGTGTAAGATTGTCGTGTCGGAGCCCCAAACCCCCCCCCCCAAAAAAAAAAAAAAAAAAAAAAGAGAAAAAGGATTGTCGTAATTAAATCTAATGGAGTTAGGCGAACGATGTAGTATTTCAGCAAAAAATATTTTTTAACTTAAGATCGTAAATTTGCTTGCTATTATTTACATTATCATCACATATTCGTTTGTCAACGCAATTTGAGTACATTTAATTGCACAAAATTAAATTAAATACAATTTTCATTTTCTTTCTTTTAAGTCGGGTGATCGTGGGTAGACTTGTAGGGGAGAAAAATATAAAAAGTACTTTTTTATTTGTTATTTAAAGATATTGAAAATAGATGGAAAGGGAATGATAAAAATAATGATTTTTTACAATTTGATTGAAAAGTTAAAAAAATTATAAAACAGTCATTTGTAAAACAATATTGCTCCTATTGCAGGTTAGCAAAATTATCTTCAAAGTTCTACAAAGAGGTAATTTTGAAATTATAATGTCTCCTACCCTTTTCTACAAACATTTGATGGGAAAATATTTATTGATTATCAAGATACTTTTTCAATTTTTTATGTCCGTATTAGTTTTTTCGTAGCATTCAAACGTTAAAAATTTATTTTTAACTTTTTCTTTTCATTTTTGTCCACAAATTCAAATAAAGGGTTTATGTTTTCGCTTAACGCCTTAACCTCGACAAAGCGCTTTTAGTTTGTAGAATTTTGTCGGTACTCTCATGTTTAGTTTACTATTAAGATAATTTTATCCACCAAAAAGAAATTTACCCAAGAATATTTATATGAGAATATTTTTGATCAGGCATTCGTTCGGAATAGGAGATATAGATTGAAATGTTTTAGTAATGTAAAATAATTATTTTACATATTTCTCTTTGAATATCTTACTATGATGACCACTTTAAACTATTATTTATTGTACTTTATCATCACAGACTGTTCCTCACCATTGTTAATAAGCCAATTGTCCGTACAATAACCGTTGACCGATCAAGTTTTTGACATCGCCCATAATTGATTGATCATTTTTTTTGTTATCAATCAATTTTTCAATAATGACATTATTCAAAATTTAATTAGATTTTTAAAATTATATAAATAAAATAAAATATAATATTATAACATTCACAAAAATTCTTTTAAGTAGATTAAAGATGCCATGTATTTGTGATATTTACATTCTCAAAAATGTAAAATTTCTAAAAAATATACAATTATGCAAATCAAATCATGTGAAGCTATTTGCACTTTCTTTTCTCATTTTTACCTCACTCACCTTTTCTTATAAAAAATAAAGAATCTTGGGAGCTTATGAAAAATGAGATTTTATCAATCTATTTTTTCTAATATGATAAGAAAAGTGAGAAGTTAGTGAATATTGAAAAATACAAATAATAATTCTTAACCAAATATTCCAATGTGATATTCCTAAGATCTGCATTTATCATCGAATCCAGAGTGTAAAAGGAATAAGAAAAATTATGATCTTTTAAAATTTTTATATTTTATATCAGTATCACTTATTTATATGAATTTTTTGAAAATTATAATTTTTTTTGCTATTTAATCCAAAATTTTATGTAAAGATTAGCCGTTGTTTCACATTTGTGTCATTACACATCCTTTCATATGTGATTTTAGTATAACGCACATTGGGTCATGAACTAATGCGCCCCATCTATGTTCAAAGGGGATGAGAGTATATCATTTTTTAGTAGAAGTCGGGGGCCTTTTTGGGTTCCTCTGCATGACAAAAATGGTGACAACTTTTCTTCCTTTTCTGAGTCTAATCTCCGCTTTTCTTTTCTTCCTTACCTTTTTTCTTTTTTTTGGTTGAGATTTTAGGGTTTAATTTCGTTTGTATGTCGCATTTGAAGATTTTTAATTGTAGTTGTTTGACGTGGTAAAACTCTTTTATTATGTAGTTATATTATGTAAGACATGGAAAAAAAAGGGTAAAATTTAAGTTACGAAATTGCTAGGAGAATCAATACATTTTTTTTGTGTGGTTAATGTCAGTATAGGAGGAATGGTAAGTTAGCTAATCAATACATACAAATCTCTTGGTTTAAATTTAAAATATTTATGAGAAAAAAAATTTAAAGGTAATCTCTAATGCTACAATGTCACTAAGCTCTTATTTAGTATACTTTAAAATTAGAATTCATTTCATTTTGATAATTATGTTTGGATTTAATTTTTTTACATTTCATTTCATTTTAAAATCTTATTTTATTTACATTATTGCAATTTTGAGATCCTATGAAATTGGATATGATTTGATAAGAATTCATTTTATTTTAAATGTAATATTTTTATTAGATAATTTTCTTCTTAATTTTCCAAGTTATTAATAGCCCCCTCTCTCTCTTTCTGAATTCTCTCACTCTAAAAAATAATATTGTAAAAATAAATATTTAAAATAAATTTCATAAATTTTAATAAAATTTCAAATAATAGAATTTATTTTAAAGTGAAATGAAATCATATTTTATATAATTTATCTCAAACAAAAGGATTCATTTAGAAATGAAATGAAATGAATTTTATTTTTTAGTGTGCCAAACAAGGGATAAGAATGTCTGTTCCATTATATTTATTTGAAAATTTTCTTTGAATTAAAGTTATTTATTATTCTAAGATATTCGACAAATGGAAACAAACATTTTCAAATTAATGACAATAAGCAATCAATTCTGAATAAAAATAAATTATAAAGTCTAATTAATTGTGTGGAAAAAGTATGGAAATATTAAGTTTTCAACTTAAGTATCATTTGGTGTTTTTTTTTTAAAGATTTTCCCCTTCTATTGCATTCTAAATTCAATATCAAATCTTTGCATACGTGTCTAATAAGAATTAGTCACTTCTATCAATTATTACATTACTTAAAAGTTTAATTTCTCTTTTTGTATTTATAATTATTTTTAGTGTAATAATAGAGACAAGGACAAAATAATTGTGTCACAATCTAAAAACCCATATTCACAAACAAAATTGTCCCACCAAATTGATAAGAAGCAAAATAAATAATTGTCATATAGAGGAAGCAATCAGAAAGATGCGCAAAAAAATCCTTGAGACAAGCATACCAATATATAACTAAGAGGAAAATCTAATGAGGAGCATGAGATGATCATCAAGCATGTGCTGCATCTATCTTTGTAAATTGCATGTGCTTCATTCATTCATCTACGTTTGCAGTGGAAGACAGTTTCATTTCTAAACATGTATAATACTTTCTCAGGTCCTGCCATGTGTTCTCTGCAAGCTCCGCTATTATTAACATCAACATCTTATAATTGCATTACATCAATCAATGTCATCATTAGATCAACAAATAGTTTCTTAGTATTAGAATTCTTTTTAAAAAGAAAGAACTATCAAAGTAATATTAGGCGTTAGTACATCATTAAAAGTGCTGAAAGCTTTATAATATTAGACGGAAGATCTCTTGAATTGCTATTATATATATATATATATATATATATATATATTTCATAGATTATAATGATGAAATTGTTCTTTGATCAATAGCTATAGTTAAACAAAAAATTCTACAAGAAGGGACTGATCCTATGGCAATATTTGAAATGAATAACAAACATTGATTATTCTTTCTCTATCATTTTCTTTTAGAATAAAAAAATAAACAAATAAATAAATATTGTATTCATAATATAATGGAGCAAAATGAAAATCCAAGTCAAAGAGGCAAAAGGCAAAAGTAGAGGTGTTCATGATTTGGATCATCACATTTTAAATTGAAATTTTCATTTATAATTGTATAAAATACAATGTTTTGAAATCAAACTTGACTCGTTAAGTTTTTATAAAAATTAATCCTATTTGACCTTATTAAAATTATATGTGATTACTTTGATTATTATTTTAATTAAAAATATTTTTTATATAAAAATATATATTTAAGTAAAAATATGACATTTATACATATAAAATTTTTTATTATGTCAAATCAATTTTTTATATTAAAAATAATTAAATATAACTACTTTCTATAATATGTAACTATATTAATAAAAATAAATTTATATAATAGTACTAGACTAGATCAATTTGGATCATATAATTATAGTTCAAGTTCGGTTGAAATATTAATCTAACCATTAAAAAATTTAATAAATATTTAAATTATAAAAAAATAATTTAAACTCCATGTTTTTGGGTTGAGCCTTTTAAATTGGGCAAGCTTGGAGTACAAATTTAGGTAAATCAAATTCCAAATAATTGAGAGATTAATGATAACCTATTTGATCTCATAAGAAATGGCATGCATAATGCGTCAAGAATCCTTGATGAATGAATATTGACAATTTATATCACAATTCAGAACATATATAATATATGCAAAATTTAATTTCATTCTTAATACATTATTTTTGGAACCCAAATTCTAGTTTTTACAAGATTTGCACGTACAGTTTTGGGCTTTAACGGCTTCCACATTAGCTGGATGCATTTCATTGCAAAAAAGGGATTAATATGCTATTTAATATCACATTATCGATTGCTATTTTTCTAAAGAGTGTAGATTTATAATCAGAACTGTAGACATAAATACAATCTATATATATGGATTGATTATGTTAGAACATTCTTGGTATTTTCCTTTTAAAATTTAAGATGAAATTCTTTATTTTAAGGAATTAACTGTGGTGTAAATTTACACTAACAGATTTGTGGTTCAGATTTGTCAAGAATTATTTTTAAAATAACTCTTCTATTTCTTAATTTACATCTTATTCTTAAATCAAATAATGTAAATTTACACCAATTTAAAAACGATGTACCATAAACAATTCCTTATTTTAAAAGACTTTTAAAGCTCAAATTTATGATTTTAAAATGTATTAATAATATTTGATATTATTTTAAGAATTTTATTCTTTATTATATCTAAAGTTCAAGCGTGAAATTATATGTATCCCCATTAAATAAATTACTACTCTTAATACTATCAAATGATTATCGGTTTGTTTATTATTAAACTAAACAATTAAATTATATTCTCTATGTAACATTATTAACTAACAAAAATTATAAAAAAAAAAATTAAAGGAAATTATGAGATGCTGGATAAAAATTGCAGATATGCAGCCGTTTGGCGACAAGTGGCTAATCTCAATATCTTAGGCCAAGCCTATGAAAGATACATGCATCAACTCAAAGACCAAACACACCAATAATTGGTTGTGTGCCTAAAAACGTGCGGGGGTGGCAGGTGCCTTAGCTCATACTGTCTTTACTCTTCACTGAATTATGGGGAAAACATTTGAATCATATTAATTATTAATTATTGCAAACTTTGTTTATTTTGTTTTTTTTTTATCCTCTTATTTCTAAAGATACAATTAAGTCTCTAACATGTTTTTACTTAAGAAATTTACATCCATTTGTTTTAATGCTTGTTGTTTGTTGTGATCATCTCCTTAGGTTTAATTGATTAGTTAATTTATCTTATGATTCTAAAAGGAGGCTGAGATTGTGTCCCAGGAATTTCTTTGTAATATTAAAATAAATTTTTACTAATGTTGATTATGAGAACATTAAAAAATATTTAAAAAGGCATTTAGAAAATCATTCTAATTATATTTTTGTTCCAAAGTAGTCCACCATGGAGTCATCTCTCTATTAATTGTTCAATCACTCGTCGAATAATAAATTGAAAAAGCTACTAGGTCGTTTTTTAAATTTCATCAAATAAATAATTATAAATTTAAATAAACTAACCGCTTAAATTGAACTGGAACTATGAGCGGTTCATAGTTGAACTGTTCAATTTGATTTGATTTTTAAACAATAATTTTGACAAATAAAAAAATTGAAATATTCATTCTATCGTAACATGAAAATACATAATTTATCATAATATAATATAGGGATAAAATATCATTTTACTGTTTTTTACGAAATTTATTTCCGTTTTACCCTCTTTTGAAAATTTATTACCAAAATACGTACGGAGGGGAGAGGTGCCATTTGGGAGGGTGCCATTTAGGCGGAGCGCCATCCAAGATGACGCCTCTGGGAAGTTTTGATGGCGCCATTCAAGATGGCGCCCTCGGTTCTATTTTTTACAATTTTTTCTTTCAGAAATAATTAATTTTGATATCATTTAAAAATAAAAATTTTAAAAATAAATAATATATGATTGTGACTCAAAATAAATTTTTAAAAATAAATTACTCATTTTATAATTATATTTGATGTCATATAAAAATATGTTAACTCCACTTTGATATCTAATACATAAATTTATTATAGGAATTAAATAAGAAAGTAGTTAATGATAATAATATAATGAATAAAAATAATAAATATTTAGTAAATAATTAAATATTATTTAAAAAATATAGGATCAATAAAGAATAATTACGTAATTTATATTAATGTCTCTCAAAATTTGATCCAATGACACTTCATATTTATCAATTTTCAAAATTATAAACTTCCAACGTTTGGAATTATATTATTACAAGTAATTATTTAATACGTTATTACACATAAGTAAATTTATTGAATTATTCAATAATATTCTTTATATACGAAGTTGAAGATTGTTAAAAATGAAAAGAAATATAACGAAATAAATATATTTTTTTTATTTTGTATTTATTTCAATAATATTCTTGCCACTTTGTATTTATCTCAATAAAATTATTTTTATTTTGTAACAAAGTAAATGCGAAATGACGAGGTTGAAGATAGCTGAAAATTTAAAAAAATATGATTATTTCGTTACAATGATTTTTTCATTTTGTAATGAAATCAAAATTGTAACATGAATTAGTTATTTTTTATTTCGTCACAATGATAAAATATTTTGGCAATGAGAGGGAAAAGTACCGATTAACTATTTTTTAAGAAACTATTATTCATTTTATCGTTCCTTCGAAATATTTTATCGAAATAAGCACAGAAGATACGCACAGCGGTGGAGAGACGCCAAATGGTGTGTAGAGGTACGCTAGACGAAATGGCGTCGTTGGTGCTGAAGGGAAGGGACGGCAGGCGAGATGGCGCCTTTGGCCTACGGCACCCTCGCTCCTTATTTCTAAGTTAATTAGCCGGTGATTGTGTCGACTGTGAATCCAAGAGACTTGAATTTTGGTACTGTACATAGGCAGCATCCCCATCTATGTTAACAATTGTGCTACGTATTTTTATTCTTAAATGTTTGGTGAACTCAACTCATAACGTATTGAATAAACACAGCATTTAATGTCATTTACAAGGATGATGGTTATTTATCCTTCAAATATTATAATTAATATTATTAATTTTTTGATATTTAAATAAATAATGAGAAAAAAATTTAATTAAAAAATAAATATATATTTCATATTATGAATATAAAATTTATTAAATTAATTTAATATTATTTATTTATTTTCACATGGTAAATAAAAAAAAGTAGATAATTATAACAATTGTGAAAGTATGATAATTAATAATGTTAGTTATTATATTTGGGAGATGTCATTATCATCAGTTTTTTAAAAAAACTAAATATTGTAATGATTTTGAAGTTTATTATTATTTATAATTGTTCCTACGCAAGCAATTAAAAATGTCGTAGTAATTAAAATCATCCTAAATGTTGATGTTTGACAATAAAGTAGTAAAATCATCCTAAATGTTGATGTTTGGCAATAAAGTCGTAAGATAAATGTACATAAATATACAATAAACATGGAAAAGAAAGCTAATGTCTACGTAAGTGATGTCCAGTCCCACATCCAGGATCGGTAATGTGGCGGCCGTATCTACTAACCCTCTGCGCAGGCTCGGGAGACACATCCCCGGTGTCTGTGTCTCCTCTACCTCCAGCTCCTGCTCTGCCTCTGCCCCTGGCTCCCGTTCTGCCTCCACCTCTACCTCTATCTACAAGCTTTGAGTCGTCTGTCATCATGCCACTATGTGCTAATCCCTGATCCTGAGTATGCCAATCAAATGCAGGACGATATGGCTGCGATGGACCAGTATCACAGGAAGGAAAGGCATAGAATGAAAATGAAACTCCTGGTATGTGTGGAAATGCCTGGAATGTGGATGGAACACTAGGAGAAAACTGGTACATCTGGGATGACGACGGCCCATATAGTGCAGCCGGAAACATGGTCGAGGATGAAGGATCATCAGGTGCAGTAGGGTACACATAAGATAAGGCAGTAACATCAGGCATCATCGTCATGGTCTCCTGGGCAGTCGAAGGTAGAATCTGCTGCACTGTCGAAGCGGATGGAACATCAGCCTGCGACGTATGTCGTGGAGCAGTGCGACGTCGTCGGCGAGAACGAGGCTGATCATGGTCACCCTCCGCAAGGTCTGGGATATGATGGGCATGAGGAGCTGGCTCTGCATGTGAGTCAATAATCACATGATCAACCTCCTGAATGGCATGAAGGATGGACTCCGTTGCTGATCTAAGCGCATCGAAGGTGAACATAGCCTGCCCCTCAAGGGTAGTGAAGTCCTGTAGTGTGGAAACCTCATCTACCTGTGCAAATTTTTGACATTAAAGTTAGTTATAATACTAATGCATTTAAAGAAAATCAGATACAGAAAATTAGCACGCAATATTACCATAAGGTCTAGCACTCCCCCAACGGGTGAAATACACCGCCTGGTAACCCGTCTGTACCATGTCATGTAATCGGATCGTGGTCCTAGAACTAGGCGTGTGGTCAGCTCGGCGATAGCGCACAAGTCTTGCCGGATATCCAGAAGTGCAATATACGACTGATGGCGGATGTGCCACTCCTCATCATGCCAACCGGACAAGTGAAGGCAATGGATCTCTGCCACCTGCTTCGGTGGCTTTGGAATAGCCTGGCGTAGTCCAAACTGCTGCAAAACCCTATCAGGCTGGTGCCACTTGACAATCTGAAAGTGAATGAGCGGCATCACTGCTGTCCACGTGTCACTCCCGTCAAAGCAGTACTGAGGTAATGACGCGATGACCTCCTCAGTGTACGGGATCCAGGCGATTTGAAGTTACAAATTTAGGTTGTCATTTAAATGTGATAATGGAATAGACAAAGCCCTGAAATAAAAAAATCCATTATCCCCTACATACTTGGTTAAGTCGAAGACGGTCCAGTATGTATCTGTAATGGGGTAAGCTGTGTGCTGGACTATCCTGGAACGTCTTCTGATAGTGCCACCTGCCAAGTACAATAACAAAGTTAAACAACTTCGTAGTAAACTTAATTATAAGTGAAAGTTGAAAAATTTTCTAACTTGCGTGCTTAGGGGCCAATCCCTGCATCCCCCTCTGGTATGTCTAAAACAGCTATCGCGGGGGCGATAGTGGGAAATCTATCCCATGCCCAGAGCTGCAGTAGTAGGAAACACCCTCCTATCTCCCTGTAATCCGGAGTGGTGGCCTTGCAGAGCTCTCTGTACAGATAGGCCAGGCAAGCAGATCCCCAACTGTACATCCCAGCCTCATGTAAGTGTCCGATCAAGGGTAAGTGCATGAGGTGGACATATATACTAGAATAGTCTGGAAATAACGTCCCACCAATGAGACGTAAAATGTAAGCCCGGGCGAATCTCTGCACTGTCACCTCATCCGCATCATTTGGAAGATGAGTGAAATGCCTCTCCAACCAACTCATCCCCAGTCGCCCCCCTCTGATGATATTCTCATCCACCGGTAACTGGAGTCCCAAATACTCCTCTATCAGGGCTCCCTATCCCCACACAGTGGGCCCCGTCACTACTCGACCGTCAATGGGTAGGCCGAGCTGAAAAGCAACATCCTGCAGGGTAATAGTCGTCTCTTCCTGCGGCATGTGAAAGGTGTGTGTCTCCGGCCTCCACCTCTCTACAAAAGCACTGATTAACTGATGGTCGATCGGCACAAACTCGCATATCGCCAAGCCGTAAAAGCCTACCTCTCGTAAAAAGGGGACAATCAACTCTAGCGGCTGCATGTGATAGTAGTGATGAGATCGTCGAATCCTGAGCACACGGTCAGGCTGCAAATTAAAAAAAATCACCAATTATCACGTCTAAAATTCAGAAACGGTTTAACCAAGTTTATTAAGATCTAACTATTTCCATACATAGCCTGCCCAAATTGACTGGGATATATGTGAGGCTTGAGCCGTCAGTAGTGAAGGATCCCGTGGTCCAGGATCAACGCGTCGGGATGTGGATGCCATCTGCCACGACAAGCATTGCATTAGAATGAAATTTAAACACACACTAAGTTAACAGACTTGTGCAATTTAAGTACAAGGTTCAAACAAGAATTTGTATGGTTAAAATACCAAAATACGGATATTTTATAAACTTTTTTTCACTTTACCGCGATTTCGAAAGTATTTACCAAAGTACGCAGGGCGCCGCACTGTATGGTGTCATTAGGCGTCCGCTGAAGGCGCCTTTTAACATGGCGCCTTCGCTGCACCTAGCTTATTGTATCAGGGATAGGGGAAGGAGCTGGGAGGCGCCATTTCACTTGGCGCCTCCCCCAACCCCATTTCACATTTCATAATATTTAATATTTAATTAATTAAATTTTATAAATTTATATATTTATTTACATAATTTTTATTTTATTACTATTTATAATAAAATTATAATTTTTAAAATACAATTAATTATATTTTATGATATTATTTATATATATTATAATTTAAAATTAAGATATAACTATATTAAAATTAAATTAATTATATTTTATAAAAAATATTTAGATTTATATACCAAATATCCTTATATTTTTTTTAATTTACAATCTACACTAGTTAATTTAAAATTAACTGAATGATTTATTTCATCATTTTTACTATTTATAATAAAATTAACTGAATGATTTATTTCATCATTTTTAAATTAACTAGTGTAGATTGTAAATTAAAAAAATATAAGGATATTTGGTATTTAAATTTAAATATTTTTTATAAAATATAATTAATTTAATTTTAATATAGTTATATCTTAATTTTAAATTATAATATATATAAATAATATCATAAAATATAATTAATTATATTTTAAAAATTATAATTTTATTATAAATAATAATAAAATAAAAATTATGTAAATAAATATATAAATTTATAAATTTTAATTAATTAAATATTAAATATTATGAAATGCGAAATGGGGCTAGGGGAGGCGCCATTCGCCAAGTGAAATGGCGCCTCCCAACCCCAGCAATGTTTTTAAAATCGGGGGAGGCGCCAAGTGAAATGGCACCTTCCAACCCCTTTCCCCCCAACAGGCTAGGTGCAGCAAAGGCGCCATGTTGAAAGGCGCCTTCAGCGGACGCCCAATCACGCCATACAGTGTGGCGCCCTGCGTACTTTGGTAAATACTTTCGAAACTGCGGTAAAGCGAAAAAAACTTTATAAAATATCCGTATTTTGGTATCTTAACCAATTTGTATACACTTGGACGATTAACTGATGGTCGGTTCACATTACTAGTAATGGGGTAACATATATATACATAATGATGTGTAATTTTACAACCATAAAAAAAATACATCATCCAACCGTTACACTTATGATATTGGTTAACATACTTTATAACATATATGCGAAAGTAAATAATAAAAATTAAGGTGTAGAAGGGCCTTCCTCCCAATGTAGCAGTGGGCAGCGCCTACGATTATGTCCTTCCATCTTACAATGACCGCATTTTTGCTTTACACCGCTCTCTTGAGGCCAATCCATCTCATTTCTGATCCGAGTCGACTTTGGTCGTCCCCTTGCACGTAATCTTCCATAATTTGGAACTAGGACAGGAAATGGTGGTAGGTTATTCCATTGCGACCACTCCCCGATAGGCCACCACTCAGATTTGTAGCAATTGAGTAGTGTGTCAAGCCTGTATACAGCATCGACATATAGTTCCCACGATATGTTGATTGAGGCACAAGCAGCAATAATATGAGCGCAAGGATACCTATATGCTTGAAATTGTCCACATTCACATTGCTCTTTGTCTAATAACACTTGGACGACCTTTCCACATGACCCCCTGGCCATATCAGGGCCCTCCACCACCTCAAACCTAGTCCCTTGTCTATTATAAGCACGAACGTGGTAAGAAGAAGCACGTGACTGGATAGTCGCAAGCTCCTGTCTGAATCTGCTTGTGTATATATGACCTTGTTGTAGTTCAGCATGTGCTTCTTTTGCCATTTCCACAAAGTACTTGACACATCTATAATATGTTTGTTGAACAAGGCCTGTGATTAGTAGCTTCCTTAATCCTTTGAAGAGGCCATTGATGCACTCTACAATATTAGTCGTCATATGACCATATCTTCTGCCTTCATCATAAGTAAGCGTCCACTTCTCCATCGGAATAGCAGTCAACTTCTTGTGGATCTCCTCGTTAACTTTGCTAAGGTTTTCCAATCTCTCCATGGCCTTTTCCCAACTGGGCTCATACGCTAAACAGAAGGAGACAAATAGGTTAACCGGGTTGAACTACCAGATACACAAATTTATAGATGAAAGGTTCAACAAAGAAATTATGCTATAACGCATACCAATCTTAAGGACAGCTTTCCTCACATTGTCATCCCTGCACTTCTTGCGAACGTTACTGGCAATATATCTGATACAGTATCGGTGAAAAGCATGAGGAGGCTACCATCCCAGGCCTTCGGTGGCTACAGCATCTTTTATAGCTCAGTGCCGATCTGATATCAAGCATATTCCTTGCTTGTTCGTCACATTTACCCGCAGTAATGCCAAAAACTAACTCCAGTTTTCATAGTTCTCCCTGTCAACAATGGCAAAGGTAAGAGGAACGGGACATTTGTTACTATCCTGGGTCGCAGCAATCAGTAGCACGCCCCTGAACTTGCCATACAGATGCGTTCCATTAACTTGTATGAATTGCTTGCAGTAGGGAAATGCGGCAATGTATGGCTTGAAAGCCCAGAGTACTCGGTTGAAAACATGTTTCTACGAATCAACACGGTTGTCAGCTGTGACGAATTCTTATGACTCTAACTTGAACAGCGCCTGGTCACAGTAACCTAAAATGTCCAACCATTTAGGAAGTACTTCATATGATTTATCCCAATCACCGTACACTTTGACAATTACCTTTTATTTCGCCTTCCATGCTTTTCTGTACGAAATCTTATACCTATACATGCCTTCCGCCCTCTCTTGTATAAGCGAGATTGAAACATCTTGCTTCACTTTAATCATCTCCAGTATCAAGGAACTGATATACTCGGAGTCCAGAGACTTGTGATCCTGTGTCAAACTGGCATTAATACATGTGTGAGGCCCTGAAAATCTAGTTATTGTCCAAGTGTTACAATTCTTTAGTTTGGTCGCTCTGAGGTGGAAATTGCATTGGTCCCTGTAATTATCACACTTCACGCTTAATCTTCTAGTATCCGACTCCTCCATAATAACTGTGGTGCCTTCTGATATGGTAATGCTTGGTTGCAGCAATTAAAGCCTCCTTGCAATCGAACTCTTGCCCAACCCGTAAGTCCTCCATGTCGTAATCATAGCTTGGTTTCATTATTTTCAAAAATTCATTAGGATTCCGTATGGCATCCCAATCAATGTGAGAGAAGACAGCAGCTTGAGGGACACCACATGATGTTTGTGCAGCATTGTCACTCCTCACCTACCGCGTTGCAACACTGTCTCCATGTGTAGTGGCGCATTCTTCGTTATCAGTGTCACGATCATCATCGCTACTGCAAGACACCTCATCGTCCTCAAAACCAGACTCAAGGTGGGCATCCATCAATATAGGATCAGCGGATTCTTCCTCTACGACCGATAAGGCACTTGTTGAACCCATCATGGTATGTGATATATTTCTCGGGAAAACACCGGCAACAGATGAGTCCAATGCAGGAGTATAACTATCAGAAATGTGGAACTCGATTCCACCCGTGTAAGGAAGGCCTTCCCGCACCATCGAACAACTAGTACTGACATTAGCCGTTGGA